>CAAE01015120.1:1093820-1133115 GCA_000180735.1 Tetraodon nigroviridis
TTGAAAATGAAAAACTTTTCTTCAGGACTAGGTGCTACGTAAAACAACATAGGGCACAAAAGAGGACAGGGCTACACAACCTAGAGTCGCGTACGACAAGTGAAGGGTTACGTCTGGTAGGAAGATCTCTACATAATCAGGAGACAAGGGGCATAATGATTTTATGGCACTGCTCGCCATTATTCCTTATGGTTGAGAAGAAAAGCCTTCACACACACACACACACACACACACACCACTTGATTGTTATTCTTGCCATTGAACATGGCTGCCAGCGGATCCATTTCGTTACCTGCAAGCCCTCCATTCAGCTGCTCATGCAATGACACCGCTTTTGTGAGTTCCCCGGGAATCATCGCACCTTTGTGGATTTAATTTGCACCTGTCTTTCCTGGTTTAGTGAATTTGTGACATTTACACACCCACAAATTGGTCTGAAATCTGTTGCGGGTTGTTGTTGGATTACAGGTTGTTGAAATGATGATGCAGTCGGTTGGCAACACGGCGGAAGTGGTTGGGCAAATTGACCTTACAGAGATCCGTGGTTAGCTTCACGTTTTCTTCTCACGGGAGAATGGAGGCCAGAGGTAGATTATCTATTCACTTTCAATTAATGCCAAGATAACTTAAATTAACAGCCTAGACCCAATTTTAGATGGCAACAGTTGACGGCATTCTTTGTTGTTTTTGTTTTTGTTTTTGTTTTTGTTTTTTGTCGTCATAGAGTGATGGAAAATGACCCCCGATTCTTGAATATTTTTAAATCCTGGGTACAATATCTGAGTTTTGAGCAGAAATAGGTTCGCTGGTAAGATCTATGGGACTACTAGGTGCATTACGTCCTCCTTTTTGGGCAGAATAATAAGGAAACAGAGTGTTATGCCAAATCTGGAGTTTATTTGATTGAGTTAGGGTGGTTACATAGTAATAAACATACTGGTTACACAGGTTGAGGGAAATCATTCAATCAGGCTGCTTGTGCCTCTCACATCCTCTTTATCCTCTCGGCCATTATCAGGCAATAGAACGTCCTACTACCCCTTTCCCCCCACCCTCATCGACACCATCCTTGTCATGACTTTAACTTATCAGCAATCCACAGCAACATAATCTTGACTTATATTAACTAGTCCTTAGTCCAGGGTGATCGCCTCGTGAATGTCAGGCCAACTGGTGAAGGCTCACAACTAGCACCACTGGGGTCCAGTTTTGCAGCTCTAACGAGAATTCAAAGCTTCTCCGTCCTTTCGAGAACTGCCGTGTCAGCAGGTGATGAAGTGTAGACTCTGTTTCCTCCTCATTTCGCTCAAGTACCTCAAGTGAGAAAACCTTCCGAGTCAAGTATGAACTTGAGAAAAATTGCAAAATTTGAGAAACGCTTAAATGCCCGTAACAACATGAAATGCGTCAGTATTGAAATGATAATAAGGGCACTCTACAGTAACATAAAGGAGTAGAAAAGCAATGCAGCAAAATAAAATGTCAGTTAACAGAAAATAAAGTCGTGGACACAGAATGTCCACAGGAAAACATAGCTAGTGCATCAGTATTATGTTTTAATATGACCTATATATAAATAGCAACATTTCATAACATAACATAACATAAGAAAAAGTCCTAAATCCAATTTGTGCCAATAACCATTTCACTGCTACATATTACAAGCACAAATCTGAATGTGCGTGTTGGTGGGGGTGTTTACGTAACCGTGTCCAGTAGCTGCAACAGCAACGCCACGGCCCAGAAAAGGTTTTAAAAACATGAAGATGGGAGGATTTTTGTGGGCAAGGGTACAAAAATGCTATGCCCTATGTCATTATATATATCAGTATTGCAACACCAGGTTATTTTGGTGTCGATATTGGCTTGTTGAGAGACCAGCACAGCAGGTTGGCCTGCTCTTACTGCCCCCTGCTGGCCGGAGGGAGTAGTTGGGAACTACAGTATCAAGAGATAATCTGTTCCAGGCAGAAAACAGACACCAAAGCTCAGGCACACGACTTTATAAGCCAATCAAACCTGGAGGAAATATATGTGGATAATCATAATTTTAATTTGCAAGAAACCCTGTGATAATTACATGTCAGTTACAGCTACAGGTTATCTACTATTTGCGTGTGGATTCCTTTGCAAATAACCAAGCAGCCAACGCGGATGCAATTTTAAAGGTGAGGGATGATTAGATGATTGGCTAAAACCAGCAAAACTACAGTGACCAATAAAGGGTTCAGCTCAGTTATTCTCTTTTCCATGTAGTGCTGTTTGGAAATCCTGCCTTTTTTTTTACAAACATGCAGACAATTCTGCATGTTGCTGAATGCGGAAAAAACAACCATTCTTCTGCATGGTGTCTACGTATAATAAATACAAAGAAGGAAATAAAAGAACAGTCAAATATTACATTAGCTACTGTCGCATGTATTCCCTGTGTGTTTGCATTTCAGAGAAGTATATTTATGGAAATAAACCCTCAACAGTCTGTAAAGAGCCATTAAGCGATAAAGATGTGGCTCCCTGTGGAAAAGTGAAGGCTTCTGAGAGCTGATGCAGATTCAGTAGGCACCACGCAGAGCGGATCTGGTTATTTTGATCACTAATGCCGTTATCGCCAATATCGCAGCACTGCAGGTGAAACAGAATAACTGTGTTTGACCTTGTGGTGAGTGAACCCTTGAAAACTGAAGGCATCGTCCAGTTCGGAAAGTGCTTTTTCTTGAGGTTCGCAAACCTCAACGTGGAGG
Source organism: Tetraodon nigroviridis (assembly GCA_000180735.1). NCBI lineage: Eukaryota > Metazoa > Chordata > Actinopteri > Tetraodontiformes > Tetraodontidae > Tetraodon > Tetraodon nigroviridis. The sequence goes on from CAAE01015120.1 coordinate 1,096,562, forward strand.
ATCACAACGGTGGGGGGGAACAATGGTTCCTGCTGAGTGCTTCAGCAACAACGAGAGTTCGAGCCTGTATCGCTAGAAGACGAGGCAGGAGCCACGTGCACACACAAGACAACAGTTGGAGTTGAAGGTTAGTACCAGTAGAGATAGAAAAGAGTCACCGATAGGATCTACTTGAATCATGTGATCAAACACAGCCTGACCAAATGACCATCTTTGCATTTCGAACCCCTCTCTTTCGTCTGCATCTCTTTTATAACAGGTCTGGGAGGTGGCTGTAGACGGAGTCCAGCAGTGTCTGGCTGGCCTCCTGACTCTTCACTCCGGCGATCTCGAACAAGCGGTCCAGCTTGTCCTCTGCGGCTGGGATCCCCTCGATGACGTGCAGTTCCTCTGGGTTCAGGATGTGCAGCATGTCATCAAAGATGGGCTGTAGGTCACACGGGTCGAGACGCACTTGGCGGAGAACAGTGTCTTTCTTCTCTAGAGGCGGTGGAGGAACGAGTAAAAAAAAGGCTTTTTTTTCAATTACTGTTTAAAAAGTTGTATTTGACCTAAAAGAATACAACCTCTGTGATTAGCTGCTATATGAACATTTTGTTATTTTTTTAATATTCTGCTTGGCTTGATAGATTTTATTATATAAATTACTACCCCCATCTAGTGGCAAAAATGTAGAACTGCAGGATTCCCCATTACCAAGACTGGTTTGTCTCTCCCTGTAAAACTATTGGATGGCATAATCCCACTTCTGGGTATATAAATTTACAGTTTTAAAAGTATATGGAGTGGTTTACCAGTGAATTGTGTTTAAATGAGTTTCAGTATTTTAACAACACCCATACTAGTCACTTGGGGGCGCTCAGGCTTTATAAATCCCCTTTGAGGAATTCAGTTGTAAAAAAAAATTCAATCATCTAAAAACACTTTAGCAAGAATAGTACAATGGTGACTTTTGAATCTGCTCAGAACTGAGCAGATTCTGACTGATGACTTTGTGGTTGACATGCAGTTCAGTTTTGCGTCAGATGGGGGCGCAATTACACAAAAATAAAAATCTAATGAGACGCTTGACAGTAAGAAATGGTCCTACCTGAAGACTGTCTGCTCTACAAGTTCATGTTTTTTTGTGACGAGATATGGTTACACGTGAAGCTTGATGCCACGCCTACCTTTGGTAATGAAGGATCCATTTCTGCTCAGGGCAGAATCTTTGCTAGAGGTGGAGTCACAGCGAAGAAGCGGCTCCGACTCATCTGGAAAGAAGCCCTTAGTGCGGTCCACCGGTGACTGCTCCACTGCAGCACCGCTGGGTCCGCCCACACTGCTGCTGCTGCCGCTGCCGCTGCTGCTGCTGCCGCCGCTGCTACCTGGGGACTCCGCTGGCCTGTGGACGGGACTGAGACTTTGGCTTACGTTCACTGAGGTCATCATCAGCTGGTTGATGTCCAGCTGCAAGTGAAATAAGACAAAGAAGACAATGAGAAGGGGAAAAAAAAAAAAACTCATCTCTAATAAAATGCAACACCGGGGTCCAAGTACTGCATAATAAACAAATAATCATTAAAAGTGGTAAAAAACCAACAAGCGTCTAACCCTAACCCTATTTCGCATCACATTCATAATTTTCCGTCTTTTATTTTTTTTAAATCGTGGCAAGCAGTTTTTAGTTCTCTTCATGTTTCCTTTATCCTTTTTTTTTCAACACTTTTTCAGCACCTCCTTTTCATAAATCTCATGTTTCATCGTTTGCCCCCGACTGGATACCCTAGCAGCGCCTGCTCTCCTCCACCCTCCACCCCTCGCTGTTAGAATGAAAGTGTGGTTCTAACCAGTAGTAACTGGTTTGGAGCGGAGCCTTTCTTGTTTTGCACAGCATGCACATGAAGGTCACGGGAGCAAAGGGGTTTACCAAACACACCCACACACACACACACACACGCATGCACTCACACATACAGGAGTTTTCTGGTCAACCAAAAAAAAATCAGGACTGAATTGTTGAATTTTAGATTTCATTTTTTGTGTAGATCTCTGATAGACAGAACCACTAGTTTTTTATTCTCCCCCCCCACCGTTTTTCATGAAGTCGTCGTCACGGTGCAGCAGTGTGACCCAGCATGTGTGATGCTGTCGAAACAAACGGGCTCTGTCTCTCTGACAAAGACGCAGACAAACACTCGTGCATCCACAATAGTGCCGTGCTTCTCACACTGCGGCACAGCCGAACGGAACAAATCATTTTTTTTGAAAGCCAAACAAACACATAAAATAGAAATTAACCACAGAAAGCTCAGATGAACGACAAAAGACAGGATGTCCCCAAAAGCACCATCACACACATCCAAACCTGGCTTTTTTTTGTCATTTTCAAAGCAAAAAAAAAGGCCTGTTAGCATTTTTTTTTAGAGAAAAGGACAGCAGAAAACCACTAATAAAAGAAGCAAGAACCCATCAGAAGAAACATCAAGAGTTTGTCAGTCGTTTTTGAAACCAACAGCTAGAGCAGCGTTTGTTAGCTAACACCTTAAAAACAGCTCTGGCTGCTGCTCTACGCTACAAAAAAATATAACAAAAGATAGCTTCAATCAAATACATACCTTTGTCTAACGCATCTAAGCCTGAAACACAGTCAAAACAGTCGTGCACCTTTACAGAAAAGCCGGTCCGCAATGGAGATTACATCTCCAACAGAGACGCATGAGGAAGGAGATAAAGAAACCAGACCTGTAGAGAAGCAGCCTGATGCCTCTGAGAACTTGACATGAACCCATCCTGACCACAGTAAAAACCATACAGTACTGGTTTGGTATGAACAGGAACTGGGAGAACAGTCAAAAAATCACAGCACATTTCTTCAAATTGTTCCAGCAGCATCATAGCGAGCGAGCTGGCCGGAAGACTGCTGAGGTATGAAGGGCACCGGGGGATATGACACACACACACACACACACACACCGGGAAAGTCTGGATTTATTAAATAACGACTGCAGACTGACTGCAGACCGCTGCAATAGACCTTTATTTAAATCAAGTAATCTGAGCAAACCGCATTTCAGTCACTCCTTTGTCATTTTCTACATGAACCAGGTGAGAGGGGTGAGGTTTTACTGATAAAAACTTATCTTCTGAACCTCTGCAGAGTATCCGCCGTAGCCAGGCGGCGCCACAGCATGCCCACTGACGAACAGACTCGGAAAGGATTTGCAGATAATCTCCCTAAATTACCTTTAATAGAATCAATGCCGTTTCTGGGAAACTTTTGTCTTTTTCTGCAGAAGGCTCCGACTGTGGTTTCGGTTTTATTGTCTCATGAAGCTCATTATGGAGGGACTCAAAGAACGCTAATGGGGCCTGAGTCATTAACACCCAATTGGGGAAGAAATTGCATTGATAGTGAATTGTTGGGTTCCACACGGCAAAAAAGGTTACTGTATGTTGTTGGACAATCTGTTTTTTTGAGCACTGAGAATATTTTATTAACGTTTTCTGACCAAAGTAGCAAAAAATGGTTTACTAGTTACTCTTTCTTGCCCGTGTCCTTTGTTTTTTTTCAAGTTAGTAAAGGCAGAACTGAAGATGAACGTCTTACAACAGCAAATTGGGGTGGAAAATCAAAAGAAATAGGAATAAATTCATATTTTCACAGCATATCATCATGAACTTCGGTCTTGGGTCAGTGCAAGTGGGAATTTTCTGCTGCTCTTGTCGTTTTACTACTGGTTCTGTTGCTTTCCTGATTCGTTTCATTCGTTTTTGGTTTTGTCCTTCCTGCTTGTCGTCCCGTTCTGTCGACCTCTTTCCCCTGACTGCTCTGATTGCTCCCATCTGTCCTGTCCACCAACCACGTCCTGTGTTGCCTAGCAGCTCCCAGCCAGCTGCTTTAGCCTGCCGACGTCTTTAGCTTTCACTGTCGGTAAACAGCAGGGTCAGGACGGGAGGTGTTTGTTACCGCAGAGGCAGAAAAAATGCTGGTTGGTGACCTCTTGTGCCGGGATGCACGAGGACCATCTAAGAATGGACGAGGCCAGGCAGCCTTTCAGGAACTAATACCCATGTTTCCTTTGCTCCTAGCATTCTCTCTCGGTGTTGATACTTGCTCTAGTACACTTGGCATTCCCATTTTCCCAAGTTATCTTCTTGTTCTTCCTACTTCTGTCGTGACCCCTACTTTTTCTAGCCATGCCATGCTTCCTACCAATTTTATTTTTCCCCTTTATTTGTAGGTTTTTGGGGTTTTTTTTTAGCACTGTTGCCTTTTAGAAATCACCGCCTGAGTCACACACTTACTGGAGTATGAATAACTGGCAACACAATGTATCGTGTTCTACAGTTTTCACCTGTAGAACACGGAAGGATGCCAAACGAACTCATCCACATCATCCCGTTCCTTACATTCTTCCACTGGGGTTCCGAGAACAGTCTTCTAGCCAGAGGGGGGGATTCAACACCATTTGCGTTTCTATTTTTAAACACCCTTCCTTGGAAAGGCAAGCCGGACATGCGGTTACTGGCCCTAGCGTGCTGTATTGAGCTGAACCGTACTGCTGGACAACGTTGTAAAACGCTAACTAACATTGCCAAGCTATTCGTGACTTCAGAGGGCTCGTACGTCACAGTGAGAAAAAGCAGTGCAGCAAAATAGAATGGGAATCGCATCTGTCACGCTGCGGCAGAAATATAAATAGAAACATCCATCAGCTGATTTTTTCCAATGGGAGAACTATTGATTCTGTGATGGTTTGCGTTGTGTAACACACGCACACTGGTGTATTCTGAACCATACGTTACACTAGGCCGATCTGAAACGAGTGAGAATATGCAGAACAGCATGTTCTGCATATTCTCAAAGAGTGGGGAGAAATCTGAGGCAATAGCTGTTCTGGGAAAAAAAAAAAAAAAAACACCCAAAGTTGGCCAACCAATCCATATCAGGTCTGTTCTTGCACCCTACAATGGCGTTGTTGATGTAGCTTTCTTCAGAAGACGACAGCATTCTTTTAGTAGCACAGCACAAAGAAAAACCCCAGACAACCCCTCAGTCCCGCATGCAGCGTGTCTACATGCAAAAATTGCAGCATGGAGGACCACTGGTATCTTACACCACCATCTGATCTTTCATTGGCCAACCTCTCCTTATCATTGGCCACAGAAAATAATCCAGGAACAGAACACGCGAGTTTTGCTTATTATCAAGTGTTGACAAAAGGCTGAGGCATGTGAAATGAGTCCTTAAGACTGATTTAATAAGTAAAAAAAATAATAAATAAAGGAGCGCCTGTGAAGCGCTGACCTCAAAAAGTCAAGTCAAGGCCAGTACTGCAAAATACATCGATATAAAGAGAACAAAGGAAAGTAAATGGTGATGATGGATCCTGTGTCCCTTAACGTGGTGACTTTCTGGGTGAGGTTCAGTAAATACAAGTATTATATAAGTGGTACTGGAACTATTGTTCAAGTTTGTTTCAGTACTTGTAACTTTAGTTTGAGTCCTTGTACCTTTTCGCAGTGTATTCAAATAGAAGTTTAGTAAGTGCTTACTCTGTAAAAATGCATACTTAGTTGGCTTATGTGGACACAAGCAATCAGAAAAAAATAGAAATGAATGCAGATCCGAATAATGTGTGTCAACACACCAGCTGATTTTTGGATCAAGATGAATCTAAAAGAAGTACAATTCATTTATAAAACCAAAAATAAAAGTGAATTCATTCAGATTTTTTCCCCAATTCTGATCGACTTGAAGTGCGGATCATTTTATTCCAAGTCCGCTTAAATAGTGACATTTTGATTTCTGATTGGACTGAGTTTTCTATCTCCTTTACTCCCTCTCTCTTTTCTGTTTCCCACTTCTTTACCCAGCTGGCTTACAGCGGGATAGTTCCTTCAGGTAAGCCGAATCCTGCTCAAGGTTTCTTCCTGTTAAAAGGGAGATTTTCCTTGCCACTGTGATTACCTGGGGGTTCAGGCTCCAGATTTCTGCCTCTGTAAAGCACCTAGATACAAGTTTTATTGTAAAAAGTGATATCTGGTGGTGATTGTATTCAGTGGCTTCGAGCCTGCCTACCTGGGGGTTATCCTCCATGACACAGCGAATCTTCTCCACCACATCTATGCGTCGCTGACGATGCAGGGCGTTAATCAGCTTGGCCAGGTTGGCATCACCGTCCCGGATGGTCCAGTGCTGCAGCGCGGCATACGCCCGCTCATGATCTGATGAGTAACCGTTGGAGAAGGCCGCCACTTCCCTCTCTGTGGCGTTGGCCAGGGACTGATACACATCTATCCACTGCGTTCCCACCTGGGCAGCCACCAGTTTCAGGATATCGACCCCTGAAAAACAGACAGGAAATTAATAAGTTGAAATGTTGCAAAAACAACGCTGTCTGACAATCTTAGAGGTTTTTACTACCAAAAACACACATAAGCACCCAAAGATTGCTCTCCTAAAGCTAGACTTAGGTCACTCGGAGCCATATCTTATCTAAAGTACAACCAATATGTATGTAGAGCCTGTCCTGCGTGGTTTTGAAATAATGTGCCCAGCCCTTTAGGCTGATAAAAATCCTGTTTAATTTTTCATGCAATTAACCCATTAGGTTGTCCAGAAGCTCCCTGGGACCAACAGCTCATGTTTCCATACTTAGGCAAGATCCCCTGTTAGTGCACCTTCTTGGATTGGTATTTAGCAAAAAGTCAAAGTGTTTAGCAAAAGTGTGGAACAAACCCTGGCATGTTTTGGGGGACCATAGCAAACATTCTAGGTTAAATTAGTTACCGTGAGTCCTGGAAAGCCATCCTTTGAATCATTACTCACCAAACCTCAACATTCCCACTGCCTAGAAAAATAAAATTGCTGCATATTTACAATCTTTCGAGGAAAAACAATAACTTGTAAGCACAAGATTACGTGGACTGCATATACTGCAGCCAAAAAAAAGCAGCGCCGTTAGCGATTAGCATGTCAAGTATATCGGACAAGTCTGCACTTGTTATTCATCTGGAGTTCTCACAGATGCCCCATCTACAGCTTGGACTGAGTCAAGATTTAACCTTTTTACGAATTCCCAACAAATCATTTCTCATTTACACAGGAAACACTGGATCTCTCACATTTTCCTTTACTGATTTATCAGCTTTCCTGCTCAGACATCCAGTTGCTTCCTCGCGCGCCCACGACTCTGCGCCACGGCTGTGACTCAGCAACAACTTGGCTGCATTTACAAAGGGTGTCTCACTGGGAAGGCTTGAGGCGGTGCTGGTGCCTTTGGAAGGTTTGATGCTACACGCAGCACGCTCGCACAATAGCATTGACATATTTAGAATGCATCAGCGCTCTGAGTGGATCGTCTACAGCAACAATGTACTTAAGTAATAGGAAATCCCACAAAATCGTTTTTAAAGGTCAGAATAACTTTCAAATTCCAAACCACTGATTATATTTGTAGATAAAGCAATTTCATATAGGTTCTGTTGGATTTTATTTTTCTACTTTTGACTGGTGATTAATCAGTAAACTTGCATGTTTTTATCAGGTGCATGCATAAACCTGTGAGGCCATCACTATTTATCGGTGTGATCATGATCACTTTTATTAAAGCGGAACAACTGACCTCAGGTACATATTTTATTGTTTCCATTTTATTAATTGTCACCCTAATGGCTGCGCTGTGCTTCTGATTTGAGTGTCTCCATGGAAAATGTCAACACGTTGATAAGCGCGTTAATCCCTGATTATTGTCAATGAAGCAGTAAACTTGTATGTAAGTACATAAATCCAGGATAAGAGCAAGAATACATGAAGGCAAATCCACACTGCTGTGGACACGCTCAGTAACCACACATGATCCTCTCGAAGGCTGTCATAAACCTCTTTCTTGGATGCAACCCTCAACCTAGATCTTCGATCTAAACTAGATTCACCATCACCCAAAACCAGAACCCTTACCTCATTTTACAACTCAATCAAACTTGGTTCAAAAAGAAAGAACACATAACAAAATAAACACACACACACACACACACACAACAAAAACAACACAATTTCCTCCTCTTTAACACTGATAAAGGTGTGTGAATGCCGGAGGGGCCAGAAGACCTCGCGTGCGAGTCTTCTGGGCCAGGAGCCTGTCGACTCTCATCCATGACCCACAGGGATGGAGGAGAAATCCCCTTCACCCTGCACGCCTCGCCGCTAACACGCCTCACCGCTAATACGCCATGTTTAAATGACCTATATAAGTCTCGTGATGATTCAGTATGCCAGCCTGCGGCATGTGTTTGCGTGTTTTCGTTTGACAGAAGTGGGATCAAGTGTATGTGTCTCTATGAGTGTGCAAAATACTCGCAACGGCGTGCATTTCACCATGTCCCTTAAAAAGTGTGGCTGGAGGCTCGATGTGCCGGGTAACGCCGTACAGTGCCACATAAGAATGTTAACAAGTTAAAGTCTGTTTTGGGGCAGTAATCTTGCAAAGAATGTGCATCGCAAAAAAAAAAAAAAAAACAAACTCTGATGCTGGTTTAGAAAGTACAAAATGGCGCTTTTATATAATAGCACTAGTAAATAAATAAATGCACTATTTAGGAACACACACTAAGAATAAGCTAAATTGTGTGTGTGTGTGTGTGTGTGTGTGTGTGTGTGCACGTGCTGCTGTATACATCCAAAAACCACCACCCGCCCGCCCAGAAACCCTACACTTGGCGATCAAAGCCAGGCGGTAACGGCTCCCTCAGCCCACCCTGGTTACTGCGCGCCGCGGTGTGTTCGAACACGCAGGCTCCCTGCTGGGCCTGGAGGGTGGGAATTTGGCATCATTAATGTTGTGGATGGTTAATGAGGGGGGATGGTGGGCAGGTAGAAGGATGTTTTCCTTCATGTTTCTCTTTTACAATCTACATCGCCCTTGGGAAACGTATGTCGTAAATAATATGGCTGATGACCAATCACAATCCTGCCTCTATCTGAAGGTCTTTTACAGGATTGTTATTGAGATTTTACCATGTATATTGTGTTTAACTGAAAACCGCTTAACTTTCACCCACATATTTACTCTACTTTGTATCCAGCCCTGGTGTCCTTTATTGAAAATTTGGGTCATGAACTACAGATCTAAGGTCAGTTTTAAACTCCTAGTCATCTCACGTGTCTGTGAGACATCTAATCTGCCAATGTGGCACAATCCCAGCATGCCCAAGCTGTTGCAGGGTTGTGGTGACTCCAAATGATTCTGTAAATCGGCGGGTGTGCCTCAAGTGTAGCACACAATAAAATGACGCCATCACCATCCCTCACACCCTTGAAAAAGCAGGGGCCAATTTCAGAAAGGTTAACCAAAACTCTGTGTTAATTTGTTGTGATTTAGGGGAAAATTTCTTTGTTCCAGAAAGCCGGTTCAGCGTAACTCTAAGTCAGTTAACGAGTAATATACTCTGTAAAATGAACCTGCTCGACAGCAGGTTTATTCCAGTTTTCCCCGCTCTTGAAGCCTGCAGAATGCAAGATCCGCCCTAAATTCTTTGTATTTTCATTGGGTTTATTTATTTTTTTTTTTTGGTGGGGGGGTTTCCAATGTTTTTTTTTTTTTCTTCTTATATAGAATTGGTGAGCATATGTCAAAGGTAACCATCGTGCTGTCATAAATTCTCTTGCACTCAACCCACTTTGTTGGTAGTGTTAAAAAGTCCCAGACATCCCAGACATCTCATTAAAGTGTTCCACAGAATTGCAGGTATCAATTGGCAGCCAATTACACAAAACTCCTTCTGCTACACAAAAAAAATCAGTGTGTCTTGCGTGTGTAATTAACAGATGGCATTTGGTGAACCAACCAAGGTGGCACTGGATCAGCTTTTTTTCATTTGGCTATGATAGAAAATCTACAAATTTCAGGCTAAAGATTTAGCTTGGTTTTTTGTTGTTGTTGTTGTTGTTGTTGTTGTTGTTGTTGTTGTTGTTGTTGTTGTTCAGGGGATTTCCCTAATTAAATAAATGTAGTTTTCACAAGGCAAATAAAACAACTGAACACTGTTTAATGAGGACAAGATAAACGATCCTTTTTAGATCAGGGCTTGGTACTGAATTAGAGTTCATTAAACCAAATCTTAACACCGGTTCCGAAACTCAAAACTCTGAGTCCGACATTACAGATTTGGCAACCCTGCATTCATGTTGGAACTTTGAGTTTTGAAAACCCCTTTTCTAAAACAGATCCCAGATCCCGTGTCCTTATAACAATCCTGCAGCAATGCACGTTGAATGGAAACTGTCCAAGCATCTTCAGCATCATCTCAATACCAACGCATGCAAGTCGCCTCTAAAGACATATCTTGATGACTGTATCTTAATGTTACACGGACACAACACAAAAATAAATAAAATAAATTAAAAAATCGTGTTCACATGGGTAAAAATAAGGCAACAAAAAAAATTAGTACTACTAAACATAAGAATACACATGACTCGTACATTATCTTCCAAGGTAATGCTTTGGATCTTTAAATAAAAAAGTCGACAGAGGTCTACATCACAACATGTAGGGAAAATGTGGTTACAGCAGCTCTGTCAGTTTTCTTCTATCCTCAAGATGACCTCTGCTTAACATTTTTGTGATTCCCTTTAATTTAAGTTTATTGCTGTACCCTTGTTTCAGGTATTTTTGGTGTGGCGTTTGTGTAGTAAAAGCCTGGCGCAGAGCCCTGGAAAGCCCCATTCAGATGTGCTGCTGCAGAGAAGTAACAGATTTCACTGCTTCCTGACTGCAGATTCCAGGGTGTGTGTGTGTGTGCGTGTGTGTTTGGTCTGTGCTTTGACGTTTCCCTTCTCTTTTACCATTATTGGCCCTAGTTTTAACGGCTCCAGTAAAAGGGTATTACAACCTTCAAGAGGAGCCAGCAATGCACCTTGGAAGGATTAAAAAGCAGCCCTGTTTAACGTTACCAGGAGTAAATAGTGGTGTAAAATGGCTATTTGGATTGCATATATCTCCGCGTAAATAAATACATATGGCAGCCAGGTTTTTCAGCTTTGAATGTTGTAAAACCGATCATGTGACACTGAAAATAATTCCCCATATTAGATAAACAAAACGTGGAAATACAATCCTTAAAATGATCCGTTTACAAGTTGCAACCCTGACAAAACTACTGAGATTATAGCCGCCAAAGAGCCCATACGACAGACATGGTTGATTCTGCACAACAATCAAAATGGTAATATTTGTTTTTCTACTTCATACATCAAGTGGAAAATTTGACAGTATTCATTATTATTCCCCCCGCACAAACACACACACACACACTCCTGCAGCATCTCTGTCTATATGGCTCTGTTCCCCTAAAAAAACTGATTGACCTAGTAATGTGCTTTGCCAACAGAACAGCTATCATGATGCAGCTAAAACCAGATTATTCCAGTTTGCAGTGGCGGGGAGCAAAGGAAGACATACAAAGCGCAGAAAATGTTGACGGTGAATCTGCATCATCACATAGATGCATCACTTGGGTTGGGATAAAAACAAACAAAAAAAGTAATCCACTCTTCCTGGTGGTGATCACACAGTCCAGTTTACAAACATGTAGGGAAAAAGAATGGTAATGGAGGGAAAACCAGTCAGGTAACCCAGTTATGTTTAATGCAGTATGCTTTTGCCACAGGTCACGTCCTTCCTTGTGTAACCACAGCCTTTCCCCCTGTTTGCCGTGGAGGGGAATTGATCGGATCCGCCGAAACCATTGTATTAACAGATTGTTCTACAAAGTCACCACAACATCCTTTGTGTCCTAATGTTAGCTGCAGATGTTCACCGTAACACGTTTAACGGGGTTAGGTCACATCCTCCAAACAGATAAAAAAAAGTTGGTGCGATCATGCACATGATCAACATAAAAATTACATCATTTTACAGTTTATTTTGTATTTGAGCAACAATTGCCTTCTAATAAAGTGAGGAACAATAGGAAAACTTACTTTAATATACTAATAATGTAAATATTTGTTTATTTCAAAGTCTTAATTGTAACAAGGTAATTAAGTACCAGCATCCAGAGTTAAAAACATCCAAAATCTGGATGTTTGTAATAGCCCAATATATTTCATATAAATTATATTTATTTGCATGGCAATGCTACTCCGTTGGAGATAGGAAAGGTGCACTCACCCTGTCCATTGGAATAGTAGATCCACTTCTCTTTGACCTGTGTTGGAGGCACAACTGGTTTCTTCTGGATTGCCTTCTCCATGATGCTGCTGGGATCCTGCATGGGACCCTTTTTCAGCACACGAGAGCTCCTTTTAATGCTGCACACCACAATCACCACCAGGACCAGCAGGAGCAGCAACACTATCATCCAGGGCGGAGGTGCTCGTTGATGTCAAACCTCCATTGTTCCCTTCCTGAGCCCTGGCAGGAGGTCAGAGGCCTTTTGGTCTTGCTGGTTTTCTAGCAGCTGTTTTTGCTTTTGTGTTTCGTGTGCCGTTGGTAGCGGACCGCTGAGCAGAAGCACTCTTCCCGGCAGGTCTCCGCTCAGCTGAATGGCCGCTGACTGGGCATAGGTGCCTGTGATAAGTGACAGAGGGATTGATGGGGATAAATATAGAGCAAGGAGGGAGAAGAGAGACAAATCAGAACAATGTAATCAAAGAAAGGTAGCCACCATGCGGTGGAGATATTAAATTCAAAGATTTTGCTTCTCAGACGATGAAGACGGAAAGCATCAAGAGCCAGCCGTATTGCTTTAATCTACATGAGCAATCTAACGGCAGAGCAGAAAACCCCCCCACTGCTGCCTACGCATGCTACTCCATCTTTGGGCTGTGTTTATATTCCATTTTTCCAGTCATCTTGGACCAGTTTGTGGGTTAACAACAAATAACATCTCAATTCCTTGAGTTCTTCCCCACTGTGTTCCAATAGGATGAGTGTCGTCACCACGTGTTTTAGAACAATAAAAGCTCTTGTACGATGACCATAAATCATTCGGTGGTTTCTGCCTTTTAGGACTGTCACTTGAACGCCTGTTGACCCATCTCATCCTCTCATTAGGAGGCAGGAACGCAGGTGCAACACTAATCCCTAAACATCTGCTGTTTGGAGTCAACAGCACAAAGGTTTGGAGGAGGCAAACCTTTACAGCGACGAAAACTGTGGTCTCAGTCAAAAAAAACATGCAAACCGATTCCCAAAAGAACAAACGTAAAAAAAAAAAAAAGAAAGATGGCCAAATAAAAGTCAAGCATGAATCAAGATGTACCAAAACAATAAAACATAGCTAATGTTACAAGCCTGAAATGTTTGGGTTTGATTTATATCAGCTGTAAGACTTACAGTCAAAAACATTTACGTTGCTAAAACTCTTTTTCAGCCCATGTGAAGGAAGAAATAACAGTGTAACACCTCCACCCACCACATCCACTCTCAGAAGATGTCACCTTCGGGGACAGTGTTGTACTTATATAAGTAGGAACGATGCAAATGATGCAAATCTGCATCAAGCAGGAACACAGAAATGAAAACAAATGCAGCCATCACAGTGTCATCCTCACAGCGAGGAGGGATGGAAAAAAGGAGAAAAGACAGGTTGATGAAGACACAAATGGCCATAATTCTTCCAACCGGCAAATAGTAGGATTCCACAGACGGGGAGTTGCCATTACGAGGTTTCCATGCTTACAGATACACACGCCTGTCAGAGGAAAGCCCACACAAGAGCATACGTCACTGGCCTTATCCAACACCTACAGATAAAGTCTCCTTTCTTTTTTTCCTATGTATTTCCTGTGTTATTTAAATAACATTGATTGGAAGCACACATTATAGGTGCTATGCAAAGATGCTGTGAAATAGTTCTTTTGAAACCTCTTGAATATTCCCAGTGTTATATTGTGTGACCCAGGAAAACACACACACACACAAAAAAAAAACTGAGATTCACTTACCTTGAGGTGCAGGTCCAATTAGAGATGATAATAAATGTGAGGAAGTCATAGGGTCTGGTGTGTGCTCGCCTTCTGTCGATACCAGCGGGGTGGTCGGCGAAATGGAGGAAGACGAGGAAGGTGGCCCACAAACGTTATCTGTATCTCTTGTCCCTGGTGAGAGCAGCAGGAGCCCCTGTGCCTGGCAGTCGGTGTGGGCTTGGCACCTCATTGAGTGCGACTCCTCGGAAGAGAATGTACCCTTGCTGCACGGCTTGCAGACCACATCTTCGGTTTCACCGCCGCGCTTTTTCATCCTCGTCCCCGGAGGGCACAGCGAGTGGGCCTTACACTGCGTGCCACCATCTCTTGGCAGGAAGCTGTTGGTGGGGCACGTGCAGACGCGGTCCTGGGTGGTCGTGCAGGGCAGCTTCTCAACCAAGCCCGCGGGACACGGCGGCCGACAGCGATGGCACTGTTCGACGCCGTTTTCGCCACGTGTGAAGGTGCCGTTGGGACAGGGGCTGCACTCCCTTACAAGCAACGGGGAGCAGTGCAGAGACACAAAGGTGCCTGCTGGACACTTGTCACACACCAGCTGGGTGCCTGAGTCAGCGTCAACGTGCCGGTACTGGCGAGGGGACAGGACGGGCCGCTCAGCTGCGCTGCCTGTGGTCAAAACCCAAACCGAGATCTGCACCAGGATCATGCATGTGAACTGAGGAGAGAAGAGGGTGATTGAGGAGGAGAGGGAAGAGGGAGGAAGATGTTTTTAACAGACAGATCAACACACACACACACACACAAAAACTCTAACTGAAACAAAAAGACTACCTTGACCCTTTTCACCGCCGCTATGCTAGTGAAATGCATCGTCACACAACGAAATGAGTCATGTCAGAGCTGGTGTGTAACACCAGGCAGTCAAAACCAGTTTGTAGTTTTGTCCTTGTCGTGTCTTTGAGGTGTGTGTTGAGAACTTGATACTTAGTTCCTAAACTGCTATTTCCAGCGTTACTTTCATCATCCCACCCCTGCAGGTCTGTCTGTCTTGTCTGACGCAGTGTTTAGATTCAGGTGCAGCTCCGAGCAGCCTCCCACACCTCCCCCATTTTCTTGGCAACAGAAGAGTGTGATCAGATGTATTTTAAGTATTTCTTCATGTCTGAATCGGATCCACCACAAACGTGGGGGTAAAAAAAAAAAAACACATTTTCCACAAACCTCTTGGGGCTGAATTTATGATTCGTGCTAACAACAACAAGTTGCTCTTTCTTGCTCTGTGCTGCTGCCCTTTCACCGCTCCACCCATTCAGCTCCCCATGCTCTGTTCCCAGAACCTCATCCATAAACATCAGAGCATTATTGTCAGCACGCAGCTCATAACCGTTGCGTCAGTGGCATCAATGCATTCATTCACATCAGCGAGCGAGCAGACAGTGGAGGCAGCAGCAAATGGGAACATTCTGCTGTTTATGGGACAATGGATGTTCTCCCCTTGGCTCTTTCTGCTCATTTGTGGAACTTTATAGAAATGGCATGGCTGTACAGTACGGTAATTGAGGTGTATCTCATTATTTAATGTTACGCTGTGGAAGAGGAGGCATGCTGCGGCCTCACCCTAGAGCTTTCTGATTGCCGAGTATAGAACAGTCACGGACTTCATCCCACCACCCGTGGAGCTGATTATTTTTCTCCTCTAGGGAAACGTTCATTAAAAAATAAATAAATAAATAAAAATTTAGACCATCTCCTGTGAGCGTAATGACCGCGTTGGAATGAGACATCTACAGGTCATTCTGCAGCACAGGCTACCTTCTTCTACCACATGTTTTTGGGGGCCATTCAGGCAAATGAATAGCACAAAGCAAAAAGGCATTGTTTGCTAACGCTAATAGTTTAGTTGAGCACTGATTTAGCAAGACAAAGGGGATTTATCAGTGTTGACGCAACAGTTTTTTACCACTATAACGTAACGTATGTCACAGGGCTTTTCCGCAGCTGCTCTGTGTGCGGCTGCAGCTTTAAACCAATCAGGATTATGACAACAAAGCATGTTAAGGGCAGCCTAACAGATGCTGTGTCATTTGGTCAGTGTGCCACATCGCTTGTGACTCTGACTCCGTTGTGATGTTAAAACAATTCAACACAACAACAACTGAACAAATTCAACAGACATCCCAGCGATGTCTCCAGCAAATAAGTTCTTGTTGGACAAGCTTTTATTGTATCATTTGCAGTAATGTCTAATTAAAGAAAGTCATTGAAGGATTTATTCACAGTGATGCAGAGATACAGTGATCTTCTCTATATTTAACAGAGGAGGTATTGCTGACTTTGTGGAATGATGTGAGGATATTGACCTTCTCTTTAACACTAGTAAAACAAAAAAGATGGTAATCGCCTTCCGCAGGACATCCACACCCCACACACCGGTAAACATTGAGATACTGGACTCTTAAATACCTGGGTGTTGACCTCAATACTGAAACTGGACTGGTCTCACAACACCGACATCCTGAAACCGAAGGGCCAGAGTCGCCTGCACCTGCTGAGAAGACTAAGGTCCTTCGGTGTGAGCAGGGCTCTTCTCAGGACCTTCTACGACACTGTGGTGGCCTCAGCAGTGTTCTATGCCATTGTGTGTTGGTGGGGAGGCAGCACAGATAGAGGCAGAAGAAGACATAACAAGCTGGTTCAGAGAGCTTCCTGGTGTCCTGGGCTGCAGCCTGGACTCCATCAAGGAGGTGGCAGACACAAGGATGCTAGCCCGGCTGGCGTCCATCGGGAGTAACTCCTCCCACCCTCTGCACCACCACACTGTGGAGTGCTCCTTAGCACAAGTCGTTCCTCCCCACATCAATCAGACTGGAGCATCCAAACTATCACACAATCTGCCTTTTGTGCAAAATCTGCTTTTTTGGGAAATGATCATGCTAATCACGTATAGCACGGTCCTTGTACATTTATGGGGTTAGCCATATATTTATTTTTCATTTCTCAAAGGTTTTCTATATTATTTATTTATTTTTTCTTTGTCTGCTGCTGCTATGACACTGCAGTTTTCCCATCGTGGGATAATAAACTAATTTATTATTCATTCATTCATTTATTACCTTTTCTGTGGTCCCAACAATAAACTAAAGACAACCAGTTTTTACATCAAAGGATACCCAAGCTTTTTTGAAACTGACAAAAAGCTAAATGAAGCTGATCTGTGAACAAAAATTGAAATTCAAGAAATGTCTAGTAGCTCAGTAATTACTGCTTTGCTCCCGCCCATACTGATGAACGCGAAGGCTTGTAATTTACCGTTTCGTTCTGATGCAGCTCACAGGGGAGTTTGCAGCTGATGCTTTAGTACGACAGTAGATTCAAGGACGAACAGAGCCACAGAGTGAAGGCAGAGATCTGAGGGTGGAGTCCTGTTTACACCAAATGGGCACCAGCGTGGTGCAGAGCGGGTTCTGGTGGAGTGCACCCATTTGTACACACACATACACGCAC
Organism: Tetraodon nigroviridis; assembly: GCA_000180735.1. Classification (NCBI taxonomy): domain Eukaryota; kingdom Metazoa; phylum Chordata; class Actinopteri; order Tetraodontiformes; family Tetraodontidae; genus Tetraodon; species Tetraodon nigroviridis. Next base: position 1,113,984 of record CAAE01015120.1, read on the forward strand.
ACACGGTGCCACTGGCCATTGGATAAGTCTGTAATTCCACCCCCTTCGGTGGCTACAGACACACCCATTAATAACTCCCCCTGTAACAAACTAACAATATATTATGCGTGACAGGCATGAAAAGCTGAATCTGATTAGATTTCCTACCCATCCACATGAGAAGCTGCTCCTCCACTGGCCTATTTTTCCATCCATCCATCATCCTACCCGCTTTCTACCCAGTGGTGTCGCGGGGGTCTGCTGGTGCCTATCTCCAGCTCTCTTAGGGCGAAGGCAGGGATCCACCCTGGACAGATCGCCAGTCAGTCGCAGGGCACACACACCATTCACTCACACATTCACTCTCTACGGAGAATTTAGAGTCTCCAATTAACCTGGTCATGTTTTTGGACTGTGGGAGGAAGCCGGAGTACCCGGTGGGAACCCACGCACACGCAGGGAGAACATGCAAACTCCGCGACAGCAGCTGGAAGCGAACCAACGACCTTCTTGTTGTGAGGCAACAGCACTAACGGCTGCACCACCGTGTGACCCCTGGCCTATTTTTGATGTACAATATGTCGGCGATAGACCTAAAGATGCAATATCGAGCTGACCTGTAAGCATTACAGAACTGGTAACACATGCACAAGCACAGTTTAAGATTTTTAAATAAGATGTCATTTAGCTTGACTGTAAATCACAACAGTGGCATGAGTTCCCAGATATAAGATAGGCTAAGCTAGCATTAAGAACGACAACTAATTAGGGTTGTTTTTTTGAAAGAGTCAGTTTTATTTTGGCCCTGCAGCTGCATAGCAACTTTTAATCAGGTGACTATGATATCAATATTTTGACAAGATGACAGGATACTGTTGGTGCTTTTATCAACAAAAAAATTAATGTGTTTCAGGGCTTGTGATGCTAATTGGGCTGTAAGATGATTTTTTTGTCAGTTTGACTCAAATTTGATTTCAGCAGTTCCCAAAGTCAGGGAAGTAAATCATTAGAATTTCTTTAAACATCGCCGGATCTCTTTTTAGATCTCTGCAAGAAGAGCAGCTGGAACAGGATTGGATAGGTTTTTTTTAGTGAATAGAGACAAAACAAGTGTTTTGCTGCAGTTTGCATTCAAAATCTTTTAACCTCTTATTTCAAAATAAAGAATCAAGAGTGTTGTCTCCTGTATTGCATTAAATACCATCTTTACCCCAGTGAATACTAGGAAATTTGATAAACACTGATCAATCCTGCTAATGTGCACCTGTTATAGATTTCTTTAGCTCCGCAAAACTAATATCTATCAATATGCAGATGACTCAACTTTATTAGCAACCTAAAATGCAACTGACGTGACCAAATCCATCCATTTTCTTTTAAATACTGCTTATTAGAAACCAGAGGCATATGGAGGGGTCACAGCAGACGCCAGGGGAGAGGCACAAAAACAGCCTGGACAAAGCAGTAGTCCATCACAGGACAACCTGAAACTCAATATGGATGTCAGACAGTGACACCTTTGTCTTCCTTTGTATCTTATCCCAGCAGGCTAAAGTGAGCAGTGAGCGGGCGCATGGACATGCTGCTGCCGCATGGATCAGGGAAGCATTAGGGAGGGTTCGTGGCAAGGACTCCGCTCACTCTTGCCGACTTCAGGTTCCTGCAGCAACAAGCTGTGCCGCAGTAAAGGCAGGATGCCCAGCGGGAGCATCAGATGTCTCAGTGTTTCTCCATTCTTGCTGGTCTTTAAGAAATTATAAAACCCAGTAAACACTCTGGAAGTCATGTTGCCTGGTGTGTGTCTCCGCCTATCCTTGATTGTGTGTGTTACACAATGAGGTATGTGGGTGGGATGTTTGTGTGGGGGACAGATATTAAGTTGTCATTACTATCCAATTAAAGCACTACCCACCACACATGCACACAAACACACAATCTTGCACTTCTATTCTTGTGGGGACTTTCTTAGACATCATGACCCAGACTTGGACCCAGCCTCCTAATCCTAACCCAAACCATCCAAACCAACCCCCTGACCCCAAACTTTAACCTAAACCCAGTACCAACCCCAACATTAAAACCAAGTCTTAACCCTTAAAAAGGCTTTTAAAATTGTGAGCACCCGCTAGCAAGCATACACACACTCACATACTCTAGGCAATTACTGTAAATTTGATGCCACACACACGTTTACAAACACAGCTGACAACGCAGTGGCACCTGTTGCTGTGTGTCCTCACGCTGCAGACTGTTGCATGACCGACACACCAAACCGTTCCATGCCAAATGGCAACTGTCCCTAAATACTAAATAATTTAAAAAATATACCTAAAGTCGCTAAATACTCCTGTTTACTGCAGCCTACCACTAGAGAGCAGGTGTCCAAAAAAATAATAGACACGGAGTCTTATTTGTTCAATTATTGTTGTTAGGGCCAAAGGTTAAAAGAGGCCAAAGCTGCGTCAACAAAAAGTTTAGTTTAAATGCAACAAAATTCCTTGAAGTGTTTAATGATTAAATTACAACAGAATTCTTTCCTGTTGAATTAGAACCCTTATGGACATATAAATACGTGTATAAATGTAAAATGTTGTTTGTTGTGACTTGTTTATTGTTGCGTTAAAGAAACAATGATGTAAAAATTGAGTCTGCTAGAAAAAAAAAAAAACAACTAAAAATATCTTATCTAATTTCAAAGGCATTTGGCTGATAAGCAGATTATCCTATTTTCCAAAAGAGAGAAAATAGTTTTTTTTTCTACTATTTTGTTATGAGCCAACAAGCTTCTGGATTCCAGACGTCAACATCGATGACAAAATCCCAACTCAGCTCAATAAATCAGGAACAGCTCTGTGTTCTCTAGATGCAGTCAAGCGCTGACTCAGAGTGATGAAGATGTGACTCAGAATGATGAAGCACGGAGGCATCTCTGCTACATGTCACTGACAGGAACAGAGGGACACCTCCGTGGTGTGAACAAAGGAACTCCCGCACTGCATCACAATGATACTGACACACACAAAAACAGGTCATCCAACCGTCCAGGAAGCCTGGAATGTTACTAAACTTGAAGTTCCATTGAAAAGATTGTTTTTTTTTTATCGTTCCCAAAGCCTATATTTGACTGACAACAAACAAAAGTTGGTTAACTGACATTTGCAGAGTGTTGTAAACAAAAGACTGATGGGTGTCTATTTCTCCATCCTTCAGGTGCAGTTGTTTTGCTCTCCTACTGACTAACACAGAGAAGATGAACTGATGAAATCTAAGTTTTAGCTTAGGAATAGGTTTATATTGCTTATATGTGGCTGCGTTGTTTTGATTCCGGGGAAGTTTACTTTGGAGACACAAAGAGGTGGGGGAAAAAAACAGGTACTGTCCCTTTAAACAGAGAACCTGCTGGAGGAGTCCGTACAATAAAGAAGGGATAGTGAGAGGGGCTGAGGTATCTGTGATGGACTCACCACTGTGGACACACACACTGCAGACATTGTCTCGGCTCAGAAAAGACACCCGAGGTTCGAGCGAACGTCCTTGACCAAGTTGCCCTCTGGATAACCACCGCTCATCTCTAGATGTTTCTCATCCTCCTCCTCCTCCTCGTCCTCCTCTTCACTGAGCTTTATGGGAGGTGAGGCGGCAGAGCTGCTTCTCTCTCAACTGCGCCCTTTTCTCGTCCGCGTCCCCGGGCGGACCGTGTTCGCAGAGTCCGGGATCAGGCTTCCCATAGCGGGGGAGAGACGAGGGGACCGCGGTGGCTGCGCCGCCTCGCCCCCAAAACCAGGCGCATCAGTGCGGCTCCGCCGCGGATGCCGAGCGCCACTGGCACTGCCGCGGTGACGTCAGGCGGGTGGGCGGGCGCTAGTGGCGCGCCGCAGCCAATCACGTTGCGCCAAAGGAGTGAGCACGTGTATGGAAGCCCGGCGGGCACAAGGGGGAGGGGCGCGAGTTACAGGTGAGCTGGATCGAATGTCAGACTGGCGTGTTTCTGTTTGGATTCGCATTAATTAAACACAATATCCTGAAATATAGAAAAAAATATGAATATGTAATATATTAAACTCTATACTAATAGCTTTAATCCTCGTTTTTTTATATTGGTGACGCATCTTTGATAATATAAGTTAATATTAGTGACCCCTAAGGCGTTTGGGCAGGACTCACTAAGGAATTTGCTTTAAAATCCCACATTACCCATCACTGTTTTGTAAAGTATGTATTTAAAAACTGGAAAGTGTGACCAGAACGCTTCTTTATACGCTTGTTACAGAGCCGTGATGGTTGTTTGAGCCTAAAGTTAATTACCCTGACTGAACTAATCAGGCCTCGGTCATTAGCCTGGCTTCCGATATGTGGAGCCTATCCGTTTTTCCCCTCTGTTTAGAGGCCATATGTATTTTTCTGTTTTTGGAAAGTGCTGAGTAATGTTCAAATGCATAAATAATTGAACAGCTATGGTTTTTTTTTTTTCTTCTGTACTAGCAAATGTAGCACAAATGTATCGAGGCGTGCTCATTCAGATGATGGCACAGTTTTCTCAGTTTTTTTTTAAAAACGACTATTAAAATGTCATGACCCCGGTGGAACGAATTGAATAAGGTACAGTATTTGTATGTTAATTGTTTCTAGAACTGCTGAAGTACGCGCACAAAGAAAAAAAAACACTAAAAAAGGAGGGCGTTAAGCAATAACATGGAGTAAACATGGGGGATTGGGTTGCTTAGTCATCTGTTCAGGGGAGCCAGTCCGTCATGAGTCCTGCTTTCCAAATATGCAGACACAACACACGTGCAGTGAGTCGGCTGGCCCCCCTGTAAACTGTCTGTAAACACACATGGACACACACAAAGATACACACACACACACACCAGGAAGCTGATAGCAGATAGATGTTTCTGCAAATAGACTGGATGACCATCTGCCCAGAGCAGAAGTGGGTGGACGCAGACGGGGCCAAGGGGGGAGGGAGATCCGCTTTACTGTGCTGCTGAGAGGACGAGGACCCAGCAGAAATGGGTCAGTGAGGGTAATCCTCTCCGATAGAAGGCAGGCACGGATAAAAAGAGTTGGAAAAGAAGCGAGACTTTACCAATGAAGTTAAACATTTTCTATTACTGTTTTGCCTCCAGGCACTTATGAGCTGAGGGTTGATTACAGTGTGGATTTCTTTTATTTTGGGGTAAATACGAGGTCCAGAAAGACAAAAATTGTAAAAAGTAAAACATCATTGTTCGTTCATTTGCAGATGAATTCAGAATTGAAGCATCCGTTCTCATGCAGAAATGTGCAGCCTGATAAAAACATCCAGAAAAATGATCAGTATCACTATTTTTTTCCAGATTGTGGTAAAAAGGAATAACTAAAGGTAGCAGTTTATAGTATATATAGAAAATGTACTCTTTCACCTGTATTTTTCTCTTTCTTTCTTCTTTCTGAACTGTAATTCTCAGCTGCTACTCGTGATGCGTTCAAGGACTGGCCCGTTTACTGTGTGGTTTTTTTTTTTTTTTTATTGTTTTGCTTTTAAGACTCCTCTCAGAGGACCAAAGTGACGCTCGTCAGCTTAAATATGCAGAAGATTTTAGGCTTCAGCAGCAGCTGCCAAGTGACGTCTCCTGGTAACAGGACAAACTAAAGACAACAGTATCCAGCACACATGCACTAACTACAGACTTCTGAATTAAAGTGGGGGCCCAGCGGCTCCTGTTTACATTGACAAGTCATAAAATTCTCCACTGGTCTGAAACTGAAACCTGAATCTATATCCCAACTGTGCATTATGTTTGAACAAAGTGCTGCGTGCCAGTGGGTGGCTCTTTAGTTGAGGTTGTTCTTACATCCACATGAAAGAGAACTGTTTCCTGTTGTTTTCAGCAGTTATGTCTGAATCTATCGTCTTTCTGTGACTGAAGTAAACCACATTTCGCAACCCCGTGCAAGAACTGCAAACCTGTTTTTCTATTTTCTCTGCTGGTACAAGCTGTCTGTATTTCTGCATCCTGATTCGAGAAACATGTACATGTAAATAAATCAGGCCACCAGATCAGACCATTTCTTCTTTTATCCACATGCCTAATCGATAAGACTAATTTACTTGGAAATTAGAATGAAGAAAATTATTACAAGTGTATGTCTTTAGACGGGAAAAAGGCAACCCCCCCCCCCCCCAAAAAAAAAAACCCAGCATAATTCGTGGAAATATTAGAGCTGTTAGCCTGACCTCTAGTGGACAAATGTAATTGTTACAGGTAAATAGAATAGAACAGAATAGAACAGAACAGAATAGAATAGATGACCAATTACATTATTTAGGTACAGAAATTCCAAAGTAGGCCAAAGTAGGTTTCATCAACCTCTCCTGCTGGACCCCCCCCCCCCAAAAAAAGCAGCAATGGTAACAACATCCACTTCTTATGAGAGGAGCTGAGGTTGAAAGATTGAACACCTTCAAATGCATACTCTCTGGACCAGGACTGGACCCAACCCCCTAACATCACAAGAGTTTTGCATCAGAACGACCGTCCCTAACCTGCAGGACATGATCGGCACCAGCTGTTGCAGGTTAAGGGAGAAGAAGCGCTCCTCACCCCAAAATTTAATTGTACATGTACTGTGTATATCTGTGCATGCAACAAAAATCTTATTTTTGTTATCGTGGAGTGTTTAAAAGTATTAAATGTGTGCTGACTTTATGCTAGATGTGTCCTGGTGTAGATCAGAAACACATTTATTAGAAACTCACCAAACAGCTGTGTCATGTGTCATGGTTGTGTAATTCCTCACTTCCACAAGATGTTTTTGTTTGTTATGTTTTGTTTTGCTTTTTTTTTTTAAATGCTAAACTTTTTTTTTTTTTTTTCCCAGGCTAGATAAATTAAGATAAAGACAAGATCAGGATGATAGTTTTACACTGTAAATAAGCAAAACACTTGCAATATTATGCATCCCATAGCAAGAACGGCCGAACGTTTCCTCAGTAGCATCGGACAATCTGGGAAATAAGCATGTTCACCCAGAGGTTTCTGTTCTGCAGATCAAACTTGTGGTTTGATTAAAGCGTTTAAAAATTAAAGCGTTTAAAAATCATCTTTAGTTGTGGCACCTTGCGGCCAGAGGGTGGCGCTGTACTGCCTAGTTTCTTCGCATTATCTACATTATTATTATTATTATTATTGTTGTTGTTGTTGTTATTGTCATTATTAGACACGTCACAGAACAAGAGAAAAGGTTGTGAGAATTCTAATCTCCATTTTAATGAGACAATTAATTAAAAAATGAAATAAAGTAAAGTAGGAGAGAGCTAAGGAGTAAATCAATTACGCGCAGCTGCGAATTTAATTTCAGCAGAGTGCTTATCTTTAATTTTTCGAATTAGCTGAAAGCTAAGTGTTTATGCAAATTCCCCACATATGTTATTAGCTTAAGGAAAACCAAAATACCGTAAAGTTTCTGTTAAAAGTAAAGTAATGAAACATACACCTGCGCCATCATTTATCCATCCATCCTTTCATCCATCCATCTACGCACATATAGACCTTAAAAGCTGCTCACTGTCACTCAACCACATCCTCATTTCACGTCTGACATTGGTCTTGGGTGAAAAAGAGGAAGAAAAAGAACCGTGCAAGACAAATTCCACAATCCCAGAGCCAAAAATAACAGAGCAGTGATAATAATACCAGATAATTAAAAATATATATGGCTGTTGCCTATTTATGGTGAGTGTTTTACTTCCTTTTTTAAAGCTTTGCATCTGTGGTCAAAGAAAACATTAATTTATCTACATTTGGATGGATGCATATTATAACACCTTTTACTGTAAACCCGCAGCCATGCGTGACAACATTCCACCCATCCCCGCGGGTGACAAACAGGCAGCTTTTGATTTGATGACTTCAGCGGAGGGAGCTGCCTGTGGCTGCTTTTGCATAAATTTGGTTAAACCCTGCCTTTTGAAAGCCTTGTTGACATTTTGCTTCAATGAATCGTAGCAGATTTAACGGGCCCTCAACGACTTCCTCCTATGACAGGGGTGGGCAATTATTTTGCCTAAAGGGCCACATTTGGTTTTAGATCTTGATGAACGGTCCGGCCCCCAGATGAGGGTCGGAGGTTAACTTAAAATCATGCTTGATGGACTATTAACTGAGAAAATAGTTTGAAGAGCCTGTAAATTGGTAAAAACTAGAGATGGATGATGAAGCTCCAGATGATGTTTGGCCCCACATTCTTAAGAGAAAATGTTAGCATGCTAGGTGAAGAGGGAGTTGAACTTCATTCTAACCAATCAAGCTATCTTGATTTCAATCTTCTTGATTTGACTTTTGGAAAAACTGTTGTAAAGGCTCTGCGGGCCAGATTAAACAACTCATCGGGCCACATGTGGCCCCCGGGCCTTAGTTTGCCCACCTCTGTCCTATGACGTCACTCGGTGGGGTCCGCCACCGAGATGTTACTGGAATCCATTCATTTTTCTACAAATATAAATAGATCACAGCCGTGTCAAGGACGCACAAATGATAAACACTTGTTTATTTGCGGATCTGCACTAAATAATTTACTTTTGCCCGCGTGACAGTGTTACAGGCTTCAAAAGAAGAGGGATCTACGCTTTATTTTCAGGATTCTAGCCCAAAGCTTGGTTAGTTTTCGTGCTTTATGCAGCGTCTTGGTGTCAGCGGCAGAAAACCAGCTGAGGCAGGTCCAAGAAAGGTGGAGACTCTGCTCAACTTCCTGCACTGTAATCTCGAAGCAGCGCCGAGCGAACGTCGGGAGGCTGCAGCCGCCGCCGCCGAGGCGAGGACGAATGGACGCACGGCCCACGGCGCCTCTCGCCCCGCACTGAGAACCCACGGAAGCAGCAAACAAGTGCGAGGAAACGATCGATCGGTGGCACACCTGGCTAGTGGCTAACTCGGCTAGCAGCGAGACTGCCGGATAAGACATTCCCAGCGTTTGATAGCGAGGCGCTGCAAAGGACGGGAATGGGTGAGTTTTCCATGATGTGGCTCCTGTGGTTGGGATATATATGTGTATATATATATATGTACACTGAGTGCTACGTCTGCCTTTTAGAACTTAAAACTGAGCTGACAATACGACGGGAATAGGCAGTCTTAAAGGCAGTGTCAAAAACTGAAGTCACGGTGTCAGCTTTTGCCAGCAGGGAGTCTAAAGTTAGCAATCCAGGTAGCTAGCCGCGTTAGCCTAGCCAGCTAGCCGTCTGGTGAACAGGACAACACCACATCCATCCTCGGATTTGGCCCCTACTTCTTGCTAATTTTAAGATAATTTAAGGAGGCAAGTTAAAAAAAAAAAAAGACTAAAACCACCCAGTCCATCGTGCGTGAACAACTTTATGAGGTTGATATTCCTGGCTTGCGTTTTTCCCCCCCCAGGGATGTAATTTGGCGTTGCACCCAAGGACTTTCCAGGCGAGCTAAAAGTTCCCGTGTAAAGCTAGCATCCTCTCAGTACGAGTGGACGTTCCCACACTTTGACAGCTGCCTTGGAACTGATGGAAGCCAGAGTTAGTGACCTCAACACCTGATTCCTGAGAAACTAAATGATCTGACTGGCACAATAAGTCTACAAATGAACGCGATCTGATTCTATTACTGACAGTTTGCAAGAGGAGCGTCACAGGAATCGTGGAGGAGACGAGCCCATGGAGGCTCTCTGTGTCGTAGCTCTTGGTGTTTGTGTGGTTGGGCTCAGTATGACTTCTGCAATGTTGCAAGACGGGTTTTCAGATCATCAGGGGTGGAAGGTTGCAAGGCTGGTGGGTTGCTTTGACGTTCTAAAGTCAAGGCAGCCTCCTCACACTCCGTTTCGTGTGGATTTCTTGCTTCAAAACAAGGCCCGTGGGAACGACGGAGAAGACTTGAAGGTGAACAACAAAAGCTGCACCACTGGAACCCCCCAAAAAAAGTGAAGAATATGAGTTCTTTCCTAGACCCAAAGCTAGGCTGATTGGTTTGTTGTGTAATGATTAGCTTTGGTTAAATGTGTAACACTTTGTGTTCTTTTTTTTTTTTTTTTTTTTGGCTTTTCTGCAGCCTTCTTTGACTGAGTGTATCTAATCTGTGTTTGAACATGTCCGAGCTCTCCCTGCAGTTGTTTGCTTTCTCAGACTAGCTCGCATTTAGCCCTGCGTCTGCCTGAATCGCTGAAATCCCCAAACTGTGATTTTGTTTTTCCCCTTTTTTTTTTTTTTTTTTTGCGTTCAGTGTTTGCAGTGTCAACAAGCCTTGAAATCCTTAAAAAAAAACAAAAAACCCAAAAAAAGAGCATTTTTTTTTTGATGGAAGGAAATTCTTTGATTTCTGTTTTACGAGTACGCCTGTCCTGGAAAAGACCAGATTTTGGTGCGAAACGCTGGGACCAGAACCAGTCCCGAACTTTTTTTTTTTTTTTTTTGTCTAAATTGGAAAGAACTGGCTTTCTTTTTTTTTTTTTTTTTTCACAAACTGAACAGGTTATGAATCAGGAAAGTAGTGTGCAGCCCCCAGATCAGGAAAATCATGGAGGAAGTTCCGATTGTTGATCATTGTGCGTTCTTTAATAAACAGGATCACTTGTGGTTTGGGGTGATTGGTGCAGTTAGCGACTGCGCCGGTCCGTTATGTCAGTCCGTACATGCAGGGAGGTGTGGGACTTCTGTGCTTACGGTACAGGTGACTTCCCTGCCACCAGGAGCTGATTTTAGCTTTTCATTCTAACATGCTAGCGGCATAATAGCCAATTTTCAACTAGTGTGGTCAGGGGGTTTGCTGTAGTTTTCTTTAAAAAAATAAAAAAACGATTTACGGTTTAACGAATGTTGAGTTCATCAGAACCTTCAGCTGCGTGGATCACGTGCTGCGCTCTTGTCCTTCGCAATCGGAGTCATGGACAACGGCGGCAACTTCCTTTTTATTCTCCCCTTTTCCTCAGGAGATATCGCTTCATATCAGCGAGCGCTCAGATACATAGATGGCGAGGAACAGTTATGAGTTTCCTCTCTGATTGTGCGACTGAGATTTCAAGTGTCTGCCTGGCAGTGGGTTCGGCTGCACGGCCTTCACTTCCTTCCTTCCTTCCTTCCTTCCACCCCTTTCTCTCTCTCTCTCTCTTTGCCTCCCTTGCTAACATCTTCTCATCTGTCTCCAGCTCGCGCAAACAAGCCCACCGCTGCCATTGACAGGTGACAGTCACCTGGCGATTTTGTCCGAGACTTTTGATCAGGACTTCGGGATGGACGTTCCTTTTTTAGAAGCTGCAAACGCAGGTGAAAGTCAGGAGCTTTGCTGCTGGCTGGAGGGAGGGAGGGACGGACGGAGGGAGTGGGGGGAGGCTTCCACTAATCTTCAGCATCCGAAAAGAGTCCAACGAAGCCGAGCAAGACCGGGCATGATGGAGGAATGAGGAAAAGACGAAGCTGCATTCAGGCTGACTTCAAACTCTTGGCCTGCGTGGGCGGGGGGGGGGGGACGGAACACACCACAGACTCCACATGCTGCGCTGTGCAGTCGCTGTCACCGTCACCAGGGTTCAGCCATATCTGTGACGCTGGCAACAGTAAGACCACAGTAAGAAACGGAACCTTTCTCTGCTGTGATTCTAACCCCCCACAGCGATCGTCTCAGAGCGGAAATGTCAACACAAACTGTAAAATAACACTCGAATAATGCAAACGATAGTCTAAAAATCACAGTAAGCCCCTGACAATCTCTGGTGCTAAAATAAGAAATACCACATCTAACAAAGGCTGAATAAAGTGTGACAAGTGACGGTAAATGGTAGAACTGTGGCCCCAGATGTTGTGCGTCTTTGGTAAATACACATGCCTGTGCTCCTGAGGGTGCGTGGCTAAGCGACCTATATTACAGACTGAGTGTGTAACTGTTGGACCTAGTACCGTGACCCAGCACACACACATACACACACCTAAATGGTCACAGTCACTCATTTAAATGGTCAGTCACATTTTACTTTCATTGGATTGTTGAGCGACATATTTACGGCTGCCGATTTATGAATGAGGTCTTCTTTCGATTAGCTTTAAATTAATTGTCATTACACATGTATGAATATAGAGTAATAAATGTAATTTAGCATCTAATCAGAGGTGCAAAAAAACCCAGTAAATACAAGTAAGTGGGTTAAGTTAGCATCAGTATACAGAATTTACTAATGTTGTATGAATTTGGGCTATTGATTTGTACTTATATACAGATGGAAGTAAAGAGGAGTATAAATAAATGAGTATGGACAATATGTGTAGGTTTATATGCAGATTCATATACAAAGTTTAACAGGTAAACTTGTATACAGAGTGTAAGGAATGTATGTACAGAGTAGAGGAATGTATGGATAGGAGTGGAAGAAGCGGGATGACTGGACGGGGAAGTTTAGCTGGGGCCGGAATTCAGTAGGGAGACAGCTGTAGGGAAAAAGCTTTTCCTAAACCTGCTGGTTCTGGACATCAGGCTCCCGTAAAGCCTCTTGGAGAGGAAGAGATAGAACAGTGACTGTGAAGGATGAGAGGAGTCCTTGAGAGGGACACGTGCCTGTTGGAGACATTGCTTCTCCTGGACATCCTCGGTGGCAGGAAGTGAAGCCCTTGTGACGCCTTGGGCGGTTTTTACCACAGAGCAAATTCGATACCAGACTGCGATACATACATAGAGAGGTTGTTCTTAGGGTCCTTAAGAAGATAAGGCGCTGATGGGGCCGTCTTGATCAGATTGGAGGTGCTAATTTTTTAGGATAGGTCCCCTGAGATGTGCAAACCTAAGAATTTGTAGCTGGAGACACGTCCATGCCATTGGATCACGTGTCTCTCTCTCCCTCTTGTTCTTTCCCTCTTTTCTCTCCATCTTTTCGGTGTCATCTGCAAACTTTATGACGGATGCAGCCATGGGCGAGCCGGGAGTAGAGGAACGGGCCCAGCACACAGCCCTGAGGTGTGCCGGTGTTGAGAGGGCGCCTGCGAATAACGTTGGTTTTTATTTACCTGCGTGGATGGTTGTTTAATCAGTTTGTCTGGCACATAAATTCCCCCAATATCGCCGCATTTAAGACGAGTCATGTCCGACTTTCAGTTTCTGTCTTTATTCTTTGAGATTACATAACCCAACTTTCACTAGAACTTCTTAAATATAGCACCGGCTGGTGGGTTGCTGGTTTATGCCTTCTTCTTCTTGCTCTACATGGGTTAATAATCCTGTCTTGGTTGCTCCTCGAACTTTCCACCGAGAGGGTCCAGCTTTAGCGAGTAGGTCCTGCAGACAGATAGCATTGGAGCGCTCATCTTGTGCGCGTTTAGCTAAATTAGCAACGGTTTCATTTTGACTTTCCTGAAATTAAAATATTTAAGTCGGTGAATGAACGAAGGTGCAAATTTAGCACTGTAACAAGTTGGGATGGGAACCTTTTTCCTGTCATGTTTTCAGGTCTTTCAGGTCGTCAGCCATGATCTGCACACAACATATTTTTTTTGTTTTTTACGAGCGTGATCCTCTGCTAGAATATTAGCATTGCTGCCCTTTTCATACACCTATACTGTTTCCTTTCCAGAAAGCCAGTTGCATTACATAAGAGCGTAAAACCTGTGTATTATTTCCCAGCTTATTAAAACACTTTGAACAGGCAGCATGCAGCATGTGATATTGTAGTTTTCCACATTCAAGTTTATATTTAGGCCAAGCTAGGAAATATGTGCGTGATAGGTGTTAGCATTTTGCAACGTTTGTAAGCAGCTAAGCCAGATGTGGTCTAATTGGTAAGGACAAGTTTAGATGTAATTAGCGTTAGTTTATTTGCTCTCAGAAATACAGTTTTTTTTTTAATGTAGAAAAGAGATGTTTTGTTTTGTCGCTCACAGCTGTTCCCCTTGTGTTTCATCTTCTCTTAACCTTTTGCCCTTCCTGTTCATGTCTTTTCCTGCGCTCCCCCAACTTCTGGCACCTTTTTTCTGACCCGTTTCCTCTTTGTCGCCGACAAAACCCGCCATTTCTCCCTTTGAGCAGAGGTCCTGGTGCAGTACGAGTACGATGCGCTCCACGATGACGAGCTGACGCTTCGACCTGGCGACATCATCAGGAACGCGCGGCACATTGAGGAGGAGGGCTGGATGGAGGGGGAGCTGAACGGAAAGAGGGGCCTCTTCCCTGACAACTTTGTTAAGGTAAAAGGAAAAATAGGTTTCTTGTTTTCTTTTTCACATTAAGCAACGATTGATTGTTAGCTGTTTATCTGTTTGTGCCCGCCCACACACACACTGAGAGTTCATTTTGATGCTAAATGCTCCGTAGCGGTGCACATCAGACTCGTGCACGGGGGTCTGCGGATGGTCTCCACCTCTTTATGTTGCTGTGCAAAAGCGCCGAGTCATGTTTAGGAACCAGGATGTGGCGCGTCTCTTGCAGGATTGCACGCACTGCCGTGGTCCCTGCTGTGTTTTGTTTGCCGTTCTGTTTGAGATGATTGCATAAACGCAATAAACATTATCAAACTGCAGCAGTTTCCTGCGGAGTGTTTGCCCGAGATGTGGTCGCTGATAGCTGCGCGCGGCACACCGAGACGAAGAATTTCAACCATGCTTGTGACTCAGCGGAACTTTTTTTTTAATTTATTTATCATGAGGATTTCCCTTTTGCGTGTTTTAATACCTGATTTGGGTTCTCTCAGGGATGTTAGCTGGTAGGCTAATAAAAGGTTGGATCGAAAGGTTTTGGGATATTAGTGGCCAGTTTGAAAGCACATTTAGATCACGTAACGTCTCACTTGTATGATTCTTGTTTGGTCCCTGTAATTTTGTGTTTTCCTCCCCTCTTAATCTTCCACGTTGAGATAGATAATCAGATAAGCAGCCTTGCCCAGTCACTAAGGTAATCCCCTGAGTAGCTTGCTGCCTGTTGAACTTTGCTCTTGACAACCCTTCCTACCGTCTGAGCTTTTTTAAATGGTGTTTTTAAGCGAGAAGTCGGGGAAACATGCCAGGTAGCGAGACGGTAAGGTGTTTTTCTGCTTTACTGCCTCGTTTTCCTCTGAACTTACTCGAATGTTTCTTCAAAGAGAACATTATCTAGAGAATTTGAAGGGCTTTGAACTGGAATGTCTCTTTTTTTTCCTGATGACACAACTATCTAGCTTAGTTCTTTCTGTGTTTATTGAATTTAAAGGAAACAGTTCATGTTTTTTTCTTAGATATTTAGTATTAGAATATAAAGCTTTTTTGAATTTTAGTGACAAAAATGAACTAAGTTGACTCAAATATGAACTACTGGTGTGTGTTCATGTTTATAAGTCTATAGTATTCTATAGTATAATGCGTGTTGTGTAGACTGTGCTGAAATATTGATGAGCTTTTATATGCGTAGTTCATTCATTCATCTTGCTACCTGCTTCATACCCTGTGGCGTCACGGGGGTCTGCTGGTTATCTCCAGCGACCTTCGGGTGAAAGCCAGGGGATACACCCTGGACAGGTCGCCAGTCTGTCGCAGGGCTGAACGCCTAGTTGCTCGACCAACCCTCAGCCCTTCACAAAAAAACAAACAAACTCGAATGGCCACATGCCTGCGAACACTCCCATCCAGCACCTGGGCAGGGTCCCAGGGAGGGAGCCGCTGGGCTCCTGAATTTGTCGTTTTCTAATCCCCCTGTCCCTCTGGTATGAAGGAGTAGTTCCTTACTTTTGCTAACGTCAGGTCTCCTGGCATCTCCTCTAGCTCTGGACATTGTGAGACTCTGGCGGACGTTTTCTTTTTTTTTTTTTGGAGGCAAGAAAGCTGCAGGACAGGTTGTTTTGAATAGTTATCTCTTTTCCTGATGAGCGGACAGGGGCGTCTGAATCGGTCTGACTGCTATTAGCATGTAAACTTTGAGTGCAAATGCTGTTGTTAATGAAAAAATGGATTTTATGAGGCATTAAAAGAGTTTATTAAAAGGGGTTTAGTTATTGCTGCGGCAGTGATTTTGAAACATACCACTACTTTCCACCGCGTACCAAAAAAGACCTTGTGCACCTTTGTCTCTGTCTGCTTCTGTATTTTGAGCTGTAAATACGAAGCTGCTCACTGCGTCCCCTCCATGTTTCGAAACCGTTCGTCATTCACGTTCCTCTCGCTTTCTGCTCTGAACAACAGAATTCTTAATAAACTGAAACAGCCCTTGAACGTTGTTGGGATCGGTGTGGGCGATCTCACTTCTGAAAATAACTTTTCGGTTTCCAAACATATCGTTGCTTTGCTAATGTGTTGCTGAATCAGCTCATACAAACCAGGAAGTGAAGTGTGAACTCTGTCATGGTGCTACACACACACACACACCCACACCCACACACCCATACACACATTCCTGTATCACCCAAAAAGGATAAATCTTATTTAGTAGTAAAAACTGCACTAATTGAAATACTGTAGATATTGTGCAGAATTCTTGACATATTTTAGTTTTTAAATATCACTGTTTTGGCGAAAGGAGATAAATAAATGTTAGTAGTTGTGGCAGTGTAATGTGTTTTAGTTAAAACAGCAGCTTCTTATACTGCCACTCTTTAGCTCTGATGGATTTTATTATGAATTTATGTCATCAGTCTTTTTCTGCCATGCATTAAATGTGTATTGTGGATTCCTAGCTTGCTTCAAGTAGTTTGGGTTTGTGTTTGGGATTATTAAGATTTATTAATTCAAAAAACATAAATAAATGCTACAGTATATAAACTTCCCTGTTGTAGCACAATGATTTGCCACTAGCGGTCGCTGTGGCTGCATGCACGATCCCTAAGTACTTGTGATAGTGAAACCTATTTACTGAACCGTCCAACGATCTTGTTTTGTCACCTTTTCAATTAGGAACTAAGGAAAGAATCCAAAGAGCCCAAGGAAACAAAGAATGAACACAAAGAGGAGCCGTCTCAGGCCGCCAAAAGGGAGAAGAGTTCAGGAAATGTGGCCAACCTAGTTCAGAGGATGAGTACCATCGGCATCCCAACGGGGGGTTTTCTGCCCCAGCCACCACCGGCAGCAAAAAGTAAGTGTTTGGAGACGGGGTTTTTGTATATAATGTTGCGTTATCTTGCCACAGTCACATAAAAAACCTCAGCAGTCTTCTTGTTTGTCTTGTTAAATCTTTTTAAGGCACAAGCATAATTACCTTTACCGGTATTCTGAAAACTCCTTTTTAACACGCTGTTGATGGCAGCATTTCCTCTGTATGCTGTGGTTATGCTTCTTTTTTTCAAGAAAATGGTATTTAATCTTCTAAGGATTATGCATTTATGGTCGTAGGTAAACCTGCCACCATTTGTTACTACGAGCTAATGTAAGTAAAGATGGGAAGTGTGACCAAAAGTTATATATATAACAAGATCCAAATCTTAATAATACTTAACTACACATACTGCGCTTATAATAAACACCCGCTGTGTCTTAAATCACTCTCTTTTTCCTTACGAGCTACTTAAAGGATGCCCAAGTGAAGATGATCTACCCATAATAAAAATGCAAAACGCATATTTTTTAATAATGCATATTGTTTTTATGTATATACCACTATTATTGCATATTCCCTTTCAAGGGGACACCATTTTTTTTAAACAACATATTTCTGCCTCAGGCTGAACAGCGGCTCTGTGGCCAGTCTATGAGTGTTGTAATGGTTTCTCTCCCTAACGAGGCAGTTCATCCTTAAATATATTTAAAAAAGAAGACCAAAATACAGTCATGTAGAGCTGGGCTCATGTCTTAACTTTAAAACTCACTCGAGGGGGCCGAGGTGTTTAGAGAGCAGCTTCACATCTATTGGAAACAACTGGCGTCAGATGAACCCTGGAGTTAGCATTCATGCTAGCGCCTAGCGTGGATGCTAACTCCAGTGCTACTGTTACCTTCTGTTTTTAATCAAAGTGATGCTGTGTGGCGCTGCCGCTTGCCCCTGCTCACGCTGTCAATCGTCTTGTTTTTGCCAACATTAAATAGAATTTCCATTGTAATGTTACAGACTAGCACGCCCCCCCCCCCCCGCGCCTGTGGAAAAAAAAAAAGAGACTTTGCAGATTATTATCGAATAAAACGAAATGCCTGAGTATTCTTGTATGTATCTGGTGTTGCTCTTTGCTTTAGGTGTACACAGCAGCACTTTCTTCTACTTATTTTGAAGAACAGGCTCGCACACACTTTAAATTTCTACCCGAGGCTCTGCTTGCTCAGTCGGGTGTGTCACCTGTCAGGCCTGGGATCATGAGATCACCTGATCAGCGGGAGTTCCCTTCCCACTTCCTGGATTTCTTTTTGGTTTTTTTTTTTTTTAAACTGGTACATCTCTGTCCCACAGTGAAACATTTCAACGCAGCTCAGCGAAGTGGCCCCCTGGAGTGCACAGCACCTAATCTTTTCCCTTAACTTTGTTTTTCCTCTACAGAACCAAAGAAACGCCAGTGTAAAGTGCTGTTTGAATACAATCCCCTCAACGAAGATGAGCTGGAGCTGAAGATCGGCGACATCGTGGACATTCTAGAAGAGGTACTTCAGACAAGTTTCAGCTTTTAATATTTCTGCCCAGAAACGCTAAAATCTGAGGTTTTATGTGGGGTGTGTGCAGAAAAACGATATCTGTCGCTAATTCTGATTAAAGCAGAATTCTGCAGCAGGTGGGATCTTTTCATTTCTGTT
Source organism: Tetraodon nigroviridis (assembly GCA_000180735.1). Classification (NCBI taxonomy): domain Eukaryota; kingdom Metazoa; phylum Chordata; class Actinopteri; order Tetraodontiformes; family Tetraodontidae; genus Tetraodon; species Tetraodon nigroviridis. The sequence continues at coordinate 1,132,621 of CAAE01015120.1, forward strand.
TGTCCCTGTCAGGTGGAAGAAGGCTGGTGGAGCGGAAGCATTAACGGCAAGTCGGGGGTGTTCCCCTCAAACTTTGTCAAAGAATTGGATGCGGCAGGAGAGGAGCCAGAGTCCAACAGCACGGCAGCAGATGAGGCCGGTAAGAGCGGCGGAGGCCCACTGACGGCAGCCGTGTTGTGTGTTTGTTCAGTAGGAACACAAGCAGGTGTTGGTTTCTGTCTAACTCAAATACAGCTACAGCTTTTTGAAAATCCACTTTGCTTGTTGAAATAATGCATTTTTTTTTTTTTTAACCAAATCCAGCCAGTGTATTTTGTTGTTGTTGTTCCAACTTTATTAGCCGTTTTTACAGCTCATGCAGCAAGTTGAGGCAGATCCACTTTTCCCTTTTTTTATTTTAGGCTTTAATCTCTTTTAAAGTCAATAGTTGTGCCATACGGGGATTTGTTTTTCACGACCATATCTCCACAAATTGCATTACAAGGTTTTCCACTC
>CAAE01015120.1:1133482-1171723 GCA_000180735.1 Tetraodon nigroviridis
CAAGCCTGAACAAGCAGCTGCATATTTCTCAGCCTTTGCTTTCTGCCTTTACAACTGCAGCTGAGCTGTGAAAGCCCTGCTGTGGTAGTAAAAATAGGCACTTTCAAATAAATACTGTAAGATGAATAGTTTGCTGGGAGATATTTTAATGTAGTTACTGTTTAATAATATATCTGTGTTAAAGAAATGTTGTCGGGATTTGGTGATGGGAAGGAGTTTTACAATTTGCCCTAATCGGAACCATCCCACCCTTTTCCGTTTACTCTTTCAATCTTTCCCCCCCGTAGATGGGAACATCATGGACACCGGCAGCACCCCTACGTCACCTGCACCGGCCTCTGGAAACGGAGTGATCGCGCAGCCCAAAAAGGTCCGGGGTATAGGCTTCGGAGACATTTTTAGCGAAGGGTCGCTGAAGCTGAAGGTCCGACTCCCGAGCCCCGACACGGAGGAGAAGAAGGAGAGAGTGAGTGTATAAAATAAGTGTGGCGCAAATATAAATGGTCAATACCGCAGAACTGTTAAGTGAAAATAGGTGTAAGTCATTTTTCGGTTGATTCGTGTTTACTGTCTTCACAGCAGCTTCAGTGTACGTGAGACTGTGAAGCAGCCTGACAAACACGTTTTTTTTTTTTTTGTTTTTTCACAAAATTGGCAGTTAATGTGAAAAACAAACTGTGTGAAGTTGACCCTTGACCCTGTGACTCAATTCAGAATATTTTCACCATGTCACAATTCTGAAACTGCCTCCTCTTCTCTCTCCCCAGCACTCACACTCCCTCACTACTAACAGGGCTTCCTTCGCCGGTCATATCCCTCCACACGCTGCATGCTCTCGCGCTCTTCCCAGGACATTTCTGTCACTTTTTTTCTACAAGTGATTTTCCGTTGTTCCGTATTGAACTTGCAGCAAGCGACTTCTGACACCAGGCTCGCTTTTTTTTCTTTTTTTTTTTAGTAACTATCCCTTCTCTCCATTATCCACCACAGTCACATCCTGTTAGGTCCATAATTAGCAGCATTATTCATAAACATTGCAGCCATGAAGGCCTTTGTAGACTAGGAGCTTCCACGTGTAGTCACAGTTCCACCCGTGCGATAAACCATCCTCATTTGTGTGGTTTGCTTCATTTTAGCCAATCCCATCATTACCATCCACCGCAAAGCCCGCCCTCCCCAACATGACAGACGCGCAGAGGACAGACGGAGACGGCCGGTCTAAAGGTAACGCACAGCACGGACAAACGAACGGCCCTGGGGGGTGTCGTGTCAGCTTTCCTCGTCTAAAGTGCAATATTTCCCTAGCGAAAGAATACTGCAAAGCCACGTTCGCCTTCGAGGCTACAAATGAGGATGAGCTGACTCTGAAAGAGGGCGACATTGTCTGCGTCCTGAGCAAGGTATAGTTTCACCGCTGCGTTTGAAGTTATGAAATAGGGAAAGCGGACATGGCCGCCTCGTAATTTGAGTTTATCGTGTAAGGCGCTCTGTAAAATAAAACCCCCCACCCACTGCAGCGGGAATCTGAGTAGTCTTCGCTCTTTAATCATCCGATTCCGTGACTCGCTCAAAATATCTTTAATAATGGTGCCTCCAGCTGAAAAGTAAGTTTCAATCAAATTGAAATTGAGTTTTAAGGTTCAGTGTGTTAATGCGTGTGTGTGTGTGTGTGTGTTTGTGTGCAAGAATTCAGGCAAAACCTGCTCGCAATACCTGTTTTGTAGATGGGTAATTCGGGCAGCCTGCTGTGTGCAGAGCTCCACCTTTGACTACTTACATTTCAGCCCAAAAGGCAAAGCCCCGACGGTGATCAAGAGCGCGTCTGTTTAAAGTCGTCGCAAAAAATATAAGTTTACAAACACCACTCAGTGCAGCGCATCCAACTATTTCAGGTTTTTGAAAACAGTAAACTTGTTCTGTAGAAATTATTCTTCTTTCACCTTGTGCGTTGCGTATTGACAATGTGTAAAATAGTTAGCTCTAAACCTGCTTGGGAACAATAGCACCATCTAGCGGCGGCGGCTGCCAAACGCTTCGATCCATTTGGCCATTGAAGTTGTTTTTGCGTTCTGTCTCCAGGACACAGGAGAGCCCGGCTGGTGGAGGGGTGAAATCGGAGGCAGACAAGGTGTTTTCCCTGACAACTTTGTTGCCAAGCTCTCCGAGGCAGAGAAAGAGGTGAGATTACACAGTTTATGGAGGATTCTGCTCATTTCTGAAATCAGATATTGTGACTCACGTTTATTGCGGCTGACACCTATACCGATTCACGTTTGAAACACAAGTTATTGGTCCACTCTTATATGCCAATATCCTGCGAAATGATTAGTATGACTACTGAAACCTTAAACTGTGTCTCAGGCCGTAATTACAGAACTGATATTTACTGTCAGAATGTCAAAAATCTCTCATTAGGAATCAATTTCACCTGCAAATCCACTCCAAACTGGAAGGACAAGTTGTCCTATAGTTAGATGTTGGCTTTAAAGTATAATGACCTTTCACTTTCACCTTTAATCATGTCACAAATATTCCCTCGCGGTGACGTTTTCTCTCTTTATGTCTCTTCTGTGGGAGAATTGTAATTCCTGCTCTTTAGCAAGGTTATCAGAGGACTCCTGAGCTCCCGAATTGTTTTCCGCAGCTGATTTCTGCCCTTCTGTTTTAGACTCACACGTCCAGGGGATCTGCGAGGTTGTCGTTGAAGCAGGACTCGGAGGAGGTGAGCTGTCAGAGCAATTGGATTCCCCCTCCCCCGTTTCCACAGCATTTTAAAACGACAGCTGTCGTTTACATTCAAAAGAAAAAAACTTTGACGGAGAATGACTCACGTGGTCATTAGTATCACACATGCTAGGCGCTTGGTACAATCTGCTGCATACCAACAAGAAATAAATGATAATAGAAAGTAATAATCATCAACCTGCAGGGGTGATGCTTTTTTTCTATTGTTATGAAATCATATTCGGTGGGTCCCTCTGGGGTTTTTGAGATTAGACCAAATTTACATTTTAAGCCACTTAACAGTTCCAAGGCAATTGTGTCCAGTGGGTCTGAGTGTGTGTGTGTATATAAAAAAAATAGAAGACAGTATATATCACACACACACACATATATAATAATATTACATTAGGATGATGTCTATATATCATATATATATATTGGTACTTCTAGACTTGCACATTAAGTCTGTTTCGTCTGTCTAGTGGTACCACCTGTTCTCTTGACTCTCTTCAGATCGTATAAATCTTTCGCCTTTTACTTTCTACTGTAATTTACAAGAACAGTCTGAGTTTTAATGACCTCTTTTCGCTTCCACCCACACCTTCTCATTCTTGTCTGTCTTTTCTTGTCAGAAGCCGAAGAAGCCGCCTCCACCATCAAAGAATATACGTAAGAACACTTTTTGCCCTTTAACTCATTAAAATCTAAGTGAAATGTCGTTTTTATATGCCCCCTGCATGCCTTTTCCTTTTCTTTTATACGCGTTCCGTAACAATCAAGTTTCTAAAAACTCCCGCGTCGGTGAGCTGGCTGCTTTTCAGCCAGCAGAAACTACAGTCAGATTGCAGATTGCTTGCTTTCATCTGCAAACACGCAGGAAGTGGAGCGTAGCTCAGCGCAGAATCTTGAAACTGAGAGTCTCTCATCGGCTCATTTGCTTGTCGGGCTTCCTGTTACCTACCCTCAAATCTGTGGCAGGGACACCATCACCTACATTTAAACCTACACATCTCACGAGCTTTGACTCCTTTCTGCGTGATACGTCTTTTGGTTTCTGGACCTGTAACTTTCCTTCCAATGAGGCCAAGCAGAGGTACTTTTTTCCTGTTCGTGTTGAAGAGAGCTGTCGTTTTTACGCACACACACACACACACACACAATCCGCCAGTCTGTCCCTCCAATTAGTGAGGTGGCTTTATGTGGATTGTGTGATTTGTTTTTTTAGCTCTCAAGCCTGATGTCCCCAGTGCAGACAAGAAGCCTCATCCCCCCAGGACAGAGGACAAGGGTAATACGACTCTTCTTTCCTCCAGCTACACTTGCCATTTCGAACTGAATTTGTCCTCTGCTTTTCTTTCGACTTTTCTTCGATTATTCACTGTCGTATGTATATGATGTGTTATCGCCAGTCCGGAGCGGGTTTATGTTGCAGTGCCGAAATGTTTTTTTTAGACAGAAAAGAGTAAGACTCTGCTGAGGATGCAGTAACACCTCTGTAGGAGAACATACTTGAGGATTTAATTTAATTTCGATACATTAAGTTGACCCTGTTAGTGCAGAAATATGCATTTTTAGGTTATTTATGATGTCAGTGGACACATCTTTCGCACGATGGAGTTTATGCTGCATCTAATTCACATTAAAGGTCAGTTTATTTTTATCACATCACATCGCAACGCTGCCAGTTCAGGTTTAGCCTCAGAATCAGATACCAGTCACTTCAAATCCTTCAGCAAGGGCTGCCAAAGTGAAAACCTTTTTGGCATAAATGCATAAATTTACTTTCGCAGTTAGTGCATCAGCCTGATAATGTTCTAGCTGTTGTAGCTGCAGCACAGACCTAATGGGCGGACCCATTCAAGTGGTGATGTAACGTTAATTATCATCCACACAATCTACTCATGCGTAATAACTGTCTATGTGCAAATTGGTCTTTTTAAAACCCATGTGCAGCAAAATACTTGTATATATGCTATTTGTTAGTTTGTGTATATAGTGCCTTTGTCATATTTCCTATTCTGTTTTTTTATTTCTATTCTATTTTTTTCTATTTTTATTATTTTTTTTATTATTGTATGCTGCTAGGACAGTGCAATTTCTCCCCAATGTGAAATAAATAAACACATTCTATTCTATTTTAAGTCTTTACCCAGCCCTGTTTATAATGTAATATTCTGTAATGCCGTACACGCCGGCTGTATTTGTCTCTTTTTTTTTTTTGTCATTTTTTTTCTCCCTTTTAAACTCAGATCTGTCTCTTCACAGGTGAAAGGCCACCATCGGATCACAGACCGGCCAAGCCCACAGCGCCGGTGGTCCCGCCCAAGAAGCCGCTCCCTCCCCCGGGGAAAAGCCGGCCAGGGAGCTTCCTACCGAAAAGGCCCGACAAGCCTCTTGTTCCCTCACCAAGCCTTAAGTGAGCTCATCTCTTTAAAAAAAATCTCTTAATATAAATTTGGGGGGAAATTTGAGGGCAAGAGCCTGTAAATGGGTCCAACTAGAGATGAAGACATTGAAGCTCCAAATGATGTTTGACCCCATCTTTTGGAGAGTACATGTTGGCATGCTAGGTGAAGGGGTGGTCTGAACCTTTTTCTAACCTATCAATCTGACAACCCTCCTAATTTAGCTTTTGGAGAAATTACTGTAGAGGGTCTGTGGACCGGATTAAATAGTTCATCGGGCCACATGTGGCCCCCAGGCCTCAGTTTGCCCAACTCTGATATAGATGACAGTGACGCTCCAGTGCTGTTTGTGTTTCAGAGTTCCTCAGTAAAAACACAACTTAACTTTCTACTTGTGAAACACTTTCTAATTAGTTTTGCATTTTTTGCCCTAATTATTTTGCACAATTATTAGCGCTCATTGCCCGGGCGCTGTTGCGCTTGTGACAGGGTTTCATTTACATCACCACGTCAGTAGCACAAGGATGCATTCATCCGCATCTCACTAGTGTTTTGGTAGGAGTATTTTTTTTTTTTTCTCATGGCTTTTCGTTTTTTTCAGGTACAATGGGGAGGTGCCTTCAACGCGACCAAAGCTGGAAAGTGAGCAGGTACCTCCCGGCAAGGCTAAGGCGGCTTCTCTGGACCTGGGAGAGAAGTTAGCAGATACAGGTGCACAGCTTCAGATGCATGAGCACAACATTTTCTATGTTACACAGATTTTTAGATCGCTTTGCGATTGTTGTATTTTTAATTTTAGGTCAAAAAAATGCAACTTTTATATTTAGTTTGATTAGGTTAGGACAGGAAAATGTGATTATAATAAATTTAAAAAAATACAGAACAACATTTTTTCTATCCAAATGTAGGCTTGCACTTTTAAAAGTGATATATTAATTAATGGATCAGTTTGACCGAGCAACACTGGTAAATTCAAGTTAAATTGCCACATAACATAAAACTGATGCAGCAGAGATAAATGTGATGTGTTCTTTTGGTAGTTTCTCTCCTCTAGAATTGTGTTTCCAATTTCATGTTCTCTTTACCTGTATCAGTCTTTCCATTATAACAGTCTCTTACTCTATAAAGATAACGCAGCAGAAAATTTGGCCCATCTTGCATTGCAGAGGCATTAAATGATAAGTGAAAAGCAGCAATTTATTTAATGGGAAAAAACAAGAGAAAAGAAACCCTCTTTTTGGTCGCTTTAACACATTTGTTTTAAAACATAAGCTTCCAGTTAAATTATATAATGGAAATACGAGGAAAGAGATCTTTTTCGTAAAATTTAAATATATTAAAAAGATAATACAGTACCAAAAAGTAAAAAAAAAAAAAAATCCAAATAAAATGCTTTACCAAATCATTTTTAATGGTAAATCTGCTGTAAAGTTTAGTAAAATTAATGGGGTCACACAGGAACACAGAAAAGGTCAGAAAGGAAAGCCGTTCGCTGGGTGGTTAATGGAGCTGCTCTCAGGGGACATCGCAGATGCACGAGACGATAAAGAGCTGCTAAAATCTCTTCTCACCACACGTTCAAGCTGGCAGACGGCCGGGAAACACCGAAACTCCATCTTTCCTTTGGCCATCGGCAAACGTGCTGCTGTTACACAACAGCTCAGAAGTTTCCCAGCCGCTGATACTAAAAAATAAAAAGGAAAGGGCCATGGTGTCCCCTGTTGTGTCGCTGTGTAGTCAACACACACACTTCAATTATTCCAACTGAGTGTTGGGTAGAAAATTGCATATTGACCTGTCTTTTAATAAGTTTGGTTTTCTCTTTATTATCTATACGTTTGTATTATAGAATGAAAATCCCGATTGATTGGAGGATACAGGTGTAGGTCACCTGTATCTGAAGCTAAACCTTCTCTGAACTTTTCCTCGTCTCTCTGTCGTCCTCGCAGATCTAATGAGTTTCGATGAGTTGTCGTCTACCTCGGAGAAGCTCTCTCACCCCACAGTGAACAGACCAAAGATGCCTGGCAGGAGGCTGCCTGCCCAGTTTGGTGGCAGCCAGTCGGTAAGTAAACACACTTGTACTTATTTAGGGACCGTATCCAATCTGAAATCCTTGATTTTTTTTTTGATGGAACTCAAATATTGGCAACCAAAACATGTTGAATTTAACCGAAAAAGAAACGCTGTATCATTAGTCGCATTCGTCTTTTCCACCTGTCGGCTCCATTCTTCTCCTCTTCCTTCATCGGCAGCAATCACTTTGATTAGAACAAGAGCATTCTCTCTCTCTCTCTCTCTCTCTCTCTCTCTTTTTTTTTTGTTTTTGGACCACACTCCCTGCCGATTGAATGGCCATGAAACGTCAGCCTCATTATAAACCGCGTCATCTTCCCATCTAATCAGCTGTGAGGCGATCAAGTGTGTCAGGATTTCAATCGGCAGCTTCCACTCCAATTAGTTGTCAGTAAAATAAGCTTAAGTGGATTTCTGCCTTGTGCTTGTTAGATTATGAAATCGATTGGACACAACAGGGAGTCAGAGGAGATATTGTTTAAAAGTCGGAATAGAAGCGTAAAACAACCTCTTCTTGACGATCTTCTTCTGCAGCCCAGCAAAGAAGTGAGCGCGGAGAAGTCCCCTAAGACTGATGAAGAGGACGGAGCTAAACCAAAGTTATCAGAAACCAGGAAGGTAACTCCAAACACAAAATTATTGGTCCTGTTTAGAATGATGATTGAACAACAATTATAACATCAGATCCCAAAACGGCTTCTCGGGGCTAGGTAGCAGTTTTTCCAAGGTTCCAAGGTTTTTATTTTCAGCTACAATGTGTATTAGAGCTAAGTAAAAACAATGAAGTAAAAATAAAAAAAGCGCTACGACGCTAAATTAAAATATTGTGTTTGTAGTTCAGTATTCAGACAAATAAAAATAAATGTTCTCATTATTCGTTTAAATTGCTTCGACTTGTTTCGCTACACTTACAAATGTCATTGCTGTTTACATATTTAAAATAAATAGAGATAAACAACACAAACCCACAAAATGTGTACTCACCACTGGTGGATAGAAAACTCATGTCATTATTTAGCTCTGCGTCACGCTTCTGCATCAAACCACGAGGGTGGTTCTCCCCGGAGCGTTTGCGCTGGCGGTGAACGTGGAATTTTAATTTCCACAATAGCTGTTTGACGGACGAGCCCTCAGGACGGATCATCATCATCATCATCATCATCCCCGTCACGGTCTGGCTCATGAGGAGGGACTTCGTGATGCAGCAAATACAAAAACAAAGAAAAGCTAGTTGAATAGCAATTCAGCTAGCCAAAATTGAAGCATGAACCTCCACCTGATGGTCGTGTAAGGACCTTAAACAATGCACCATTTTTAATTTCCAAAACTTTAAACAGGTTTGTTAGCGGCGCAGATAGTGAAAGACGAACTTAGCCCGCTGATTTTCAATTAGCCAATTAGCCTGCAATTAGCCTGCCATGGTTGACCTTGACTGATTAGACCCTTGCCCTCAGCTGGGCGCTCATCCCATGTTCATCCCAGTTGCTAACTGAGGAAACGGAGCACAGTCTGGAATACAGACACCTGGCGGATATTCTACATGAACTCGAAATGTCGTCTTCCTCACTGTTTTCTAAATGTCTGAACCAGATTCGAATTCCCCCCCCCCCCTTAACAGCCCGCTGGGCATAACAGATGAAATCACTGTGAAACCTGGCGTGTTGATGCGATGACGTTTGCAGAGGCGGAAAATCAGAAATACGTCAGCGTTATTATCAATCTTTAGAAGACAAAAGAGAAACGATAGCCCGTCAAGGTTACTGTACTCAGATTGTTATTTAAAGGCTCAGCAGTGCAGGAAAGGTACCCCGAGATAAAGAGAGGCGGAGAATAACTCACACTTTTGGTCATTTCTCAATTTATACTCTGTTCTGTCCCCTGAGGGGGAAAACTGTCATCCCAAACCTTGTGATCAGTATTGTGGGATGGTGACGCTCTCAGTCATGTGTGAAAATATCGCCCTTTCACCTCTTTCTTTCTCTCTCTTGCAGCCTTCCGTGAATACCCTGTCCACATCGCCGTCGCTCCACAGGCCCGCCGTGCCCCCCGTAGAGGCCAAGCCGAGCCCAGCGGCGGCGGCGCCGCACCCGGAGGGCACGGCCCTGGGCGGGAGGCCCCGGCTGGAGCAGGACGAAGGCGGCGCCCAGCTGGAGGAGCTGAGGAACCAAATGAAGGAGCTCATGCTGACCGTGGAGCTGCTCAAAGCTCAGCAAATGTAAAAAAAAAAAAACACTCCTCAACACTCCGATTACGGATCTGACACAGTGGAGAGCATTGGAATCTAGACTTTTAATGGCTTAGGGGCCGGAATCTTGCTTAAATAAACCAGGATAAGAATTTTCACTGTGTGTGTGTGTGTGTGTGTGTGTGTGTGTTTCTCTCTGCAGGAGAGAGTTATCAGAGCTGCGGGACGAGCTCGACGAGGAGAAGCTGAAGCGCGTGGCGTTGCAGGTAATGCTGACCGTGCTGTTATCAGCGGGATGCCGCCCGCACCGTGGAAGGGGCCGACGATCGCTCTTCTGTGAGCGTTGCGGTGAATCTACGCGAAATCCCGCAGCAACTTGGAACACCCCCCCCCCCCCACACATGAATGGTGGGTTCTTTCCGTTTCCCCTTTTTTAAAAACTTGTTGGTTCTTCCAGTTTCCCTTTTTCAAAAACTTCTCATGACACCCAAAGGCGGCTGCCCGCTGATTTGCATCAGAGAGCGCGTCCAGTCTGCTCACGCTGTGTGGTGACCTGAAATCAGGAGCGTCTCGGAATCGATGTGAATCTCTTCCCCTGGAGCCGGGGCCCCCCCCCCCTCCTACTCCCTCCTTCATAGAGGCAGATTTCTTCAGGCCCCCTACAGTTCGCCCGCTCTTCATGCGGAAAAAGATGAAAAGAAACGGCAAGAAAAGCATGTGGAGTTTTCAATCGCAGTCACCCACAACCCCTAAAGGAAATAAAGGCGACGTTCCCGATTCCCTTTGAAATATAAAGACTAAAGACGAGACGCTCCCAACGACGGCTCGATCACTTTGAAGACCGGTAACCGGGAACGCTTCAAACGGCGTTCCGGCTTCTCCAGAATGTTGAGCAGTTAGAGTGACGCTGGGATAACGAAGTATCGATCCAAGGCTGGATTTTATTTTTTGGTGTTTTATGCCCGTCTCAGCCTTTGTGGAGTGTAACAGTCATTGTGTTTGTTTTTTAAACCTCTGCTCTAATCGTCTGCGTTTGTGTTCCCACAGAACGAAATAGAAAAGCTAAAGCGGACCATCCAGGCATTATGAAGCCCCCCCCGGAGCCTCGCCGACACCGGAGCCTCGCCTTCCGCCCGCTCAGCCAGTCGAGCGAAGGAGGGCGGCCGCGGGCAGACTGGGGTCGTGTCGGTGGAGGCCGGCGGAATGGGACCAACCACCTCAAACACAATCCTCTAACAGTTACCTTCTGAAATAACCCTCCTCCATCTTTGTAAGATTTCCGTTTTGCACATACACATTTTTTCTTTAAAATGTGATAAATTCAAGATGTAGATGTTTTTTCTTCTTCTTCTTCTTCTTCTTCTTCTTCTTCTTCTTTTTCTTGATTATTTTGCCAACACAACTCCGCAAACCTGAGGCCTTACATCAAACTACTGCACAGAACGAGTCCGCTCACTCCTCGAGGTTCACCCTCAGTACTACTGACTTTGTATAAAGCAGGAGGCGCTTGCTTTCCTCCTCTGGATTTCTTTCTCATGGGTTTGTTTTATGTTAATTTTATTATTAAGAAATCTCTGATTTCAGTTAAAATTCTTTGATCGGTAAAACAAATGAGTTTTATACAGAGAGAAAGTTCTTTTCTTTGTCTTTTATACAAGTTCTAGCATTCCTATCCAGGGTTACACTACTGTGCCTGTTCAAAAATAAGGAAAAAAAAAACATAGTAATGGGAAAAAAAAAAGTCTATTATTTGTTTATAATTGAAAGCTTATGTATGGTGTCTGGAAAATCTTTTTCAGGTCTAAATCTACTGACATGAACAGTCACAAACCAAGCCAGGACCTCTGAATATGCTGGTCTGGTTCTGTTTCTGTCTCTGTCAAACCTTTATTACTCACAGGGAATGTCATAGCACGTGCAAAAAGCTACAGAAAAGCGATGAAATCTTTAATAAAACGCATCGGTGTCCACTTTTTTTTTTTTTTTTTTTGTCCATCAGTCTAATTCCAGCTCTTTTTCTTTGCTTTCTCCAACTTGGCTAGTCACCCTCGCCCTAGCTGTGTCATTTAAGAGCCCGGACACCACTCATCTGTGATAGCGCCTTAATTTTCACCTCCGAGCTCTCATCCATGTAATCTCGCTCCATTCCTGGTCCTGAAGTACCGAGTCTGTCAGACTAAATAAGCTTTCTCTTTTTCTCAACTCGCTCCCCTCGTGCAGATTTTCATCCATGTTTTCTTTTTTTTTTTTTTTTTTGAAACCATGGTGATGGTATTTTTTTAAACCTTAATAATCTGAGTCTGCAGCTATAATCAGCAGAACTCTGGAGATGGTGGCTGAAAACAGGCCGCAAGGTTTAACTAGGCGTAAACTGGAACCAGGGCCGACCTGCTGGGAATGTTAACTAAAGCAGGAACGCTCCTAACAAGCTAGCGAGGGAGGTGAAAGAAAACTACGGAATTGTAAATATGGAATTCAACCGGTGATATATTTTGATCACCCAGCGGAGCATCTCTATCTTCCGATCGATAACTTGTTCCCACCGCTGAACGTTATCGTGTCCGTGACCGTCTGACTCTCCAGATGAGCACTCCAGCTTTAGCTTGACCTCAGACGTTGCAAATCAAAGAAATCAGTGTTGAGTTTCCACCTGCAGTAGACACGCACAAGCGTGCCACCCAATCCTGGCGTGTTCCCAGTCAGCCTTGCTGGTTTTATTGGTAATTAGCCAAACTAAGTTCATTTAATCCAATCCAAACGCAGTCCAGCTAATTTAGCACCAATCTGGAGTCTGTGTCACTGCTCGTACTCAAAAATGACATCTTAGAGGAACTCTGGTGGACTTGAAGGGGTAATAAAAAAAAAAAAAGTAAAGAAAAAGCGTCATGTGCTCCCATCCCACAAGTACTGGCTGCTTTAAATCATCTCTTTATATCTGACAGATGTGGTCAAAGTTCTTGAATGATGCTCTCAAATCATTCCTCGCTGTGTGTTTTCTGGTATTTACTTGTGATACAAGTATAAAAGCATCCTTGATGCCCGCTTTTGGAGTGTTTCGACCGTCATTTCCTGCGGCCGTGTTTAAACTTTCGCACCGTTTGAATATCAATCAGGCACGCAGAGACGTGTTTGCTGCAGCCCGCCACTAGAGGGCCTCCTGTGCGTTTTCCTTTCTCAATGTGCCTGACATGAACTTGCATTAAGCCCAGCCGGCCCTTAAAGAACTGATGAATCTACGGGAAAAGTGGGACCATATGGAATTTGGGAGAAATAACCACCTTGCAGCTTCTCTTTCACATATTTGTACATTCCAAACGTTGACACCAAGAAGAAATTTGCGCACATTTAGACTATATTTTCAAGTGATTTTTTTGTTTGTTTGTTTGTTTGTTTACAAAAGCTGTATCCTTGCATGAGCTGAGAATTTTCTCAAATATATAAATAAATCTTTATTTACTGTCAAAGGCTCTTAGCAGGGTTCTTCCCCCCCCCCCCAAACATGACCCTCGTGACTTTCAATGTTCCAATTCCCAAAAAAGCACCACTTTTTTCCCCTTTTTTCAAATATTCTCAGCGATACCAAGCAGAAAAGGAGTTTAAAGAAGTTCCCAGAAGATACTTGTGCTGGAAGCGGAATCTGGGATGCTTTGTGGCGTGTTATCGTATCTGACTCGTGTCTGCGGGGTGGCACCAGACGCTTGGACCCGAGGGTGAAGCTTTCAGCCCATCACTCGATCCCCATTTCATGTCTGACTTGCAGTCTTGACTTGATGGGTAGTGACCGAAAGAAGAAAGTCAGCTGAACCTGAACTTTCTCTGGCCCCTGTTTTCAGACCTGAAACTCGGCGGCGCTTTGGACACGAGTCACGTGTGCGCGCCCCTGGGTGGGCTCCTCCTGGGTGACCAGTGACTGACGTGTTCCAAGGCCCATCACGAAGAGTCCTTCCCTAAAGGCAAAAGCCAGTGTGACGACTCACGACGAAACAACGAGCACTGTGACTCCAAGAACACTGAGACCGTTGACAGGCCTGCAAAATTTATTACAACTAAAAAAAAAAAACAAGAAAGGTGCTCCCTAACTGGAGAAGATGCAGGAAATTGCATGTGCCCCATTATTTCCATCCCCTATTGCTCAGATTTACAACATCAGGATGTAGCAGAAGACGATAAAAACATTGCTTCCATTTTTTTAAGTTATTAATTTGCAGGATAATGCGGCTGTCCGCACATCTCCACTGTATTTAGTACGGTAATATAAATTCTACTAGCAAAGTGGGGACATTTGAGCAGGTCCTCACATCGTTAAACCCCTGTTCAAGTGTAAAGGTCGAGGTTAGAGTCATGGTTAGGATTTGAGGTGGTTTAGTTGTGATGGTTAAGGTAGGAAACTAGTCATGTGTCGTGTCTACAAAGGTCCTCACAAAGATAGAGGTCCAAATATGCGTGTAGTCAATGTTTTCTGTAGGAAACAGGTATGCATTGTATATGAAATTCCCAACTTGTACATTTCTGTGAATTCTGAATTCACTGAATCCTTCAAAGATGTATTTTAAGTTTCTTCACTTTGTCCTTATATTTAATCTCTAGTACTTTCTTTAACTTGTAAAGTACCCGTTTGAATGATGGATGGATGCGAGTTTGCTCACACGGTGCTCACGCGTGCGTAGCTTTCCTCACCCTGATCCGGAACAACTGGCGGCTGACTAAAGACGGAAGGAAGCTCCTTCGCTTTATTTCGACCGCTAACGCTAATCCCTGCACTCTCCTGTAAATTAATATCTCTTATGTCAGAGCCGTGCAGACATTCCAGAAGGCATAATGGAGTTACTGTAACCAGCCCCGCGTGACGCAGGGGCCGAGAATATTCCTAATGGGATGGCTGCTGGGGCTTACCTGCTGCGATGAGCTTCCATAAGCGCATTGAAACATCACCGTTAGCGGCGTAGATTTGTAGATTTGCGCCTGTCTGTCATAGCTTCATTTATTTTCTGCACTTTTGTGGATTCTTCCGGCCCACAAAAATCTAGTTTATAGTTAGAAATGGCTCTCACAAGAGTGGAGGCAGTTTTGAATCACTAAAGAGCTGTGATGGACATAGCGGCCGACCTCTTAGTTGAGGGGAACTGGCCAACCAAGATCAACAGGCCTGTTTACAATAATGTTACTGCTGTGCGTGCACATCAAGGATCCTCAACCGCTTAGATTTAAATGCAGAATGCTTGTTTTAGCTCGTTTACATTCAACCCTGGTCGGCAATTTGCACAGAATGGTCACTCTAGCATCAATAGCAACCCGCATAATAAATGACCCCACATCCTATTATTTGCTTCTGCTGCCATGGCAACAGCTGAAATTTGTGTTGTTCGGGACTGCTATCTGATTAGCTGCTATCTGTGCGGTTATCACACACGCTCATTAACCTCGATGCGAAATTAGTCACCCAAGCACAGCCGTTTGACACTGAGGGAGTGTTTGTAAAACCCAAAACAGACGTTTTCCTCCCTGTCAGGACTGGAATGTCCTGACCTTGATAACCAGAAACATCTGTCGTGATACACCTGAACCATTGGCTTGCTAGTGGAAATGAGGAAAAAAAAAGGCGAGCCTGCCAGCTCAAATTATACACACGTGGACCCCGCATGGATCCGGCGTGTTGAAGAGGTGATTTTACATGCTGTCGCAGTTCCGCTTAGCGCCACTTTCTGAATGATTACTCTGCAGCGGAGCATTAAAACACATCACAAGCCTTCAAACGCGGCAGCAGTCGTTTTATGCTCTAATCTCTCGCCACATGATTACCTAGTGTTTTCCTGTGTTGCCTTGTGTTTCCTGTAGTGATTGTTATCTGAAAGGCCAGCACATCAAAGCTAGCCCATGGTGAACTGCCGCTGTTGATTGTGCAACTACAAGTACACAATATTGTTATAAGTATTTGACTGTAGTGCGATACAGCGGGAATAGGGTGTGTCTCACAACTCCAATTTATATACAAGGTGTAGTATAGTACAACACAACATGGTCGTGGACACTTGTGCATGGGGGAGTGGAGGTTCAGCATGTCAGGTGATGCGTTCAGGTGCTGTAATTAATGTGATTTCCAATGGTATACTTGTTAATATATGATTTACTGCGCGTTTGTTAATCACTGTATTTGACCGTAACTACAGACACTGATGAAATAATGTCACATATTTCAACAAAGACCAATTAGAAAGAGAGAAAGTAAGAAATAACCCCAAAAAATAAGATACGGGGGTCCTACGAGACTACTGCAGTAGTGAGCGTAGTAGACTGCAGTAATGTATAATGTAGATATAATGTAAATATTTCTGCAAATTACAGTATTGTGCAGTATAGCAATACAAGATAGTACAGCAGAGTTAAGTATAGTGGAGTGAAGTCCAGTATGGGTATTTATAGTAAACAGCAAAGCAATTTTTAGACATGAAGAATTATGTTAAAACAAGGTCATTTATTGTGTATCCATACATCAGACACGCCTGCGCAGCTTTTTCGAATGGCTGTTTCTGCTAAAATTTGATCTATTTGGTGCTTAGTAATTTTCCTGGACAGGAGGAGATCAATTTGTGGCCTCTTTCAGAGCTTCCAGCTGGCCTTTGATTAGACCTAGATGATGTAAAGGAAATCGATGCTCCGAACATCTTGAGGTCTCTTAGTTTTCTCTACTGCTGCTGATGAAACTCTGCCTCCGACCAGCTGGTGCATCACATCCACAATCGCCCCCCTCGGGTCAAGATGGCGGAAATCGTGTAGTATGTTCTCGGCTTCGACAGATCACAACAGGACTTGGAGTGAGATGTCATGATTGTTGCCGTCACGCCACACCTCGCACCCGATCAAATCATTGGACTTTTATGATTTATTCGTGACCTTTCGCAACCCAATCACTGTTACGTAACTTGTTTAGTTTTCTCTTTTGTGGTTAAAGTGGTAGAAAAATGTACAAATATCCAATTTTATGATAACAAGAATTTATTTAAGTGGCATCATGGGTTACTGTAACTATTTCATCCATAATGTTTGGATGTTTTTGTGTTTACCGGACCATCCCGGGTTTTAAATCCTTAAACCTGCCTGTGAAAAAGATGAGAGTGCTTCTTCCTGCAGACTATCTGACCGTCGCTACCAGATGGTTTTCACAGATTACATTTCGTACTATTTTCTCAGTAAAATCTTAGCGTGTCTCTCTTATGTATATCTATTTCTCTCCATAGACGACAAAATTTCAGTGTCTAAGAAGCAGCAAACAAAGCAGAAAATGTGAAGAATTAAACGATGTACGAGACTGAAAATAAGACTGTTTGCTGCTTTTGGCCAAATCTTGTCAGTGCTGTGCAAAAAAAAAAAAAAAAAACAGCCAAAAAAGCCAAAAACCAAACTTGATGCTATTTTCTGATGTGAATTGCTAAAGTTCCCCTAAGCGCATACAATAGGAACGATTGAATCTCTGTTGCAAAAACTGCGAGGGGAGTAATCAGATGTTCCGAGGGAACAAGTTTAGTCACCAAGTAAATGAACCACATGATGCGAACCAATAAAAACTAATAATTGGCCACAGTTCCCACCAAAAAAGAACAACTTCTTGGAAATCGTCTTTTCCTCAACATTCATACTGTCACATGCACTCTATGTATTTATTAATAATCTTTTTTTTTTAATATTGGAGGATGTGATCAGTATTTTTGGAAATTATTCAGAAAACTATTCATATTTCCCCGCAAAGCCAGCACTTTAAAGTCAAACTACCAACTCTAGGAAAGGAACATTGTTTTGTTTATGTGGTTTTAGCCTAGAAGCACAGCTTCTAACCTAACTGTTTAATATCATTCTGTGTAATGTCTTTCCATTGCTTAATCTATTTACCTATTTACATTTAATCTAATTCCGTTTTACCTAATACTACTTTTTACTGATTCGGCTCTTTTTATGCATTTTTATGCATTTACGAATCCAAATGTTTTAGGTAACGATTGATCGACAACAACTTGGAGCACCTGTCACCCTGTCAAGAGGACAAATATGCAGGAACCAAACAAGTTCAGGTCTGAGGAGGGTGATAGATCATTGGTTCTAGTTGTGGACATGTGCTCTTAGTAGAAGGTCCTGTGACACTGAGGCCTGAGAGGCCACCACAGATGACTTATTGGTGAAAGTGGGTTTAGGCTAGCTTTAAAACTGGGGGTTTTAAAGAATTTAGTAAATGCGATCATTTATTGCTGTCTTGCACACTCGAATCATGACAGAGTGAGCCGTGATTTCACCTCGACGAGGATCAAGCTGCACTGAAAGAAGACTGATTAGAATTCTCATATCACAACTTTTTAAACCACAGTGCGTCTACTACAAAGCTGTGGTAACAGGATCAAGCAAGGCTGTAAAAGGCCAAAACATTTGAACAACAACATCCACAGATCTGATAGCGGGTCTTTCTGACTGTTTGTCGACATGCAGTCACCTTATTTGTCACCTTCAGGATATTTATCCCCTGAAGGTTTAAAAGGGATGCAGAACGTCATGTAAGCTCTTTAAAGTCAGAAAATTACTTAACTCATCTTAAGAAAAAGCTTGAGGCAACCAGTAACTTAAAGACTGTGTTAGCGTTAAACAAGCTATTTTATAGCAGCTTTGCTCACTTTTTTTTTTTTAATAGGATATAGTGTTAAAGATACTCAAACTTGTCCGCAACGCTGCCTTTTTTTTCTTATGGTTTGCACATAATTTGCACTTCCACATGCTGGCGTTGACGCTGCAGCACTTTGTCCTAAATTTAGCTTTCAGTTTTTCGATCCCAGCTGAAAAACACTGATTAAAAAAAGGTGGTACGTCCTGCAGCCGAGGTGTGTTAACTAGTTCTTCTATTTGATTAAAAAAAAAAAAAAATGTTCAGGATTATTTTAAGAGGTAAAACAAAAACAGTCAGCGGACGAGGCATCAAAAAACCCCTAATAGTTGTGTGTAACAGGTGTTTTGTGTTTTTTTTTTCTTCCTTTGAAGACAAAAATATGCCAGGTCAAAAATCCCTATGAAAAAACTATAAAGAAAGAAAAAAATATAGAGTTGTTTTGCTGCTTAAGATTATGTGTGGAACGTTTGGCTGATCCAAGGTTAGATCTTTGTGTGCAGCTAGACTTGTTAAAGTTTTTCTTAAAGAATTCTTTTTTTCTCTTTGAAAGAAAACTTCAAAAAAAACCAAAACAACAAAAGTCAAGTTGCACATAAAGATCTAACCTTGAATAACTCTGGTACGGATGATTGAGAACCTTCCATCCATTTCGATCCATTTTCCTCTGCTTATCTGGGCAGCAGGAGGCCCAGACTTCCCTCTCCCCAGCTACTTTTTCCAGCTCTTCCGGGGGGAGGGGAACCCCAGGCAATCCCAGGCCAGCCGAGAAGGCTCTCCAGCGTGTCCTAGGTCTTCCTCCAGCTCCCCAAAGGCCCTGGCTGGTGGTCGCTATCGCTGAGGCTATGACCAGGCACTCAAAGCCGTAACTGAGAGCATAGCTTCAGCCGTCAGAACCATCAAACACCATTGGGCTCCAAAGAAGGAAATCCCTTTAATCAAGACTAGAGTGGGGCAGGTTCACAGAGAACACGCCTCCTTCACAAAGCTCTTGATTGGCAGCCGTACGTTGACCTGGGAAAACAGCTGAAGTTCCCCCCGCACATGGCCAGACACGATCATCGTCTTTGAGTCTTCAAAACACCCGATCATTCTGGAACTCACGCCGCTCTGGGAAGAACGGATTAAGGAAGCTAACAAAAGAAAACGTGCTAAGAACCGGGGGCTGGTGGAGGAGTGTAGTAGCAGGGGCTGGAGGGCATTCTACGAACCTGTGCCGGTTACTCTTTCAGATCTGTGGGTTGCTACTGGGCTGCAAGCTAGGACTTCTTCACCCTGACTGGGTTAAATAAAACATATAAATCAGACTAAGAAAGAAATCAGGCAATTGTTGGGGTGAAAGAACAACTGTCTCCGTGTGGAGACACAAAACATGTAAACAAAAAGTGAATTCTCCTGGTTAGAAGAGCGTACGCTGATGACTTCTCTCTCTTTTCCGTTGTTAATGTCACGGTTGATAATTAAAGTAAAGTAAAAGAGTTCATATTTTCAAAGAAAACTTTGCATTATTACTCTAATGTTGTTGTTGTTTGGAAAGGTCAGACTACACCAACAATTAGGCATGTGCGCATCATTTTTTAATTGAATTTGATTCATTGTTTTTATCTCATAGCGACATTTTCCCCTTTGTTTGTTGTCACAAAACGTACTTGATGATGTAGATCTGGAGGATTTACTGCTGTCGGGAATCCTGACGTGGGCCAAATTAGTGATTATAAACCACCTAAAAGAGTGAAGTAAAGATTCATTGTAAAAAAGTTACACCTCTTACAGAAAAAAAAAAACAAACTATCTACTAAAGCCATGGAGTATCCTAGAAACCGAAAGTGGAAAGAAGTGACGAAGAAGTGTCTCATTGTGAGTTACCAGAGGCAACATACCTCTGGCATGACGCAAATTAAGATGATTTACGCCCAACAGATAAAATGCAGTATATCATCATTTCAAAAACTGGAGGCAAACTCTTAGTCAATGAATTTTGATATTTACTCCGTCAAATTTAAAAAAGGCGATCTCCTTGTAATGTACAGCTAATTAGTGCAAAATAATTACACGTTTTATAGCAACAGCAAAAACAACAGCAAGAATATTTGTATTCAGTGTGAAAACTCTGTTACCAATTGAGTGTATTTGCCAGAAAAGAATGCGTGCAGTGAATTTCATGCATACTTACGCGGGTGGGAATCAATGCATGACAGACAGAACAGAAGAGAAGGAGAGTAATTGGCTGGGTATTATTAATAAATAAATAGGTTTTACATTGGTATTCATCTACATTTAACACTCACTTGTCAGTCAGACTGCAAGTTTTACTTTTAAGTGAACTCAATGAACCCACTTGTCCATTGAGCAGCACCTTTTCTAGCTGTTGTTTCAAATTGAAAATCAGAGAGGCTATTTATTAGCAGACATAAAGATTCTTCCTAAGCAGCACCTACATGCTTAGAATTATATATTTAAAAAATAATATTAAAGCATGTGTTTCCTGGGGCTTTGCAGTCGTCATTTCTGACATTTCAGAGCTGTCTGAGTGTTTCCGGGGGTCTCTTAATTGGAGCTTATCTGGAAGGCTGGGTAAATTTCCCCACTATGTAAGGCTTGTTGGTGTTTTTTTTTGGACTTTAGGTCGCTGTGCGCGGTTTTCTTTATTTTGAAAGTGCTGAGGGGAAGTGCTGATTGTCTCAGCTTGGCGGTTTGGGTATAAATAGACTATTGACGGCGCAGCTCGCTCAGATGTTGATGCTTCTCACAGGTGGAGGCACAAGTTAGAGATCTCTGTCAAGGGAATACTTTCTTTTTTGCTTTTCATACGAAAACACTCGTAGAACTTGTCGGAACGGTGCGTTTGTAGACATAAAGTCCGCTCGGGATGTGGGACCACCGATAATTTAGCAGGTCAGTGACGAACGAATCTCAATTTACTTCTGTCAATATTCCTACATGATGTGTGTTTTTGGGCTGCGCAACTATCTGAGAAATGTTTCACGGAGTAAACATAAAACGAAATAATAAATCTGTTACTATTAAAATTGTTTGAGAAGTTTTATCGCAGGCGCCGGAGGTGCGGTGCTGGAATAAAACGTGATCATGTCAGCTTTGTTTGTTTGTCGTTTGTTATAAAACCTCCTAAGTGTATTAAAATGTATTTTGCTTGAGTGTAAACACAAAATAAAACAAATGCTGACGCGTTCGGGGCGTCTCCGTCCGCTTTGCGTCCGCGCCGAGCGGCTGAAAACAAAATCACGTTAAGCAACAATTTTAGTAGTTCCAGTGACTAATCAATCAATCCTTTTGCTTCTGAAATCGCTTTTCATGCTTGTTTTTTTTTTTTATATTATCCATCTCTAACAAAAGCATGGCTTTATACTTCGATGACGAGTCTGTCTTCGCCTTTATATTAAATAATTTCGGATGACCCTTACGAAACGAAATCCATCGACTTTTTATTTTGACAACTTCCCGGATGTTTTATTTTCTTCTCTGAACAGCAATGTGTATTTTACAGAATTTCTCTAGTCTATTGTGGATACCTAATAATGTCCTAATAAAAAGCAGAAAACACCATGAAAACAAATTAAGAGGGCCAAAATAAATAACAGTTCATAAAAAACCCTCAGAAAAGGTGCGACATCACATGAAAGCCTGTTTGGAAGGTGACGATTAAGTAAAAAGTCTTAAAAGACTTTCTGACCTAGCCCAGCCTTGTCTTATCAAGCTGCGTCACCTTTGACCTTTATGTCTGACTTAGGAACAGCCAGAAAGATCCTGTCTACTGCTCTGAGTTTGCGTTTGTGTGAATGATGTAAAAACAGATGATTTGATGCCCTGAACATTAAAAGGTTCATTTTTGGTTTTCCAACACGCGCTGTGGTGCTGTCTTGGAAAACACACACATCGTGTGCTGTGGCCTCAGATTAGCCTCCTTAACTTTGCAATATTTGTCCCGCACTTGAAATTTGTACTGGTCCATATCAGCCACCAACTTGTTTTCTTCTTTTTTAGAAGAAAAAAAACCAATAAAATGCTGAACTATAGCATTTTAAGCCCCAAGAGGGTCCTTTCTGTATGTTTTATAATGCATGACCATGAATCTTATGAAGTTTTATTCTGCATTGCCTTGGGATGCTACGAACAGCGTTAGCATCTATTACAATTTTCAGTCGTACTGACAACCTTGAGGGAATGCTGGATCACCGACTCAGTATTAGTTCTAAGTTAAATTAAGTTATCCAACTGTTTACACTTACATTAAGATGTTTTGTTACAGTGTTTATTACTTGCAATCATCATAAGGATCTTTTGTAGACTCGAAAATATAATATCATATCTATATGCAAGTATAAGGGGGTGAGGGGTGTCTGTGAAATATTTAACTAGATGCAGAGAAGCCTATTTATCAAGATATGCGGAGTTTTAATGTGTTTTGCCACGTTATCAAGATGTTTGTGGCACCAGTCTTCGGAGTATACCCAACACTGAATTGCTGTGTGTCGTATTTATTAGATCTTTCTTTAATATTCAGCCCCATTTGTTTACACAGCTTCTGTTTCTACAAAACCACTGAACCGTTCATCGCTGTAGTTCGAAGAAGAATCAATATTAAAATACAGACATTCCAATCTTCCCATCAGACTGCTGGTCACACACCTCATCTTTGCCTCAACCTATGGAACGCTTTATGCAACATAACGGAAATTTAATCAACAGATTCTGTCTACATCAAATGCAGGATGACACAAATTACTTTTATGCAAACGCAGCTCTCAGATCCTCCAATTAAACAGCTGTGATAATAAATAATTTTGTATGCCTTTAATTTAGTCAACCCTTGAAGTTGGCAGGCAAGTGTGTGTATGTGGAAAAGGTCCTTCAGATGTTACACGCATCGCTGCAGGGGGTCTAATATGTACACGTGTCCGTGTATGTCTGTGTGTATGTGTGTTGGCGTGCACATGTGGGCTTGTGTGTGTTTTGCTCTCAACTGTGCTTGTATATATATATGTATATATATATATATTTTTTTTTTTTTTTCTTTTTTAAAACAAAGAATTTTTGTTAAACCAAAATATTAAAACAAAGATTTTTTTGAATAATTGTTGATACAATCCTCTATCTACAACTGCTTCATAATAGCATGAATTCAAATGACCGAATGAAGTATTTATTTATTTTTTTTTAATATTAAACAGCAGATAACTTGTACTGTTTAGATAATTTACTTATTCCACTGAACCCCTGTGCTTGTCTTTGGGGCTGTAATTGGTTGCAGCCGTTAACTGAAGCGTAACTGGATTTTTAGACAGTCTTTAACAGAAAGTAGTTAATGGATCGTTTTCTGTAAAACACAGAAGCTCATCAGAGACAGAGAAGCCATGGTAAATAAAAGAAAAAAAAAAACCGAATAAACTGGCCACACTAAAACAAAAAAAGGATGCCCCCTCAGCAGGATTCAGGATATGTTGGTTTTATATGGATTTATTTCTGAAGTGAAGTTGTTAATATTTTCAGACCATGCACACACGGTTCCCGACTGTGCTTCTGGGATATTCAGAGCTGTTTCTGGCTTGTGTGAGACCTCTGGGGTCTGATGGATTAAGGCTGGCAAATGCTCAGAATTGATATAAGAAGTCAGTGCACTACGAATGGGGATCTGTGCAAGTATCTCATCCAGCATGCGTCGGCGGGGGGGCTTACGTTACTGGTGTTACACACACACACACACACACACACACACACACACAGATGCGCTAAAAATGACTGGCACAAAGCTCAGAGTGAGATCTTATCATGACAGTTTCGATCGGAGTCTAAAGAACACACTCCCTCAGACCTGCTGTCTGTTTAAAAATATGACATCAAAAACATTGTGTGTGTGTGTGTGTGTGTGAAATTGAATTCTACTTTTACAATTTGAGTGCAATTTTAACCCTTTAGCCAATTTGACAATGATTGTGCCAAAATCTTATTTTGGAATCGCTCCAAGTACGTTCCTGTGGATCTAACCCAGCTTTCGTGCACGCTTGATCTGCTTTCAGCTCGTGACAGAGGAATTCACTGTTTCACTCTTTTCTTTGACTCCCAAGGACGTTCTGTGCTGACGGCAGCGATGGACAACGAGACCCGCTCCCACCCTTCGTACGTTCCTCATTATCTCCTCCGAGGCGACCCGTTTGCCTCCAGACTTTCCAAGGAAGCGGATATTGTAGCGGCGTTTTACATCTTTATAATAGGTCAGTAATTTAACCTCTTTAGCAGAGCTAACCCACCGACTTTTAACACTTTGTCCTGACCTGTGCTGCGATTTGGTGGACGGTTTGTCCAAATGATGAATGAGAGAAGTGAAGGTGATGAGGGATGCTGAGGGTCAACCACCATAGCGGCGCGAGGGAATTCCATGCTTTGAAAAAAAAAGGTTAATAGATGGGAAGAAGGTGACTGACTGGGATAAAAAAGGAGTCCCAAGACAAAGCTGAGGCGCACCACCATTATTAGGGAAAAGTAAAGAGCAGTACGCTGTTTCAAGTCTTGTTTTGCGTCGTTCCAGAGGCTTCTCTGCAGCCCACAGGTGTTGCTCAGGTCGTCCAGCTCCTCAGGGATGATTATTTCCTTTTTGACAAATAACACTACATAAAAGTAGAGTTTTAAATGGAGTATTTGCTTCATCACACACTGACTGCAGCCACCGTGGTAATGAAATAAGTGATGAAAGATTGTGTAAAATGTCGCATAAATGTGGTGATAAGTGCAATCCGCTGCCATCAGGAGGTCATGTCCTGTCATGTGGATGAAACAAAAGCCACATTGTTCAGACAAATATTAGTAAAACTCTTTGTGGACCTGAAAGCAAACATTTTCTCTAGGAGGTTAATAAGAAAAAAAAGGCTCATCAATTGACAAATGGACCCATTTGGATGTAGGGGAAGGGACTGGAGGCTGTGAAGAAGAGTTGAAATGGAGAACTGAGCGTTCCCTTTTACAGACTAAATGAAAGCAGAGCAATAACTAGGAAACATCAATGTTATCTTTATTTCAGAATGTGGGGGCGGTACAGTTAAACCTCTTTGCTTTAAAAGACACTGAGTTGGTGGGATACCAGGTCAAACAGGGTGAATTGGACTTTATTTATTCCATACGATAGTTGGTTAATCAGTGTTCCTGATGTTTTAGACTATTTTTAAATATGAGGAAAAAAAAACCCTGAAAAAGACTTGGCTACAACCAAAATGTGTCTATATAGCAGCCAACTTTAACAATGTGTAGGCATGTAAGCAAGGTAGCAACAATCGAGAGCATCCTCTGTTTGAGTGCAACAGTGGGGTGTGGAAGCCGACTGGTCTGGAGTGAGGGCTTGTCGCGTAGTGTGCAGACCCCACCCGTCTAGGACACCAACTGTTGGTGCCTCCTCCCACTAAAAAGAGCTACAGGAACATCAGAACCCACCCAAGCAGAGTGAAACACAGCTTCTGCCCCAGAGCTGTGAAATCCATCACCCCATCTCCTCACACGCGCACCCCACCCACAGACCCAGACTATCGTGACTCATTCACTTGTTCAATTTTCCAAAAGGGATTTTTATTACGCGTACAACCAAGAGCTGCTGAAGACTCATTTCGCCGTGCCCTGTACAGTGACAATAAAAGCCTTCAAATTCTTGGAAAAGGCTGTAAAATTAGACCTTAACTTCAGATAAAAACAAAAGTACAGTAACTGACAGCTGAACCAACTGTCAAACGTGGAAATTGTTACCTTTGTCGAAAAAACAGAGTGGTTATATCCGGTGGAAAAGCTTAGTCCTCATAACAGTCGTTTCTTTGTTTCATCAGAAAAAAATCATGGTTTTATCTGAAGCTTGCTGATTTTGGAACATCGCCTGCCTAACTCCTGCCTGAAGAAAAATGTGCTGCAAAAGAAATAATCAATTCAAGTGAAATATTCAGAGATTTATCAGTCTGTTGAACTATAACCTGATTAGGAAAATATTTTCATAACTTTTCCTTGTCGGGTGATTCAATTTCAGCTGATAATAACAACTGACAAGACAACTTTTCAAACCTCTGGGTTTAAGGTTCAACAACAAAGTTTTCGGGTTCAACAACAAGAAAAAAGTGGTTGATGTTCAGTCCTAGATGCCTTTTCTGTTTCACTGAGGATTTGGAAATAAAAAAAAAACAACTATTAAATGACATTAGCGATATTTACTTGTTTTGATTACTAAATACACCTAGTGATGCTGGTCTTGGACACATCGTCAGTGATAGTACCTGGGGTCATCGGGGGTTTTGGGTCTTTCAACATCAGACCCCCTCACCCAGGCGACCCGGCTGGGAGTGATCAGTTCCCGGCCCGTGTCCAAGAAGCGCTCGTCCACGGCTTGTCCCGCTGGATCCACAGCCATCTGGACGCCCTCTCTGCAGCCTCTGAGGCTGCGCAGATGGCTCTCCTCCTGCGCATGCCTGTGATGCCCAGGAGGCTAAAGGCCTTGCAGAGTGACTTCCCTGTGAAGCTCCTACCCCCAACCTCTATAGGCAGGCATCTAGTATGCCACCCTAGTGTACGGCAATCCTCCACCAGCTCAGCATACTTTTCTGCCTTCCTCTCATATGCTTCCTCCATTCTCTCCTCCCAGGACACAGTCAGCTCCAGCAAGATAACTTGCTTGGACGACTCTGAGTGCAGAACAATGTCTGGCCTCACGTTGGTTTCCACGATGTTTACCGGGAACTTTAATTGTTTCCCCAGGTCCACCCTTAGTTGCCAGTCCCTTACCTGTTGCGAGGAGACCTGGTTGGGCCCTTGGTTGGGGAGGAGGTTGTTCTCCGGCCCTGACAAACCTAACTCCGCGACCCAGTAAGGGGAGGCGCTTACTGCCATCACATGGCAGAGCTGATGGACTCAGCGATTGCCTTCAGCACCTGGTCGTGACGCCAGCAATAGCGACCCTCTCCGAGTGCTTTAGGACAGCTGCTGAGGATGTGCTCCAGGGTGCCCCATCCCTGGCACAACAGACATTCCACCTTGCCCCACAGGAAGAGGTTTGATGGGCTGGGCAAGACGTCATAAACGGACTGGATAAATGAAGCGAATGCGCAGGTGCTCAGCCCTCCACAGCTCAGACCATGAGATCTTTCTGACCATGGCCTCTTCCCACCTAGTCCAGGCGCCTTGCTGCCTC
The DNA here is from genome assembly GCA_000180735.1 of Tetraodon nigroviridis. Lineage (NCBI taxonomy): Eukaryota > Metazoa > Chordata > Actinopteri > Tetraodontiformes > Tetraodontidae > Tetraodon > Tetraodon nigroviridis. Next base: position 1,160,686 of record CAAE01015120.1, read on the forward strand.
AGCCCCACCCACTGACTGTATCTACTGTTTTTGGGAGGACACACTGTAGGGCTTCCTTACACCCTGCAACTATTTTTTTACAAATTCATCAGATCACATGAGTTCATGGAAATGAGGATCAATATAGTACTGTCATTGTTTTATTTATCGGTTTAATTAGCAATTTTACAGTCCAGTGGCCACTGTATGTTGAAAAAAACTTCGGTCATTCAGAGGAACAAATTTTACTGCAGCAAAATGGGGAGCAGGGTGAATGGGAAGCAGATGACAGGCCAGCATGAGCAGAGCTGCAAATTTAAGCGTGGTTCATGGCAAATATTTGTTGTAAATATTTCTCAGATGTCATGTTTGACATTGCACGACTGGGAATATTTGTGAGCATCTTTTTTCCCCTGATGTCAAATCTTTTTAGAGGGAAAAAAAAAAAAAGTTTGGCTTGGCACTGCTATTTTTCTTCACTTTTCATTTTCACCACATTTCATATGTTGGATCAGATCAGTCGCTAAATGTTTAGTCAAATGCAGGTATTAATATAAGGACTAGAAAAGTGCTTGAAGAATGAAGAGTGTGTAGGCAATAGTCATATGGGGTCTTGGTCAAAAACGACCCCAAGGTTCTTCACAAGGAAACCAAAGACTAAAGAGATACCATCTATTGTACTGAGGTGATCTAATTTATCCCTGAGAAGTTAAAAATGACCTCAGTTTTGTCTAAGTTAAGAAAAAGAAGAAAGTTTGAGGTCATCTGAGACTTTATGTCTTGGAGCTTCACTAACTGCTTCATTACCTCTGGTTTCATGGATAAATGCAGCTGCTGTTCATCAGCATAGAAACGAAAATGTATTTTCATGCTGCCGATTTTCTGCCGTTCCCTCAAAAAAGTAAGTGCAAGGTGAAAAGGATTAATCCGAGTACGGAACCATGGGAAATATACCTTCATTGATGGATTTATTTATCCAGCCGCATTCCACCACAGCACCATCCAATCCCTGTACTCACACACAAATAGAGGATGCGCATTTGCAAAGCACATTACTGGGAACGCTGTCCGGTGGAGAATTTAGAAGTAAAAGAGCCCTACGAGACCACACATAATGCCGATGCTTTACTGGATGTTTCGCCACGACCAGATGCAGCTATATGAAGCGTGCCAGCCCATTTGTGATGCAGCGTGTTGGTGATAGCTGTTGCTAAATGGCCTTTCGTTAGGAGTGACGGCCCGGCTGTGTGCATTTACAACTTTTAAGGGATGGTGGCTGCTGTCTGAAACTCTCTCTGTCTTCCAGGAGTCATGTCTGCCACAGGAAACGGCTACGTCCTTTATATGACCTTCAAACGAAAGACCAAGCTCAAGCCTCCGGAGCTCATGACCGTTAACCTAGCCATCTTTGACTTCGGCATATCAGGTAGGAAATCAAAAAGAATAACTAACAGAAACAAAAACTTTAAGCGTGTGGAACAGAGCGCAGTAATACTCATACACTAACACTGCAACGTATGTGTTTTATTACATTTAAGCAGATGTTTTACTCAGCAAAGGCAATAAATCAGCGTCCTGCTTCAAAAGTAGGTCTTAAAATGTTATTGAATTATTATTTCAAGGCAACTGAGGGAGGCAGAGCAGGAATTCAGATAAAAAGCTCCAGAGGACCAAGTCAGAAAATATCACGTGGTATTGGCATTTGGAACACCCCCCTCGGTGATGGACCGAATGAGGAATTTGTGCATATCCAGTGAAATAGGCAGGGTTTGGCCACACGGGAGGCTTCAGGGGAGCCTGAAAGATTTACCTTGTTTTACCTTTTCTCTCGCATGTTAAAGCCTTTTACCGCCATCAGTAATGCATATCTGATTATACTCTACAACTATATTCAGAGTTTACTTGCGCTCCGTTTGCAGACATGCGTGTCAATCTATGGTAACACTTTAGTTACAGAGTAAACGCGTCTAAGCTCTTTAGCTAGGACACAAACACCACATTTTCTACGGTAACGTTATTGCCTAGTAAACTTGTACAAGCTAGGCTTGTTATCTGTCCATTCATGTGCTTAATCCCTAACTTCTATCCACTTATAAAGCCTCCTTGCATGCTCAGAGCCTATAAGTACAGTTTGATTTCTCATTTGTTCTGTCGCTGCTGTCATACCTGTTTATCGGGCTTCAATAATCCCTTTTTTTTTATTACCGTCTCCCTTTTTTTCCCCCTCAATCTTACTCATTTGTTTGGCCTTGGGGGAATACTTTGACATTTACAGTTTTATGTGTTCCTTCTGTCACCGCTACGTGTCACATTCCAGAAAGATCAAATTCTGCTAATAAAGGTCGCTGCAATCTTTTCATTTAAGAAAGTTGTATTCTTAAATTGTATTCCTAAAGTTAAATTACCATTATTATCGTTCCCATGTTGCTGACATGCACCCGTTGACCTCCGCGTGTGGATCTTTCCAGTTTGTTGGCATGAAATAAATTCAGTTAACCAAAACAGCGGCTTTTCAATGTTTTTAACATAATTAGATTGATAAAATAAAAGTAAAAAGGAAACTGGTGACTACCATCAGAGCCATGATTTAATATGTGAGCAGACGCCAGGATCCAGTAGAGCCTTTGGAGCGATTTTCCACAGTCAGGGTCAATTCCTTCCTTACATTATCTGTTCATTTACTCTCCTGTCCACGGAATTGGAACACAGCAAATCGGGATCCTGACATGTGAGCGGAAATCGCATTATTTCATCACTGCAAAGAGATATTTATAGGGAATGAACTGGTTTTGGGGTGTTTTCTTGTGTGTTGACAAGTTAGCAGTCAAAAATGGTTTAGTTGTGTGATATGATATGGGACTGAATTTATATTACCCAGGAAATGGTAAAATAAAGTCATTAGTAAGTGAAAGCAGACAGGTTTAAACGTGCTTCCCAGAGCGTGCAGTATAGTGGAAGGTACTTGCTAATCTCAGTTACACATGATCATATGACATGTGTAGACTTCTGTCTCACCCATCAAAATTGTTTCTAGCTTGTTGTAGCAGGGAACGATTTAGATGTAACACAGATATGAAGAGGCTTCTGTGATATAATCTGTAGGGGTCGTTAAAAATGAAAGAGATTTCATTTACTGACCTCTGCGGTTCCATGTGCATCAGCGATGTGCTGGAAATACTGAAAGTAAAAAAAAAAAACATTGATCAAAGCAAAACTAAAAGAAATACATGGTTGATTTTTACTGCTGTGTAAAGATCTTTGAGTTTAACATTGGTCCCTACAGTTTTTCTGTATCTATCATATTATGCTGGCATTCATATGAATAGAAAGGGCTTGCTCTTCTCTGTATCTTATTTTTTTAATATCTGCCATGAGTGATTCGACTGAGAGTCCAAAGATGTGAGTTTATAGGTATATACGATATATATATATATATATACATAAAATCCAGAGCATGATTTTACTTTCCAAGAAGTGATTTTACATCTGCCTGTCGCTCTCTGAACATTTCAATAACAATGCAACAGAACAATATAGATGAAATCTTTACATTACTGACTCTTCTTTGTCATCAGTGCATCGATTTTTGGCATTTCAAAGAGTTTTCTGAGGCATGATTATGATCACTAAACTTGTCAGCCCCGTCCACTGAGTCTGATTGTGTTGCTGTAAAACGTTTTTTTTTTCTCCTTTTCATAGCTATTGATGTTTAGCCTGCAAATGCAAGCCTCACACAACCAAAGTTTTGTTATTTAAATTGAAATAATCCTGCAAATTGTTAAGAAATCCCACCATTTTCACTCTTTAAAGATCCTGGTGTCAGTTCGCTGCATTGTCATTTGACTTGTGGGATTAATTGTTAAATTAACTCAAAAAGTACTCCTAAATGAAGAGATAGATTTGTCAAACTGGAAAAAACCCACAATTTTGCTTTTTCCTATTAATATAATACCATCCCATACAGTGCTGTAATCCCCTTTAATCCAGCTCTGACCTGACAAAGACAAACACAGAGGCAAACCTGACCCCGAAGGTGCGCAAAACTGATTAATATGGCTACAATCATGTAATGTTTTTGCTTTTTTATGACCAGAATTGTGGGAGGAGAACAAAAAAATGGTCCAAGTAGAGGTAGATAAAAGTCTTACCCTCAATGAAAGGAACAGAGGCTTGATCAAAATAATCCATTGCCTGATGATGACCGTCCATTACTGAGATGAGACCGTCAGACAAAAATGATGTCCGGGTCATTTAAATGATTGGTTCAAGAGGCCATCTGCTGTCGAGGAGACCTTTCATGTTGATCAGTCAATGGGCAAAACATTGAGTCGAAGCGAACGGGGAGCCTTCGGGAGAAGTGAAAATTCAAAGATCTGTCCGTCAAAATCTCAGATGCGCCGCAAAAAATGTCAGCTGCAGCAAGGACCGGGAAAGGTTCTAGGTAAATGTCTGCAACGTCTGGCACAAATTTGAGCTTCAGACACTGATGATAAGACAACAGTGGCAGTATTTTTTTTTTTTTTAACACATTTTAGTATGGAACTAGACCCGTTTGGCTAGCGATACGCTCAAGGCTCAAGGATCAGACTGGACGTTTTAGCTACATTCTCATATTCCCAATCAGCCATTAGCAGAGAGCTAAAGACCCGCGCATCTCTAATGTCAATAGCAAGTGTCACTGATTAGGCTCGATTAGTTCTTAGTAAAATGCTGCTTGCCGGATGCCTTTACACCCCTCAGGAGAGACACGTTTATCTGTTTCAAGTTGGTGTGTTATGCAGTGAATGACTTCTGGTACACTGAGCCCTCCATGACAAAGGATCCATTATTTATTCATGACTCTTTCTTGTCCTCATTCCACTTCCTGTATGCTTTCAAGTAACTAAGCGTCTCAAGCATTCTTCACATGACACCAGTTGGGATTTTCCTTTCCCCTTTTCACCGGCTTTCACGACCACATGCTACTATTAAAGGGGCGTTTTCCCCTGTAATCGAGGAAACAGCTTTCTTCTGTTCATCTTACTTCTCAGCCAGGCTGAGGCTGGTTTTAGCCTTTGGAAATGCTCTCAACCTCTCTCATCTGTTTACACTGCAGCCATAACATTGACACAGGCAGAAAAAATACACTCAGAACAATCAAATTCTAATAATGTCTGCTATTGTGTGTGTAAAAAAAATAAATAAAATGAGAAAAGTAGTAAAGATTTTTCCTCCTCTGTCCTCTTTTACCCCCAACCCCCGTTTTCCCTGGTACCATTCTTTCTCCACCCCCGCAGTGACAGGAAAGCCCTTTTTCGTCGTGTCTAGCCTGTCACACCGCTGGCTATTCGGCTGGGAAGGCTGCCGTTTCTACGGCTGGGCGGGATTCTTCTTCGGCTGCGGAAGCCTCATCACGATGACGGTGGTCAGTCTGGACCGGTACCTGAAGATCTGCCATCTCAGATACGGTGGGTGGCGTAGCTTCACCTGTGTTCTCGCTCACCCCGTCAGCTTTCGGCAGGAAGGTTCCTTTCTTGAAAACCTGGTCCTGCTCAAGGTTTCTTCCTGTTAAAAGGAAGTTTTTCCTTGACACTGGGCTTACCTGGGGTTCAGGCTTTGGGTTTCTGCCTCTATAAAGACAATTTTTTTTGTAAATAAAACTGATTTGAATTAAATTAAACCCTCTTTGTTGTTTAATGTCAATGTCGACACAATCTGTAATATATCTTCAAAATCAGGTTCTGATTCGAATCTTTTTTCGTGATCCCAGGTACGTGGCTAAAACGCCACCACGCTTTCGTCTGCTTAGCGCTCGTGTGGGCGTACGCGGCCTTCTGGGCCACCATGCCCCTCGTGGGCTGGGGCAGCTACGCCCCAGAGCCGTTTGGCACCGCTTGCACACTGGACTGGTGGCTGGCCCAGGCCTCCGTGTCGGGCCAGAGCTTCGTCATGGCCATCCTTTTTTTCTGCCTCGTCCTCCCCACCGGCATCATCGTCTTCTCCTACATCATGATCATCTTCAAAGTGAAATCCTCAGCGAAGGAGATCTCGCACTTCGACGCCCGCATCAAGAACAGCCACAGCCTAGAAATCAAACTCACAAAGGTGGGTTGGGAGGGGAAAGGTGAGGTGAAAACAGGAAGGAGAGAAGAAGACAACAGACAGGTGAACTAAAGATGGCCGACGTGTGTCCTGTCCTAGGTGGCCATGCTGATCTGCGCCGGCTTCCTGATCGCGTGGATCCCTTACGCAGTGGTGTCTGTGATATCGGCGTTCGGAGAGCCAGACTCCGTGCCTATCCCGGTCTCCGTCATTCCCACGCTGCTGGCCAAGTCCTCAGCCATGTACAACCCCATCATCTACCAGGTGGCGGACCTGAAGACATCCTGCACCAGTTCTTCCTGCTGTAAAGCCCTGAAGGAACGCGTGCTTTTTAGAAAGTCAAGGTAAACAAGTCGCAATATTTTCCAGCAACTTTCCCAACCTCCTCCTCATTTCCCGCCACTGCAGTCTGTCCACACCTTAAAAACCCCTTTTTTTATGTATACGATGCGGTTTTTTAGTGTTTTTACGTGCTCGCTGACGTTGTCCTGTCTGTTTCCATGTCCCGACAGGCTCTACACCATCTCGGGCTCTTTGAGGGACACTTTGCCACCCAAAGAAGCTCATATTGAGATGTGAGACAGCGTGACGGTGTTGCGTTGGACGTTTTGCCCCCCTCTGTCCCTTCTGCGTGACCCCCCCGTCCACACGTGATCGCGCCGCCTTACCTTAGCCCGAGTCGTACAGCTTGTGTTCGAAGCCAACATCTTAAATTCCCAGTTTTCAGTGTGGTTGATCGTGAACGTCACGTGTCGTTCTCCGGTATCACCAACGCACCCTCTCGCAATTGTTGTCGTACAACTTAAATCAGATCGGAAGCTTCTATGACCTTAAGACGTGTGGAAATTCAAATAACGCGCAGCTGCTACACAAACATTGTTTATTTTTGAGCGGGAATTGGATTTGGTTGGCGTCTGCGTCCGCGTAGCCCCAAACAGACGTTGTTTTACTGTGACTGTTTGTGGACGTTGTAGCCGTTCTGTGTTTCACACAGTAGATTTCAAAAGAAAACACGCCCGCACAACAGACGCGGGACTGAATCAGCAAGGAAGAGACTTTAGTGGCGAATTTACAGGGTTGTGACATTTTATGGTCCCAGTGGGAACGAGCACGACCCTGCGCGGAGTGTTACAGCACAAGGGCAGCGCTACGGAGTCTACCCAGTGCAATAAAATGAAGGAATGCCAGGGTATAAACAGATTATATATGTAAATGTTGTGTTATTCTATCGTGATCTCGCTAGCACGGTACAGCTAAAGCCAGAAGGAACAAACAAAATTGCGCGAGTCTGCCTCCTCTGGCTGGAGTGAAATGTTCAGGTGTGCGAAACGTCTCCGCTGCTCCACATTCACACACTCATCGCCCGCTCGCTGCTTTTTCAATATGCCACAACACGGAGGCAGTCTCGCATTTTAACGTAGATCCAGATCCGTCGGAGGTTTGTCGCAGGTGCTGCTTGGGGTCGCCCTGGCGCGTGAATGATTTCTGCCTGAAATTGAGAAGTACAGACATTTCACAGTGTTGAATAGTTGACTTGTTGGTCACCAGGGTTATCGATTGTTTTCACCCCGTTCTGTTCAGGTCGTGACCCGGTCCTGGATAGACTTGTAAAATAACCACACCCTATGTTTATTTATGATGATATAACTCTGGGTCCACTAGACTCCCCACCCTTACTCTCTTTTGCACCGTTTACTCATTTTTTGAACCACATGGAGGTTAAGATTCCGGTATTTTCACACTTCTGTAATTCCTCATTTGGAGATATGAATCTAACTGCTTTGATGGCAACACATGCCAATTTGGTCTGAAAATGACTGACAATGTCTTATAAATAAAAGTGCACAATCATTTATATTGTTGTCTGGAAATCTTGATATTCTTTATAAAAAACTGTATCTGTTTAAATGTGAGACGTTGCCCTTTAAACCGTCCAGAGTTGGGTTAAAAGCAGTTAGCTATGGATCAGTCATTATCCGCTAAAACCCCCAGAGAGGCCTGTCAGCGCTCGGACAGTCGGTCCGAAGGGTCCGCCGTGGCTGGGATGGAACGAAGTCGCCCGCAGCCTTGGGGAAGAACAAAGTTTGTTGCTCACATGATGGATGAGAGGAGCAGAGCGGTTTAGGAATAATGCAGCATTGTGCTGAAGGAAAGCTTCCTCACAGAGACATATTTCATAGTCCGGATTCATGTGATCGTCACGCCTGTGCATCCCGAAGCCAAATCATCTTTTCTGACCGTTAGGCGTGTGTCAGTGTCACTAACACCAACGAAAATATCGGATGTTTTGGGTCGATACAACAGCGCACAATGCGCAAACATGGCCCTAATCAGTGCAAAGTCCAGTCACCTCAGGCAGCAGTCAGTGTGTTCCGGGGCTCTTGATCCAACACGCACTCTCCTTTTTGAGCTGCAGGGAGACGGGTTTGTTCAGGAAAAGCATCGCACCTGTCAACTTCTTCAGAGAAGGCACTTTTCAGGCCCTTCTTTTTTATAAAAAAAACCCCCCAAAACATTAAGGGAAGATGAAAGATTATTTGACAATTTCAACCTTGCCTGATAATGTTGTTGTTTTGTTTTTTATTTTTTTATTTTTTTATTTTTTTAAAGATTTACCCCCCCTTCTAATTTCATTGTGAAAAGCTTAGGTTCAGTCTGCAGGGCTTGGAGACTGTTATTCTGGAGAATCCCACCAGGCGTCAGTAATTGTCGGTTCGTTGTCCACCTTAAACGGAATTGTTCCTTTGTGCGTTTGCTGTTATGCAAGTAAAGAAAGTAGGTCGTTCTGTCTCCACTGTTGATCACGGACGTGCACTGACGACATTTTCAAACATTCACACAATTGGTCCAATTCCGTGTTGATGTAACAGGTTTCCGTCGTGCAGCAGAGTTCAACGCTGAAGTGGCCTCTGTTGTGTGTGTGTGTGTGTGTGTGTGTCTGTGTGTGTCTGGGAAGACCCCACTAACACCTGCACAGACCGACTGATTTAAGTGAACAAGTAAATTATATAACATATTACAATATAATATAATCTGAATCTAATGATGACGATTTTTTATTGTTATTATTTATTTTATTGTAAAGCAATTTGTCCTGTTTTTTTTTTAATTACAATTTTTAATTATTTTTTTAAACATTTGATTAAATTATAAGAATAAGAATAAGAATAAAAGTTCAGAGCTTGTACGTTGCTAGAGTATCCACAAGGGGGGGCAAATGTTCTTCCTTTCAGGATTGGGTCGCAATCACAGCGCATGCACCCTGCACATTAGATTATTTTGTCTTTTGATCTATATTTTATAAATCATTCTGGTTTTCTGATTTAAATGATACCAGGAGCCCTTCGTGCTGCTCTTGCTGGTGGACGTTGCTGCACTGGCTCTTCCTTCCTTCATGAATCTGCTTCTTCTTCTCCACGGTTATTACTTGCACTTTATCTCCTCCCCTTTTCTTCTGATATTTGTACCCCCCACCTCCTCTGTATCACAACATCATTTCTACATCTGTGTGTGTGTGTGTGTGTGTGTCCTGTGTGGGTGGAAGGCTGAACAGAGGGGCTGGAGCTGCAGATAGCTGTTGCACACACGCATGTGGCGTTTACTTGCAGCAGGTTCTTGCAGCTGCTTGTTGTTTAGGTCGTTCCCATGAATATTTCATTTCTGGAGAGATGCAGGTAGAAGAGGGGAGGGTGCCAATGAATTTGGGGAGGGGGGCTGGGGGAGGAGGTGTGCTGAATCAAGAGATTTGGTTCTTATCTCTGGTTTCCACCCTCCGTCTCACTCCTGTTGCCGCTATTTTTATTTCTGTCCTCGCAGTGGCAGATGGGTCGTTTTCATGATGTGATCAGCTTTTGTAATTAGCACAGAAGTCTGTTGTATTGTCACAAAACAGGACGCAGATTAGAGAATGACGTTTCTTCCTCTGCTCCGCTAACAGTCACAACCATGGAGACAGATCCAGTCGCTGGGATTCCCTGCGTGATGGAAAGCAAACCAGACCTGCTTCACAACCAGCCTTTTTCCAGTCAGGCCACGTTGACCATCTGTGTAGTCAGACTTTGATTCTGTGAACCCTATAAACGTGGAAGGCAGCAGCTTGGGGCATCTTTGGTTTTGCACAAATCTACAAAGCTACACACGTGGTGCTCGAACGCTCATTCTCTAAATAACGATGCGTTCACTGACTTTGCAGACTTTGACCATGTTTACGAGTTACGTTGTGCTTTATATGTTAAAAAAAAAAAAAAAACCCATTTAAATAATTTTGTCGGACAATTATACTGATTTCATGCTAGCGTGATAGCATTGTAGCATTGCCGTCATCTACAATAGACTGTGGTATGATATAATGATACTATTTAACAAAAATACTAATTTCTTTTTTTTCTTTACATGCATTTATGAGCTTTTGCAAAGTAGAGTTTAATCAAACTGAGCATGTTCTGAATGTTTGCGCAATAACATCAGCCCACACCAGACATGCTACGCCAAAGCGTATCAATGGTGCTAATATTCATATGTTTGCATGGGGAGGATGGATCTATGATGGAATCCATCTAATAATGGAATTCTAGAATTGGCTTTCTGGAGAATCAGTTGGAACCCCGGTGGAAACAAACATAAATAAAACCGGAGAAAGCCGGAGGTGTTAAGGGAAGGCTCTCGGGAGGACAGGATGCTGGCGTGCGAGGGGAAGGAGAGAGGTGAGAACGAGAGGAGGTGGGGTGAAAGGGTGTCTGACGGAGGAGAGGGGAGGAGGTCAGGGTGGAGAGACAGCGTGAATAATCCATCACAATAATCACGGCAGGATTAGGACGAGGTAGGAGCCAAAAATATCCCCGGCCAAGACAGCTTGGCACAATGTAGCTGCAGCGGGAGGAACAAGCCGACAGCAGACAGTCCCACTGCCAGTCCCCATGGATCAGGAAGGGAAATGTTACGGGGGATTAGAAGAAGCCACTGTGATGTCGTGTGCAGT
>CAAE01015120.1:1171773-1205660 GCA_000180735.1 Tetraodon nigroviridis
TAAAAGTCTTACCCTCAATGAAAGGAACAGAGGCTTGATCAAGATAATCCATTGCCTGATGATGACCGTCCATTACTGAGATGAGACCGTCAGACAAAAATGATGTCCGGGTCATTTAAATGATTGGTTCAAGAGGCCATCTGCTGTCGAGGAGACCTTTCATGTTGATCAGTCAATGGGCAAAACATTGAGTCGAAGCGAACGGGGAGCCTTCGGGAGATGTGAAAATTCAAAGATCTGTCCGTCAAAATCTCAGATGCGCCGCAAAAGATGTCAGCTGCAGCAAGGACCGGGAAAGGTTCTAGGTAAATGTCTGCAACGTCTGGCACAAATTTGAGCTTCAGACACTGATGATAAGACAACAGTGGCAGTATTTTTTTTTTTTTTAACACATTTTAGTATGGAACTAGACCCGTTTGGCTAGCGATACTCAAGGCTCAAGGATCAGACTGGACGTTTTAGCTACATTCTCATATTCCCAATCAGCCATTAGCAGAGAGCTAAAGACCCGCGCATCTCTAATGTCAATAGCAAGTGTCACTGATTAGGCTCGATTAGTTCTTAGTAAAATGCTGCTTGCCGGATGCCTTTACACCCCTCAGGAGAGACACGTTTATCTGTTTCAAGTTGGTGTGTTATGCAGTGAACGACTTCTGGTACACTGAGCCCTCCATGACAAAGGATCCATTATTTATTCATGACTCTTTCTTGTCCTCATTCCACTTCCTGTATGCTTTCAAGTAACTAAGCGTCTCAAGCATTCTTCACATGACACCAGTTGGGATTTTCCTTTCCCCTTTTCACCGGCTTTCACGACCACATGCTACTATTAAAGGGGCGTTTTCCCCTGTAATCGAAGGAAACAGCTTTCTTCTGTTCATCTTACTTCTCAGCCAGGCTGAGGCTGGTTTTAGCCTTTGGAAATGCTCTCAACCTCTCTCATCTGTTTACACTGGAGCCATAACACTGACACAGGCAGAAAAAATACACTCAGAACAATCAAATTCTAATAATGTCTGCTATTGTGTGTGTAAAAAAAATAAATAAAATGAGAAAAGTAGTAAATATTTTTCCTCCTCTGTCCTCTTTTACCCCCAACCCCCGTTTTCCCTGGTACCATTCTTTCTCCACCCCCGCAGTGACAGGAAAGCCCTTTTTCGTCGTGTCTAGCCTGTCACACCGCTGGCTATTCGGCTGGGAAGGCTGCCGTTTCTACGGCTGGGCGGGATTCTTCTTCGGCTGCGGAAGCCTCATCACGATGACGGTGGTCAGTCTGGACCGGTACCTGAAGATCTGCCATCTCAGATACGGTGGGTGGCGTACTTCACCTGTGTTCTCGCTCACCCCGTCAGCTTTCGGCAGGAAGGTTCCTTTCTTGAAAGCCTGGTCCTGCTCAAGGTTTCTTCCTGTTAAAAGGAAGTTTTTCCTTGACACTGGGCTTACCTGGGGGTTCAGGCTTTGGGTTTCTGCCTATATAAAGACAATTTTTTTGTAAATAAAACTGATTTGAATTAAATTAAAACCTCTTTGTTGTTTAATGTCAATGTCGACACAATCTGTAATATATCTTCAAAATCAGGTTCTGATTCGAATCTTTTTTCGTGATCCCAGGTACGTGGCTAAAACGCCACCACGCTTTCGTCTGCTTAGCGCTCGTGTGGGCGTACGCGGCCTTCTGGGCCACCATGCCCCTCGTGGGCTGGGGCAGCTACGCCCCAGAGCCGTTTGGCACCGCTTGCACACTGGACTGGTGGCTGGCCCAGGCCTCCGTGTCGGGCCAGAGCTTCGTCATGGCCATCCTTTTTTTCTGCCTCGTCCTCCCCACCGGCATCATCGTCTTCTCCTACATCATGATCATCTTCAAAGTGAAATCCTCAGCGAAGGAGATCTCGCACTTCGACGCCCGCATCAAGAACAGCCACAGCCTAGAAATCAAACTCACAAAGGTGGGTTGGGAGGGGAAAGGTGAGGTGAAAACAGGAAGGAGAGAAGAAGACAACAGACTAAAGGTGAACTAAAGATGGCCGACGTGTGTCCTGTCCTAGGTGGCCATGCTGATCTGCGCCGGCTTCCTGATCGCGTGGATCCCTTACGCAGTGGTGTCTGTGATATCGGCGTTCGGAGAGCCAGACTCCGTGCCTATCCCGGTCTCCGTCATTCCCACGCTGCTGGCCAAGTCCTCAGCCATGTACAACCCCATCATCTACCAGGTGGCGGACCTGAAGACATCCTGCACCAGTTCTTCCTGCTGTAAAGCCCTGAAGGAACGCGTGCTTTTTAGAAAGGCAAGGTAAACAAGTCGGAATATTTTCCAGCAACTTTCCCAACCTCCTCCTCATTTCCCGCCACTGCAGTCTGTCCACACCTTAAAAACCCCTTTTTTTATGTATATACTGTTGTTTTTTAGTGTTTTTACGTGCTCGCTGACGTTGTCCTGTCTGTTTCCATGTCCCGACAGGCTCTACACCATCTCGGGCTCTTTGAGGGACACTTTGCCACCCAAAGAAGCTCATATTGAGATGTGAGACAGCGTGACGGTGTTGCGTTGGACGTTTTGCCTCCCTCTGTCCCTTCTGCGTGACCCCCCCGTCCACACGTGATCGCGCCGCCTTACCTTAGCCCCAAGTCGTACAGCTTGTGTTCGAAGCCAACATCTTAAATTCCCAGTTTTCAGTGTGGTTGAACGTGAACGTGTCGTTCTCCGGTATCACCAACGCACCCTCTCGCAATTGTTGTCGTACAACTTAAATCAGATCGGAAGCTTCTATGACCTTAAGACGTGTGGAAATTCAAATAACGCGCAGCTGCTACACAAACATTGTTTATTTTTGAGCGGGAATTGGATTTGGTTGGCGTCTGCGTCCGCGTAGCCCCAAACAGACGTTGTTTTACTGTGACTGTTCGTGGACGTTGTAGCCGTTTCTGTTTCACACAGTAGATTTCAAAAGAAAACACACCCGCACAACAGACGCGGGACTGAATCAGCAAGGAAGAGACTTTAGTAGCGAATTTACAGGGTTGTGACATTTTATGGTCCCAGTGGGAACGAGCACGACCCTGCGCGGAGTGTTACAGCACAAGGGCAGCGCTACGGAGTCTACCCAGTGCAATAAAATGAAGGAATGCCAGGGTATAAACAGATTATATATGTAAATGTTGTGTTATTCTATCGTGATCTCGCTAGCACGGTACAGCTAAAGCCAGAAGGAACAAACAAAATTGCGCGAGTCTGCCTCCTCTGGCTGGAGTGAAATGTTCAGGTCTGCGAAACGTCTCCGCTGCTCCACATTCACACACTCATCGCCTGCTTGTTGGTCACCTGGGTTATCGATTGTTGAGATTCACCCTGTTCTGTTCAGGTCGTGACCCGGTCGTGGATAGACTTGTAAAATAACCACACCCTATGTTTATTTATGATGATATAACTCTGGGTCCACTAGACTCCCCACCCTTACTCTCTTTTGCACCGTTTACTCATTTTTTGAACCACATGGAGGTTAAGATTCTGGTATTTTCACACTTCTGTAATTTCTCCTCTGGAGATATGAATCTAACTGCTTTGATGGCAACACATTCCAGTTTGGTCTGAAAATGACTGACAATGTCTTATAAATAAAAGTGCACAATCATTTATATTGTTGTCTGGAAATCTTGATATTCTTTATAAAAAACTGTATCTGTTTAAATGTGAGACGTTGCCCTTTAAACCGTCCAGAGTTGGGTTAAAAGCAGTTAGCTATGGATCAGTCATTATCCGCTAAAACCCCCAGAGAGGCCTGTCAGCGCTCGGACAGTCGGTCCGAAGGGTCCGCCGTGGCTGGGATGGAACGAAGTCGCCCGCAGCCTCGGGGAAGAACAAAGTTTGTTGCTCACATGATGGATGAGAGGAGCAGAGGGGTTTAGGAATAATGCAGCATTGTGCTGAAGGAAAGCTTCCTCACAGAGACATATTTCATAGTCCGGATTCATGTGATCGTCACGCCTGTGCATCCCGAAGTCAAATCATCTTTTCTGACCGTTAGGCGTGTGTCGGTGTCACTAACACCAACGAAAATATCGGATCTTTTGGGTCGATACAGCAGCGCACAATGCGCAAACATGGCCCTAATCAGTGCAAAGTCCAGTCACGTCAGGCAGCAGTCAGTGTGTTCCGGGGCTCTTCATCCAACACGCACTCTCCTTTTTGAGCTGCAGGGAGACGGGTTTGTTCAGGAAAAGCATCGCACCTGTCAACTTCTTCAGAGAAGGCACTTTTCAGGCCCTTTTTTTTTAAAAAAAAAAACCCCCAAAACATTAAGGGAAGATGAAAGATTATTTGACAATTTCAACCTTGCCTGATAATGTTGTTGTTTTGTTTTTTATTTTTTTATTTTTTTAAAGATTTACCCCCCCTTCTAATTTCATTGTGAAAAGCTGAGGTTCAGTCTGCAGGGCTTGGAGACTGTTATTCTGGAGAATCCCACCAGGCGTCAGTAATTGTCGGTTCGTTGTCCACCTTAAACGGAATTGTTCCTTTGTGCGTTTGCTGTTATGCAAGTAAAGAAAAGTAGGTCGTTCTGTCTCCACTGTTGATAACGGACGTGCACTGACGACATTTTCAAACATTCACACAATTGGTCCAATTCCGTGTTGATGTAACAGGTTTCCGTCGTGCAGCAGAGTTCAACGCTGAAGTGGCCTCTGTTGTGTGTGTGTGTGTGTGTGTGTGTGTGTGTGTGTGTGTGTGTCTGTGTGTGTCTGGGAAGACCCCAATAACACCTGCACAGACCGACTGATTTAAGTGAACAAGTAAATTATATAACATATTACAATATAATATAATCTGAATCTAATGATGACGATTTTTTATTGTTATTATTTATTTTATTGTAAAGCAATTTGTCCTGTTTTTTTTAATTACAATTTTAATTTTTTTTTTTAAACATTTGATTAAATGATAAGAATAAGAATAAGAATAAAAGTTCAGAGCTTGTACGTTGCTAGAGTATCCACACAGGGGGCGCAAATGTTCTTCCTTTAAGGATTGGGTCGCAGTCACAGCGCATGCACCCTGCACATTAGATTATTTTGTCTCTTGATCTATATTTTATAAATCATTCTGGTTTTCTGAATTTAAATGATACCAGGAGCCCTTCGTGCTGCTCTTGCTGGTGGACGTTGCTGCACTGGCTCTTCCTTCCTTCATGAATCTGCTTCTTCTTCTCCACGGTTATTACTTGCACTTTATCTCCTCCCCTTTTCTTCTGATATTTGTACCCCCCACCTCCTCTGTATCACAACATCATTTCTACATCTGTGTGTGTGTGTGTGTGTGTGTGTCCTGTGTGGGTGGAAGGCTGAACAGAGGGGCTGGAGCTGCAGATAGCTGTGCACACACGCATGTGGCGTTTACTTGCAGCAGGTTCTTGCAGCTGCTTGTTGTTTAGGTCGTTCCCATGAATATTTCATTTCTGGAGAGATGCAGGTAGAAGAGGGGAGGGTGCCAATGAATTTGGGGAGGGGGGATGGGGAGAGCGGTGTGCTGAATCAAGAGATTTGGTTCTTATCTCTGGTTTCCACCCTCCGTCTCACTCCTGTTGCCGCTATTTTTATTTCTGTCCTCGCAGTGGCAGATGGGTCGTTTTCATGATGTGATCAGCTTTTGTAATTAGCACAGAAGTCTGTTGTATTGTCACAAAACAGGACGCAGATTAGAGAATGACGTTTCTTCCTCTCTCCGCTAACAGTCACAACCATGGAGACAGATCCAGTCGCTGGGATTCCCTGCGTGATGGAAAGCAAACCAGACCTGCTTCACAACCAGCCTTTTTCCAGTCAGGCCACGTTTACCATCTGTGAAGTCAGACTTTGATTCTGTGAACCCTATCAACGTGGAAGGCAGCAGCTTGGGGCATCTTTGGTTTTGCACAAATCTACAAAGCTACACACGTGGTGCTCGAACGCTCATTCTCTAAATAACGATGCGTTCACTGACTTCGCAGACTTTGACCATGTTTACGAGTTACGTTGTGCTTTATATGTTAAAAAAAAAAAAAACATTTAAATAATTTTGTCGGACAATTATACTGATTTCATGCTAGCGTGATAGCAATGTAGCATCGCTGTCATCTACAATAGACTGTGGTATGATATAATGATACTATTTAACAAAAATACTAATTTCTTTTTTTTCTTCACATGCATTTATGAGCTTTTGCAAAGTAGAGTTTAATCAAACTGAGCATGTTCTGAATGTTGGCTCGCAATAACATCAGCCCACACCAGACATGTACGCCAAAGCGTATCAATGGTGCTAATATTCATATGTTTGCATGGGGAGGATGGATCTATGATGGAATCCATCTAATGATGGAATTCTAGAATAGGCTTTCTGGAGAATCAGTTGGAACCCCGGTGGAAACAAACATAAATAAAACCGGAGAAAGCCGGAGGTGTTAAGGGAAGGCTCTCGGGAGGGGAAGGAGAGAGGTGAGAACGAGAGGAGGTGGGGTGAAAGGGTCTCTGACGGAGCAGAGGGGAGGAGGTCAGGGTGGAGAGACAGCGTGAATAATCCATCACAATAATCACGGCAGGATTAGGACGAGGTAGGAGCCAAAAATATCCCCGGCCAAGACAGCTTGGCACAATGTAGCTGCAGCGGGAGGAACAAGCCGACAGCAGACAGTCCCACTGCCAGTCCCCATGGATCAGGAAGGGAAATGTTACGCGGGATTAGAAGAAGCCACTGTGATGTCGTGTCGCAGTAATACTTCCTGTTGTCAGGTAAGAAGCCTACAGACGACCGCTTCTACCTGGTCCAGAGCTCCAGTAGTCGTTGGTGTCATTTTTATTTCACATTTTCCCCCCTTTCCATGTTGGTTGATCCAGTACAACAGGAGTCAGGGAAAATATGGGATTCGGATAAGGCCTTTGGAATCGTGACATCAAAAGAAAAAGTTTCTATGTGCACATGTTCATCAGGGTGAGACAGAGGCAGCACCCTTATATGTCCCTCTCATATGTCTGACAGCGGCTTAATCTGTTCTGTCACTAAAATATGCCAGTATGACACCAGAAAGGCTCGGCACTCTTTTAGGTGTCCGCCTTCCTTTAATACCCGCTAAATGTTTTCCGACATCTTTTCTCTCTGGTATTTTTAAAAACTTTACCCAAAACCCAAAACAAAACAAACAAACAAACAAAAAAAACCAAAATTTGGTAACGTATAATAGCATTAAGAGGTAGATAGACAGATGGATAGATAGATGCTCTGTTATTGCAGAACCTCAAGGACCATTAGAACAGTTCTTTTTACAACTAATATTCAATTACCCAAATGATCAAAACGATAAACACCACTAATCAAAAGTCCTTTGATGTAGCTTGTGATAGTTTTCTTAGAAGGTGATGTTTCCTGACTACCTTCTTTTGTAATTACAATGTTTTATTTGTTACCCTTTGCATTAAAAAAGGGATTTATTTAACAGAGATTAATGGGGAAAAAAAAGAGAGATGCACTGGAATTGGAGGTCTGACGAATGTACATTCAGTCAGCTGACACATGAAAAAGGTGACACATCATGCGTGCGGATTATTCACTGAGCACAGCGGCGGTGATTACACATTTTTATTGCCTTGTATTATGGAAATATTGTGCTGTCCATGTTTGTACAAACTGTGCTGGTGCATGTTTGAAGGAGGACACCAACCTGCCAGCCCACGTGTTCCTAATGGAAAAAAAAAAAAAGTAAACTGGAATATTTCTACTTCCATTCCGCTTTGGAGCGATGATCATGCATTTGTCGACATCTCCATCATTTCATGAGAAGAGTTTGTGAATTAGGATGCCAAAAGAGAGAGAAAGAAAGAAATCCACGTTTTAAGTTCTGCAGGTTTGACATCAAAAATATTTCTTGTGTTTTGGCAATTCCTTACGTATGATGCAAACTTGAAGTACCAAAAAAAAAAAAAAGATATGTAAAAAAGTGAAAAATGGGTGACCTATGACATCCGAATGTTGTCCTTCATAGCGTTGGAATCATTGTTGCACAAAACTACGAGTCACCATTTTCTGCTTTGGACCCCATACATGTTTATACATACTGCATACAAGAAGCAAACTGTCATCTACTCATCCGCAGAGGAAGGTTTGCTCTGACATCTGGTGGCTGAGATTTAACATCGCAAAGCAAACTGGAAACAGTCAGAAGTCATGTACATGGCAAATATATGTACACATCGCAAAACCCAGCATCAACCTGTAAGTTAAAAATAAAGAACCAGGGTGGGGGTGGCTGGGTATACGACCAACTGCTTATTGTCCGGTTTTGAAGATGGATCCAACAAGACTGGATTTATCTGCATACTTTACTTTTTTTTGCTTTAGTCCTGCACCTCTGCATCTTTCTGATTCATTATTATTATTATTATTATTATTATTATTATTATTATTATTATTATTATTATTATTATTATTATTATTATTACTGCTATTATTGTTATTACTATTATCATTGTTTAGAAAAAACTGCAGCAGGACTGATTATTAACTAAGCATGGGTGAAACAGGCTAAAGATCAATTTCTAACTATGTCTTTTACCGAATGCAAGTTAATTACACAGCAGTTTATTCAGAAAGCCTAATTATAATGAAGATAAAAATTGGTAAATGCGGTTCAGCTTTGAGCTAATACTCCAGGCTGAATATATTTCAGTTATTTTGCAGGTGATTTTTGACAAAAACCTGATTATTTAGTTCTTTTTATTTATTTAATTTTTTTTTATTGGGTAAATTTCAGACTACAGGCTAATTAGGTCACATGTCTCTGACTGTGAGGTCAGTTGGAGAGTAAAAAAAAAAGGCAAACCACACAAATAAATGGTCACATTTTCCCATATAACACGGTGGATCATCAACAAACATTAACACTGCAGTGTGCAAGGAAAACAATCTAGTATACAGGTAACATTCCACGTTTATTTCTGGCCTACTGCAATCAACCCTTTTTTAAACTCCTCATTTTCTTCTTTTTCTTTGAAAGAAAAATCTTCAATTAAGAACGTTTCTATAGCACATTTCTTCTTAGAAAATATAGAAAATATTATTTTACAGGTAATGTACACGTGAGACGTCGTCTGGCTTTTGCTTTTGAACAGATAGACTGGGCTTTGTTCCAGAATCCAAACAATAAACAGCAGATGGAGGAAGAAGAGGAGGAGGAAGAGGAGGAAGAAGAGGAAGAGATTCAAACAGATGCAGACGTCATACTGAAAAGGATACACGCATGCATGCATTCTATACAGCACCATGCAAACACAATCCATTATGAGGAGTAAAAGATTTGCATTTCCTTCTGGGGGTTTCAAACACTTCAAAACTTCTTGCTTTACATACATCATTATCATGGTGTAATAATAATAATAATAATAATTTTGATGGTGGTTGTTGTGGTGGTGGGGGGGGGGGGGGGGGGGGGGGGGCGGGTGCTTGTTTTTGTTTTTTATTCGAAAATGAGATAACTGAGGTGACGTTGGTGCCTCCCACCACTGGAGGACATGTTTTAGTTTTAACAATAATTTGTTCTGATATCTTTTCTTTTCCTTTATCGTCTAGATTTTGGTCTCATCACTGGTGTAGAGGTGTGGCTTTTTTTTTTTTTTTAATATATATACATGCAGTTTTAGAAAGAATGCAATCTCTAAGTTTGACGTTCATAAAATTTGGTAGAATTGCACTGTATCATTTAACACTTTAGAGCAACTGTTCCATGCCTTATTTATATGAGGATTTTGTTAAATGTAAGGAAACCAATGTCAAATATATTTTGTCGTTAACGCAGCTAAAATTTTGAGTATAATCTCGTCATATTCTTATGCTTATTGATTTCATGTAAAATGAGTTCAGAATGTATTTACTATAATCTAAGTTAAATATGTATAATCAGGTGTTTTTGCTTTTTAAAAACAAAAGACTGCCACAATCAGGGTCATATTGCAGACGTGAACTATGCGGTTGCGTCTCTCCATGTGCACAATTACTCTAAATAACATCTGCCCAGTCCAGCTGTTTGGGTTATTTTATATCATAAAAAAAAACAACAACACATACTTGGACTTTTCATTAAATTTGTCTCGTTTTGTCTCATTTGACTGTGACCTGCGAAATAAAACATGTGCACGATTATGCTCTACCCTGCTGCATGTGTACACTTGTGATTTGGACTAAGAGTTTTCTACAACTTTGCAACTTTCTGGGTTTTTATTACTCTACTAAGCCTTTTCTTTCACTTCTTTTGCAATGAGCAGCTAGATGAGGTCTAGAACTGCTAATATTGACATCAGCTGCAGGTTTACGCAGAATTACGCACAGGTTTTTTTTAGATTGTTGGGAATTAAAACCAGGAAACCGGTCGGAAAAATGGGCGCTGAATTACCTTTAGAGTGTTGAAAAATGAACACACTTCTCTTGGGTGATTCTTCCATTCATGACACAGAGCAAATGAACAAACAAACTTAATTCTAAGTCATCACTTGAAGGCTGGTTTACGCTACGTGACTTTTAGCGGACAAACGTTCTCGGCTCACCAGACTGGAGCTTGAACTTGACCCGAATACCGTCCTCAACTAAGGCTGAATATTTAAGACAAACTGGTGACATCTACAGCCGATCAGAGTGCCAGTCAGACGATATCTGAGGCAGAAAATAAAAGATAAGAAAAGAAAAAGAAATTCTACAGAAGCATACAAGACATGGCGCGTCTCTTCCAAAACTGGGCAATCCATGCTGCCAACATGCGCTAACTCAGTCCCTCAGGTGTGTGTGTGTGAACATCACCTTTGGAATCATTTGTCGGTAGCTTGTCGTATGTGTGTCTGTGTGTGTGTGTGTGTGTGTGTGTGTGTATTTGGAAACCAGACTGGTTTCAGGATTGTCCTGGTGATGGTCCATGTGCTGAGCCTGTTAGTCTTGAAGTTTCAAAAAAAAAAAAAAAAACCAAAAAACCAAAAAAACAAACCTCACAATCACAGGACAGCAAGTCATGTTCAACAGAGCTCCACAGGGGGTCCAACGGCTCGAAGTCCTGTGGTCTGAACTTGGCATAAGTATAGCATTATTGACTCTGTGGTTTTTCTCATCATTGTTCGGAACTGCGGCACGTTGCGTTTTGTGCAAACGAGATGCACTATCCACACTGACGAACCCCCCAACTGACCTGGGAGGGACCGCCTCCTGCTTTGGCCAGTGTAGCAGCTATCGGTTGGGGAGCTTCCACTCCCCCCGGGGGTGGGCCGCGGCACGTCCCCCCTACTCCATGAGGTGTCACACACCTCGGGGGTCACCAAATAGGTGACGGACACTCGCCGATCCTGGTCGCCCACTACTCAGACGTTTGTCACGTGATCGGGGTTCTCCCTCACTTCGATGCACTCAATTTCCTCCCTTTCTCTTTCCCGCTCTCTTTCCCGCTCACGTTCCCTCTCCCGCTCCTTGCGCTTGGCCCGTTTCTTTTTCTTGTGTCTCTTTTTGGATGGCGGGAAGAAGGTGAGGAAGACAGGCAGGATGACAAAGCAGTGCAGCACAGTGCAGCCTGCTGTGAGGAGGGAGCATTTAAACAGTGTGTAGGTCAGGTTGGAAGGCACAAACACTAAGGGCATGATTCCCATCAAAAAACAGGACGTGTTCTGCAGGATGGCCGCCCCGTGCTCCTCCAGTGCCAACTTGATGCACTGCGTCCTAGTGTGCTCAGTTGCTAGCACAAAAGTGTACAGATGTGGTGCACAGTGATCCATTGCAAAATTAAGGGTATAAATAAGGCACAGGATTGAGATGCTGTCCATGCCAACATTCCAGAGGGTCATCAACCCCAACACGCCCAGCTCCACGGATGTCACGGTGAGAATGAGCCAGAAGTTACCTAGGGGATTTATTACCAGGAAAAAAGTGAGGATGAGGATTGTGAGTACGCTGAATCCTGAGGTCAGGATGGGTGAGATCACCGAGGAGCTGTAGCGGTCCATGAACACAAAGGTGGGATTAAAGGCAATGAACTTAATGCTGTTGATCAACATTAGTGGGCGGAGCTTCTCCAGAAGCTCGACCACCTCCTCACGCTTCTTCTCTGTCGTCCGCGCGACCAGGTACATCCGCGAGGCGATGATGTTGTACTCATCGGTCTCGCGGTTCTTTGAGAATATGACGTCCTCGGTGAAGTGCTGGTACTCCGGGCTCCTCAGGAAGGAGTCCTTGAGGATGTTGATGAAGTCGTTCTTGGTGGACGCGCTTACATTCACTACTTTTAGGTAGTGGAAAAAGTTGTCCATCCAGGAGATCTTATTGAAGCCATGACTCAGCGTCTTCAGGTGCTCCTGCACTGTGGAGTTCCAGTACTCGATGGGCTCATAAATGTAAAAGCCAATTACAGGGCTGTAGTTGCTGAAGTATTTCTGTTGGGTCAAGGCAAACGAAACGCTCGGAGAGTTACTGGCCAGTAGGTTTACGATATTTGACCCATCACTGATTTGTAAACATCCCATAAATGAAAAAGATGCATAAATGAGATATAGAATGACAACAAAAGGTTTGACGTAAGTATTGGTAATCCATTCCGTGTAGTGCTCGCGGAGAAAGTGCTGGATGAAGTGGTTTTGGTAGGGGACGCTATCGTGGTGCGTGGACAAGTCGTGGCCGTCGCTCATCATGGTTTTAAACCACGTAGGCTGGCGGTCCAAGTACTCCACTGAGGGGATTTTGCAACAGAACACGCTGTGGTAGCGGTTCTGCTCCAGCTGTCCAGCGAACACCAGACAAGAGCCGTAAAATGAGAAAACGTAAAAGTAATTCACCAGAATGGCAACACACATGCTCTGGCAGAAGATTTTCACAGACTCGATGTTTGTGAAGGGGCTAGCTCCCATGCCAAAGGTGATGATGTAGAGTGAGCTGGTCATGGTGTAGCACACCATCACGTCGGCAAAAGCGTCCGCCACGCGCTCTTTGAAAGGGAGGTTTTCTCGTGTTCTTCTCCAACCTGCCAGCAGCTCAAACACCCCTTTAGTCCCGTGGCCTAGAAGAGGAAAGAGGAGAAAAAAGAGTCTTATTAGATAATTGTGGCAGATTATGGCTTTAGCACATTTTGCTCATGTGCCCAACAAAGCTCCGCATCTTCATTTATGAATGAATTAAAACACGCGCGCGCACGAGCGCACAATATGCTAATTAACCTGAGGGCTTGTATGGTATCCCACTGGGCTCTATTCTTGGTCCATTTTTATTATTTATAACACATCTGGATATTATTGTGCTTTGTTTTGGAATCGTTTTTAATTTTGAGAGAGCAGAATACAGTCTCACTACCTTCCGAGATCAGTGATTTTCCTTTGATCACTGTTTAATGACATTTAAATAAGGCTTTGTCAAGAGTAGACAATTGGCAAGGTGAGATCCATCCCGCCTTGAGAATTTCTGAGACTGTGGAAGATCGTCTTTTATAAATAACCAAGGATGACCGTTGCCATGGTTATCCAGGAAGTGTTTTCAAGGTCTGAAACTGCAAAATGATACAGCTCGTGTTTCTGTATCAACAAAACAGAAACAAATCAGTCATTTGCTCAATTCTGTTCATCTGCCATCAGTTTCAGGTTAGGAAACCTTGCACAATCATCAGGGGAGTTCGTGATGACATCTTGACATGACATTTTGATGAATTCTGTGTTTGACACAGAAAACAAATGTGGTTCCATCACACAAGTAGCCAGTACAAATTTTTCCTCATTTATAACAACACACTGCTCGTTTAAGTTTTAAACAACAGATAGGTTTAAGTTTAAGACTACATTCCCCTGCCACCAGAGGTACAAGACAAAAGACGCCAACAGATTTTGCTGTTTTTAAACATCCATTTTCCAAGATGTGCCATAGGCAGCTTCCTTATACCATTTGTGTGTCCAAAAATACAGACAGAAATACCAAAATTTCAGACAAATAATCGTGCCATATGGCGCTGAAGCTTTCTCACAGGGACACTTGAACACCCGTGCGAGCTTGCTTATTTGTGGGAGCTGCAGTTGAGGGCAGTGGGGGCTGCTCTGAAGGAATGTGTTCTGACTGTCTGCACACTCAAATCAATTAATTATTCTTGCATGGACGTATTTCAGTGTAGTTGAGCACCTGGGCTTTAGCCATGCATTGCTGCACAACTGTGAATGATTTTTTTCTTTTACCCCCCCCCCCCCCTTTTTTTTTTTCAAATATAACAAGTAAGACAGAAAGTCAGAGCCACTGCTAACCCTGACTGTGTTATAAATCTTTTCCTGTCTGATACAGAGGAAGAAAGTTAATTACCTATAAAGGATTAGACCTCTGCAATGAGACAGCTAGATGGCTCCACCTGCTTTTAGTTTGATTAGGCAGCAGCAAAAAGTCAATTAGTTAGTGTCACTGGGTTTAAAGGATGGAGGAAGAGAGGAAAATCTTCCCTTTTTTTCCAACATCAGAAGGGTGAACGATTGTATTTTCTCATGATCAGCTACTAAATAGGATAATAAGTATGATGACATTTTGTAGCCATGGTTGGGAGAGTTCTGTAATTGACCACAATGATTGATTAGCAAAAGGATAATAACTGTAGAGAGAAAAAACAAAGTATTTAGAAAATAGTGTAGTTAGATTTGAGTTAGGCTGTGTTTGGTGTCATTCTTTCATGGATATCTGAATTACCTTTAAAAAAGTCAGACCTTTGAAAATATATTTAGCAGTGTTAGCGTTAGTCATTTAGTCAATCCATCAAGTCATTTTAACATTTAAATCCAGTACAATAAAACCTATTTCTTTTATTTATTTGTAGCTTCAACAACAACCTCACCCGATTACAGAGTGACTGTTGGCATTACCACAGTACACTTTGTCAAAACTATCCTAAAACTGATAGCGACAGAAATCGTTGCCACACTAGGTTCAGATGAGGTGCTCGTTAGCAAGTTACACAAAGGGTTTCCGGTAAAGCAAAACAGGAAAACAACAGTGTGTCTGGCCAGGCCTGATTTCACAGCTGAAGGGGCTCAGACGTTCACAACAGCAGTTGCTAGGCTAAAAAAATGAATAAATCAAAAAGTGCCAATAGCATCTCTGTCTTAATACACCAAAGGTATTTAGGGTGAAGACAGAGGGGTAGATCCTTCCATTTTAAAACACACCTTAATCGCTGCACTAATGATGAAATCTTCCAGGGCGGACTTTGCTTCACATGGCCGGTGGCACGACTCAACTGTAATTCTGATCAGCTTTGGAGGAAACTGGAAGCTTTGCATTTGCACAGCAGAAGCAACGCTCAATGATCCAAATTCCTCATGCATGTTGGGGAATATATAGAAATGAAAAGACAGGAACAGAAGGCGGTGAAGAGCACAGCGTTGCTTATTGCAGTGATAAAACAAAAGCCACGCCGCTGCGATGTCTCTGAAACACCGGCTCTCACACCAAACGCCCTCTTTTATAACCATGACGACGAGTCTGTAGGGAAGACCAGACTCTCATTTGCTGCTGCGCTCGCCAGGTTCTCCCACACACAAACACCCCCACTCGCACAGATTCACACACAGAGACAGAAAATGAACCCAGTGGTGTCTCTACATGTGGGCCTGCAAGTTGTAAAAAACACTTTCCTAGCAGAAAAAGCTTTTCACTTGCTCTGAACGGCGAATTTTTAGAATGAATTTCTTTTTTTTTTTTCAAACAAAACAATTTAATTGAGAAACGTGGAGCCTCACGTGTGCAGGTTTGAACAGGAAGCTGCATTACTGGCTGTTTAACGACAGTTATCAGTCTTCATTTTAAATGAGCCACTGGTTCTTTTGGGGGTTTTTACTTTTTTTGTTACTGAGCTGACACGTCCCTGAGGTCATTGGAGTGAGTACTTCTCTAAACCCAGTCACGATTTTCCAATTTGCAGACCTGGAGCTGGGTGTGTAAGCTTTTATCACCAGCAGGCTTTACTGTGGTCATACACCCATTGGGAAGCCACTGTGGCACTATTTCTTGTCTTGATGACATCCCCCGACATGAATAATGGCCACTTAATATCCTGACTGCAGTTACCTACTTACTGTGTCTGTATTACAAAGGTTACTTTGCTTTGAATACTTAAATGGACTAAGAGTGTTTTCATACAAGCGCCTGGTAAATGGAAATACACACATTTAGAAATTTAGATAAATTAAGCTCTATTTATGTAGTCCCTCTGATTATCGAGATGGGTTCTAGACACGTTCCAGACCTCGCGACCTAATTGTTGCTCTGTTTGACTAGTGCATCCGCTCTGTAAATGATTGCAGCCTTCCTAGTTATAGTTTCGTGAATTAATTTATTTTGCTATGATTTCTCTGTGAAATCCAGAGCGCTCTGAGCTGCTTTTGCCCCCAAACCGAAGCGGTGTCTGCCAGCCGCTATACAGCGATGTGTCACTACCGCAGACTATAAGATGGAAAGCAAAGAAAAGCCGTAGCTCAGGAGGAAGAGGCAGTCATTAAAGTCAAAGCCAGGTATGCCTCCAAATTCCTTACAGGGCGACAGTTTGTCCCTGGCTGCCCTGCAGGCTATTTTCTTACACAAGAGCAGCATGGCAGCCTTTGTCAACTATTCCCGTGAGCCACTGCAATGGTCCTTCTTTCTCCATTCATTAATCCATCTTCCACCGCTTATTCAGGGTGGGGTCACAGGGGCAGCAGCCTAAGCAGGGAAGCCCAGACTTCTCTCTTCCCAGCTAGTTCCTGCTCTTCTAGGGAAATCCACAGGTTAGCCGAGAGACATAGTCCCTCCTGCATGTACTGGGTCTTGCAGGGGGCTTCTTACCAAAAGGACGTGCCCTAAACACTTCACCAGGGAGATGTCGGGGAGGTATCCTAATGAGGTGCCCAAGGCACCTCATCTGGCTCTTCTCAACGCAGAGGAGCAGCGGCTCTATGGAGAAAACTCATTTCCGCTGCTTGTACATGCGATCTTGTTCTTTTGGATATGACCCAAAGCTCATGACCATCGGTGAGGGTAGAAACGATTGGTCAATCAAAAGCTTCACCTTCACAACCAATTGGTGCGACGCTGCATTACTGAAGACATCGCACCAATCTGCCTGTTGACCTCCAGCTAAATTCTTTCTTAACTTAGACCCCCAAGGGACTACTACCAGGATCTCCTCCCCAACTCAAGAAGGCATTCCACCTTTTTCTGAACATGTAGAGGTCTCAGATTTGGCTGTGAACCTATCCTGTAAGAAAGGGAGGTCACGGACTGATAAGGGCAACGGGGCCACTTTATCTGCAGAGCAGAGAGCTGATCCAGAGGTCACCAAAACCGTAGCCCCTCAACACCATAGCTGCACCCAGACATTCTGTCTATAAAGAGAATTGGTGACAAAGGGCAGCCCTGGACCCTGCGTCCTTTCCCCCTCCTGGCTCAAATACAAAAGCAACAAAAATGTGATAAATAAAACACATATAGCAGGCTGAAATGGAAAACGCTCAGTTTGTCAAAGGAGATTCAGGCTTTACATCAATGCTCTAATCATCACGCAGAAACCCACCAGCCAGGGTGCAGAGCAGACACAGACGGGACTGAATCTAGTTTTACTGCAGAGAATGTTTTTCTAGAACATTTTTTGGCAATGAAATATCTACACACCAGGATATTTTTGACTATTTCATTTTAAAAGAAGCTGAACTTCCCCTGTAGTCTCAGAGAAATTGCCTCTGATGTACTCTAATTTCAACAGTTTTTGCCAAACAACAACAACAAAGAAAACCACGTTTGTATCTGTATTACATTTCTATAGCTTTCATCTTTGACCAATAAAGTGTTCACATTCACACACTGATGGCAGAATAAGGAACTAGATCAAACCAATGACCTCTGTGTGATTGGAGTAACCCTCTCCACCACCTAAGCTTAGTAAAAAATTCAAAATGATTACAGGCTCATGTAAAAGCCTCTCTTCAAATGCTCTGTGCAGGATAAAACTGTTGATCTCTTCTGAATTGAGGTGATTTTATTTAAAAAAAAGTAGATGAAGATGGGACGTAGGCCCCTAAAGAAAGTGTTTTTCTTCAAAAATGACACCAGAGAAAATAGAGCACACATAACTTCATCCACCACTGTAATAAATTAAATGTCTTTTTTGAAAATGAATTTTCAAAAAAATTCATTGACCAGCAATTTGAGCAATGCCGGGCACCAAAATCTTACCCCAGACTGAAAATATGACAATGTTCTGAGGCTGCAGGCCCCCCATCACCAACTGATTGATTAAAAATTCAGGACCAAACCACAGTTTGCTGCTATATTTAACAGGGGTCCTTCAGAGATCCCACCTCCTGCTGAATGTTCCATTAATATTTGATTAACCAACCAACACACCTGCTCATTGACTTTCATTGGTCTAAGTGCTTCTGATCAAGGTCAGTAATTACGCTCTCAGCAAATGGCTAATCATGCTAATGTAGCATTGACTGACCTGATGAATTTTTGTGTTTTATCCAAGTATACATGTTTACATTTATCAACACATTACAAATGGAATAAATGCTAAACTGAAAGGCTTGAGTAAAATCCTTTCCGTGATCAAAACTTTATGCTACAAATATTCCAATATTCAACCTTCTGAACAGATAAAGGTTATTAAATTTCAGGTTCTTATATAATTTAGGTTAGGATAAAGTAAACAAGAAGATATTATCATACTAAAGAGGTAGGCAAGGTCTAAAAAACCAAAAAGTAAAATTAATTGCACTTTTACATGCAACACAGAGTGTGTGTGTGTGGAATGGGTTAAGCTAAAGAGGCAGCTGGATGTAATGATTGTGTCACACCATCTCTCTTTTTTTCAGGGTCAAGCATGAAAGGGTTATTCTCGTAAGTTATAGACCTGAAGTCATCAGCTACAGCAGTAAGTAGTCCTGTTCACCCAGTAACAGCGTGTTTCATGTTCCACACGGGAGCGTCTGAAATAAGGAACCCCGGAATGGCACAGGTCATGATGAGAATCGTGTCACTCTTTATGACATTTGCTGTATAATCAGTCACTCTATTAGCACAGTTAAATTATGCTTCATGCTATGCTCTGAATATAAACGTTTGCTTTAGCAGTTGCTGCTCTGACCTTGTTGCTGATTGGCTGGGAGAGATACTGGGTGTGGCATCTACAGTTTCACCTGGTAACACAAAGATACTGATCCTGTGGTAGGTTGAAAGTTGGCCCTTCTGTATTAAGTATGACATGACACTAAATTAAAAAGTTTTTTTTGTTTGTTTTTTTTTTAAACCGAGTGCCAAAAAACTAGTACCGTAAAAACCGGACTATAGAGCGCACCTGATTATAAGCCGCACCCACTACATTTTTAGAGGAAAACCGATTTTGTACATACACAAGCCGCACCTGTATATAAGCCGCATGTGCCCACATTAAAACATGTAAACATATTTACAAAGAAAGACGGTACACAGAGAGAGTTTTCAAAGTTTTAAGAATATACCTTAGCTTTTCTTTCCAAACAGTGCCTGTGACGCGGCAGTAACACAGCAGGAATACGGTAGCACAGCACTAACAGGGCTGGTTAAAAAAAAACGGTAAAAGTCACTGAAAGCCAGCTCGACTGCTTTTAACTTGAAAGCTGCGTCATATGCATTTCTTCTTGCATTTTCCATGATGAGGGTCTGTTCATGCTAATTTTATTCACGGACAAAGCGCGAAGTTACGTTAAACTTGCATCTTCCTCGACACATATATTCCACCGGTCTCACTCTTACCTTTTCTGCTCGAGCGCCCCTGGCGGCCGTTAGAAAAAATGCATACATTAGCCGCATCATTGCATAAGCCGCAGGGTTGAAAGTTTGGGAAAAAAGTAGCGGCTTATAGTCCGGAATTTACGGTAGGTGTATTTGTGCAACTCTCTTATTTGGAAATACAAAAAATCTGTATGCCAGAGACTGCTAAGGGACTTGTATACTGACCCAACCTGCAGCAAAACTGCTGCGGTTAGCTAGAAAAGAAACACGCTTATTTTTGCAGCCTGAATCAACTGTGAATGCTGGTGTGATAAGAGCAGACAGGTAAGCTTAAAAGTGTGTCGCTCCCAGTATGGAAGCAAGCAACCACAAAAGCATTTGATACAGCTAAAACTCACACCACTGAAGCCACACATGGAAGGCGATTCGCAGATGGCGGCTTTTCACACTTTTGCACATGCTGCGTTCGAAGGCTGGCCAATGATCAGAGGTGTGACCCTGATACAGTATTTTATAAAAACAGAGAGCGGTGGATGAAAAGGAGCAAGATTTGGTGCGGCAATCCATGATGATGTGACTCTGTACTGATCATTGATAGTCGAAAGGTAAATCAGTTGAAATATTACAATAAAATATACAGCCCAAGTTTAAAAAGTGTGTCAAAAGAGAATAAACCAGTTTTATTACAATACATAGCTGAGAAACTGGCTTAGAGCTCAGGGCCACTACCAGATCCCTGTGGAATGGACAGAGGCTCCGTGCTGGAATAAGTAACTAAAATACCATTTGGGGGGATCGATATTCTAAGCTGGCCGTCACTTCTTTAATGTCATGTGTGTATCAGGAGCACCGCTCTGCTTTATATCCTCCCCACCCCTAGCCTGCCGCCACACATCCACACAGAGGAGGAAGTGACAAGCTCGGCTCGGCGGTAATTGGCCAGGTTTGACGATGACAAGACGAACCCACTCCGGGGAAACGGAGGAGGACGCCACTACATAATAAACACAAGGGTCCTCTGTGGAACTACCTGGTCAGGCATTCCTCCTCCACCCCATTAAACGAGCACATTTAACGGATGGTTCAGACAAGAGGATGACTTATTACAGTGTCAAAGGGCAAACATAAGGGAGTCAGATCCAGCTCTTTCTTGGTTAAAACAAAGAAAAATGTCCAACTGACATGTAGTAAACATACAGTAGGTTGTTTATTCCAACCACTCAGTGTAAAAAAAAGCTAATTTCTGACATTGGCAGGTCCTACTGGTTTAAGTTTGAAGAAGAAGAAGATGAGGAAGAAGTAGGAGTTTACACTTGCTGTGTCTGAATCTCTTCTGTCCGTCAATCCATTGTCTTTCGCTTGTCCGTGACCGAGTCGCGGGGGTAGCAGCCTAAGCAGGGAGGCCCAGACTTTTCTCTCCCCAGCTACTTCCTCAAGCTCTTCCAGGGTTATCCCAAGGCGTTCCTTGGGACATAGTCTCTCCAGGCATGGCCTGGGTCTTCCCAGGAGCCTCCTACCATAAAGACGTGACCTGAACACCTCACCAAGGAGGCGCCTAGGAGGCATCCCCAATTAGGTGCCCAAGCCACCTCATCTGACTCCTCTCAATGTGGAGGAGCGGTGGCTCTACTCCGGATCTCCTCCGGGATGAGCTTCTCACCTTATTTTTAAGGGAAAGCCCAGCCACCCTACGGAGGAAACTCATTTCAGCCGCTGGTATTCGCGATCTTGTTCTTTCGGTAACTACCCAAAGCTCGTGACCATAGCTGAAGGTAGGAACGAAGATCGACGGAATCACTCCCGTTTCCTAGATAGTGCACTAAATAAGGTGTACATGATATTGTAGATGTGTCCTAAAGATGAGATTAGATAGCTGTATCCCATTAAGACACTCAATGTATCCGATAAAAATGCTCCCCCACCATGCTTTGGGTTGCATGCAAGAATGTAAACATGGCATCAATGAATAATTCTTCATTAGTTTGATTTTTATGAACGTCGTTACACGACACTATGGGTCATGTAAAGGACTCGTGTCTGAAGGCAGGTTTTTAGTTTATCACTAAGTTTGCTAGGTAGTGCATTGGTAGTCCACTCAACCCTGCCCCACAGGGAGTTAAGGAGGAGGGAACAAATGTGTGATTTCAGAAACAAGTGGTATGCTTGAACAATAAAATAAAACAATAAAGCATGCACATGCAGTCACTGCATAAGGAGAGGAGGGTGAAAGTAAAAAGCTCCCTTAAGGGGTTTGATTCCTTGCTCAAAGGCAACTTAGCAGTGTTTTTAACACCCTGTGGGTGTGTTTTCTATAGTGTTGTTCTACACACCTGCAAAAGCTGTAGTTTATTCCTTACACATCATTGCCTTGACACTTTGATATTACGGGTTATTTTAGGGTTTCAACAGAGCCGCAGCTTTAAGCATAGACAGCGACTGTGAAGCATTATTTTTAGTAATAATATGGTTGTGAATATGACAGATGAGGTTGGTTTTGATAGGCGGCTGAAGTTTCTTTTATTGCTGTGTGGCTTTCGGCTCCGCGGTTAAAAAAATCAATAGATTTATGTCCAAATGGAACACAAAGGCTGCGTGACGATCCCTATTTGGATTTCCAATTTATTTATTTATTTTTAACCCAAATAGAACTTCAGGGAACTGTGTTTCAATACAAACACATTGCATTTATCACCGGGACTTTGTCCAGAACATCCTAGTTCATTTTACTATAGCCAAGAAGCCTGTTGTTCTCTAGCCAACTGTTACCACCCCGATAGCTGTTAATGAGGTTTTTAACTAAAAAAAAACTCCAACGACAACAACAACAACAAAAACAATACAATAAAGAGATAACAGCTGCCTAAATCTCAGTTGTGGAGGAGAGTAAGCTAACGATACATAGGCGCACGATTCTGTAAACTCTGCCAGCCTAATCTCCACATAGATTATAGAGGCTAATAATGATAATAATAATAATAATAATAATAATAATAATAATAATAATAATAATAATAATAATAATAACAACAACAA
Source organism: Tetraodon nigroviridis (assembly GCA_000180735.1). Lineage (NCBI taxonomy): Eukaryota > Metazoa > Chordata > Actinopteri > Tetraodontiformes > Tetraodontidae > Tetraodon > Tetraodon nigroviridis. Next base: position 1,194,557 of record CAAE01015120.1, read on the forward strand.
CAATAATGATAATAATAATAATAATTAAAAACAGCAAAACGTAACTGCCAGTAGATGACATCATGTATTTCCCCTATGGTTGAAAATTAAACATAATGTGACCACCTGCAGGAGACGTTTAAATAACCCGAAAAAAAACTATTCAGTTCATTTATTTTGTTGTTTCTGGTTGACATTGTGGACCAAAGGGACTGGATCTGTTCATCACATCGCAACGACTATACTTTTGACAGTGGCAAATGCCCTAAAAAGGTGTCACGCGTGAGCAAAATTGAGACAGGTGGCAGGATGCCTCAAAGCCCGTCCCGGCCGTTCCAGATGCCTGTCAGCATTTATTCCAGTTCCCAGAGCTTCCTGAGATGTGCCATCGATACAGTGATGTGGGTGTCTCCCTCCTGGGAGGAAAGTGGACATCTGCTGTCTCTGAGGTCCTGTCATGTGAAATTACAGACTTAATCAAGTCCTCCATATCTCATTCGCTTCTGCTCCATCTCCCCCATCGCAATGTGATGTGGCATTGATTCACCTCTCCTATACATCGCACAATTTGACTCTTCTTCTCCTTGACACTCCTTTATAACCTTCCTTGTCCACCATCACACCATGTCCTTCTGCTCTCCCCTCTCCCCGCTGTCTTCTCTGAGTCCAAAGGTCAAATCCTCCTATTCTGTTTTGGAATTTGCTTTTATATAAGAATGGAACAAAGCCTGGGGCACAAAGTGACCTCAGAAGAATGTACAGGCCCAATCGAAGGGTCCGATCAATGGAAAGCAAAGCACATAAATATTTCACATGATGGCCTACGACAGGGATTTCCAAACTGTTCCACAAAGGGCCAAGTGGCTGCAGGTTTTTGTTCCAACCAATCACACACAAGGTTTGACCAACCACCTACCTGAAAACGCAGATCAGTTTATTTGATGAGTTCAGTCTGGTGTGCCATTGCTTGGTTGGAACGAAAACCTGCAGCCACACGGCCCTTTGTGGAATAGTTTGGACATTCCTGGTCGACGACGAACAGCATCGTAATGCTCAGCGAAATTAAAAACTGCAACGGAGATTTGAATTGAAAAGTGAAGAGTCAACATCGCTCGGAAACGATCCAAGAATGTGCTTGACACTAAATCAGAAGGAAAAACACAGTGAAATGGCTAAAACGTTGTCACAGCTGCACCCAGACGAGCTTATGTTGGCTAACTGACAGGTTTTAAGATAAACTGACCTGGACTTTTCTTGCTGAATAAGATTCAGAGTAAAAATAAACGGAACTTAAATTTGCAAATGTAAACACCAAAAACATCCTTGATGTTTGAAAGAAAAACCAGGTCTCAGTCTCAGCTGGAGGCTCACTTACCCATAGCGAAGAAAGGGATCCCCAGCAGGGTTGAGTTGAACTTCCCATCTGATATAAAGAAGATCCCTGCGGCGGTCACGTTAGCGATGCAAATGGTAAGCACGCCAAGAAGGCCGAGGAAGGGCTTCCCCCTAAGGCAGTCCCGCATGGAGCTGGAGATGGTGGCCGCCAGGAGCACCAGAACCAGGCTGACCAACACTTCGCCCTTGGCCAGCACGCCTGTCTGGTGGAAGTCTCTCCACAGGCTGAAGGAGGTGAGCGAATGGATGTGGAGCTGGTCGGTGGCATGTGGCGCCTCGGCCGTGGACAGTCTGTCCACCAGAGCGCAGAACTCGTTCTCCCAGCGCTCGGCAATGACGTCCTGCATCGCAGGCCCATGGTTGCTGAGGTAGTAGGTGATCTGGACCGCACGGGCAAACTTAACCTGCTGGTCACGACTGTTGGGCGAGAAAGACACGCCGCCCAGCTGGTGTCCGATGAAGGACACGCGGCCATCCTGTAAGAACATTCACAGAGAGTGTTAGCGCTTAGAATAAAGTGACGCCCTCTACATTTCTTCCTTCACACATGCGACTTGAATATTTGAAGGCACACGTCACAGCTCTGGGTCAAAGGGTTCAGGTACAGCTTTCACTTCCAGTTTGTTCTTGTTTTTATTGAAGCTAGATTTTTTTTAAAGTACTGGAGTGTTTTGTTCATCTGCCACTAGTTTCTCAGATGTAACAGCAGAATTGTCGTTACAAACATAAAATCACAACTTTGTACTTTACCAGGTCTAATTTTCCGATATTTCCTAAACAGCGCACAACAGCTGCGTGAGCCTGAACGTGTTTATCATACCACTCCAAAAATGTCTACTTTCATTTGCCTCCCACGAAAAATAAATCTGACCATCACAACATTAAATCATTTTGCATTTAGAGGTAAGTTGCTTAAGTCATTGTGTGATTAATACAATAAATGCCCAGAAATGGACACCCTGAAATCCCATAATTCTACCACTTTTACTGACTGCTAGCTTTAATACGCTTGATTGCATTTGATTTACCCGTTATTTTTGTGCTTCGCTCCCACCCCGGCGCTTCAAATTTGTCATTCTGTGACATTATACAAGTGTGTTTATGTAACGTAATCGCTCAGTAATTGCTGCAGGAACTCGAGGCTTCGCCTCCTAATTTCAGCTGTGTAAGTGCACGAGGCTAAAATCAATCTAGCTCGCTAGTTTTCTGCTGCTGCAACATCTGTACAGACCCACTCTTATTAAAAAAAAAAAAAAAAAGTAAATAAAGTTACAGGGAAGGCTTTAACTTGAGCGTGATGGAATGGGTGTAAAGTTTCTACTTATGCTCGTGAGAGGGGGAAGAATTCCAGTAGGCAGAAAATGCGCGCTGTGCGGCGAGATGTTGTGACATCTGTGGGATGCTGAATGATGTATGAAGAGGAAGGAAGTGACACCCCCCCATCTGTCGGAAATGTGATGGTGCTGTGGGGTGGAAGAGGAGGAGGAAAGCGCTTCCAGCTTTCATGAAATCATTCAATTAAAGACTGTTAATGAGCTATTACCGGATGCGGCGCTAATGCAGAGACTGGGCCTTGCTTTTTTTTTCCCAACTTTTTTTTGCTATCAATTGGCATGTTTTTTTCTTTTTTTTCTGCTGTTTCCTATTTTTGGGAACTTCATTGCGGATGAGGGTGCTTGACTTTACTTTTGCCCAGTTTTTCTTAAGTGGAAAATAATTTCACATTGAAAGACAGTGGTAGCGAGGCGGTTGATAACGCCAAGTCTATGCTAAGAAAACGCCCGTGCTTAAGTTTCTGATGACACGGAAGGACATTATTCATTTTTAAGGGAACAAAGGGAATTGTTTTGATTGTTTTTCTACTGCTATGCCCTTGGAGCAAGCCAGTTATTAGCCCAAACATTGCTAATCCCATCAGACGCCTTCCGTCCATTAGCTGCTCCACCAATCAAAGCTTCTCTTCAGGAGGAATTGGTCAAAGATCTTCTGGACATCAGCTCTTTACGGGTTTGATCTTGGACTTGGGGCTGCATGTAACAAAGAAAAACAAGAAACTATTTTTGTGATCTTTTTCCTGTAAAGATTGGTACTGGTCCAAAAGCCTTTTTTAATGCTTCCAACAGGAGATCTGCTCTCGGATTTAGGAACCTGTTCTGGTCTCAAAGCAGCTCTGCTGAAGTTTGAACTTTAGCCTCCCACAATTTCTACACCACTGCCCTGAAAGATAATTCAGAATACCAAGAAAAAGATCTTTGCTTGTCCTCACAATTGCCTAATGAGTTATGAAACGCTGCAAAAAGAATAACGTTCTGCTAAAATGAGCGTTTTTGTTTTTCCTCCGAAAACCAATATTGGCTGTACTTTTGCTCAGCCAATACGTTGACCTAAGTCCTGAGAATGATCAATCTCATAGGATTGATTTCAGTCAGATCAATCACACCTACTGTTCTTCTAAAATTCAAATCATTCATTTACAAACCAGCCTTTTAAAACATATAATGGCAATTGGGATATTTATAGAAATGCAAATAGACAGGTAAAAGAAAGAGACTGGGCTGTTTTTCCATCTTTATAATTACAATTTAACAGCCAAGGAAAGTGCTCTAATTGACCTCCCGATATTATTTACGCAGCAATGCTGTTGTTGGTCAAAGCACAATATAGGCACTAATATTTTAGAGCGCTCACACGTTCTTTCTGGAAACTGCCCGATTTTAAAGGACTTAACTGTTCTCACTGGTCTGTTTGTCTGTTTGTGTTATCTCACTGCTTTTTGTATTTATAGGTTTGCAACTGACAGATTAAGAAGGACGACACAACTCAAAATAGTAACACAGGGAGCAAAGCTAAGTCTATATTTTAAGCATTTCTCCTGGGGGCACATCTGAAGTAAGCTCAGCAAAAAGGAATTTATCTGAGGACGATGCCTGCAAAACATGCTCAGAAATAAACCTCGTGTGTGACATCAAAGCGGAGAAGAGGCGCAAGAAGTCGAGCAAATCAATTAGCCCAGACAGCTCGTCAAACAGGCTGACAGACGAAAGCAGGATTCAGGGGAAGCGAGAGGAGCTGGAGAGAAAAGGAGGTCACGTCAACCTTCAAACAAAGAACCACTGCAATTGCTGCTGAAGAGGAGTTAATTATAATGCATGAATCTCCCGTAGACTGCAGGATCAGCAGATGTTCGGGAGCGCAGAAACATTTCACAAAGGCCACAAGTTCCACTTATGTTGAGAAAATTAAGACTGTCTTTCAAACCAAAAGTCCTGCTGTTTGACGCAGGCGTCTGAAGCACACCAAGTATGAACTTGTGCTGGTCTTGTTTTTTAAATTTTGTCTTTTTTGTATCGTACTTTAAAATGTAATAAACTGATCGTAAGATCAGATCAAGCCATTAAAAACACTGTTGCAATCCAATCCAAGACATTACTGTATCCACTGATGTCAAAAGCGGAATATTCTGATCAAGTCTGAATGTTTTTAACAGAAATGACTTCCTGCGGTCGGAAAAAAAACTTTAAATAATGAACATTTTGAGTAGATTTCCTGTTTCCTGTGGTCAAAACTTTGGCCAGTGCCGCAGCCAAAGTACCTGAAGAGCAAACTTTTGTGTGTGTGTGACACTACATCTGCAGGTTTTTCTGCCAACTGATTTTTAAAAAAAAAGGGCAATAATAAAATGTTTATTCTCCAGCTTTGACTGTCTAACGCTTGTCGGACTGTGCGCCACGACCGCGACGGTGCTGTCCTCTGACGCCACGCAAACCATGATGACCCCTCCAGTGCTGGTGAGCAGACTGGTGACGCGCTGCATATGTGCATGCGTCAGTGTGAGTGCATGTAGAATGAATCTAATGGCCTGTGGTCTGCAACAAGCTGGCTGTTACAGCAACCTGGTGTGTGTGTGTGTGTGTGTGTGCATGTGTGTGTGTGAGACTGTGATGATATATCTTCAAGCAAAGGGCACCGAGCACTCAAGGCCACGCAACAGCAAACGATCTCTTCGCCGCTTCGCTCGTGACCTTGCACTTTCAGACGACGACAATCGGCTTCGGTGCGATGACAAACCTTGCCCTGCAACAGTTGTCCGAGCGGAGAGAGCTGCGGCCAGCCTGCATTAGATGCAGCGGCACATGCAGCATCCTACAGATGCTGCTGCCGCTGCTCTGCTTGCATGTTGTACAGATGGGAGGAAGAAGAAGAAGAAGAAGAAGAAGAAGAAGAAGAAGAAGAAGAAGAGAAAACCTGGAGCTGTCATGCTGCATATCTGACTGGGAGCAAAAAAGGGAACCACTGCATCAAATATGCCAGTGTGTGTGTGTGTGTGTGTGTGTGTGTGTGAGAGAGAGAGGGAATGTGTGTGTGTAAGGTTAAAAAAAAAGGGCTACATGCATCCAATCAATACACCCGCACCACTGCAAAGCGGGCTCGACCGTGTGCGTTATGGAGAGGGTTTCCTCAGTGTACAGGCTGAACCAACGCTGCGTTCATTCAGAAAAACACGGCCAGCATGCCGCCGCCGCACCGGCAGAGCCGCGCTGTGCGCCAAAGGGAACAAAAAAAAAAACCAAATCCATACCTTTAACGTTGTGTTCGGGTAGCTGACGGGCACCTTGTGAAAAGTGCTGTTGGAGAGCACAGCCTGTCTGATGTCCTCGAAGATAGTGATGATATCATCCAACAGACAGCGCTTGTCCCGGTGCCTCAGGACGCAGAGGTGCGCGAAGGTGTAATTGAATCCCTTGTAATTGACGCGCAGGTCCAGCACCTGCTTGTGCACTTGCAGGACCTGGTCGGCGAGCTCCAGGATGTTTCCCCCGGACCTGGCCAGCAGGATCAGCCTGCCATATCTGCCCGGCGTATGCAAATCCGAGTACAGCTTGTGCTTGGACTGATCGATGGGAAACAGGCTGTTGGCGAGACTCCGCTCGATCTTGGCGAGGCTGTGCGTCGGGGCGACCAGCACCTCCAGGTCGGTCTCCGGCTTGAAGCGGCTGAGCACGGTAGATCCGAAAATGATGGTGAGCACCGCGGGGACGGTGAGGAAGAACACGGGGTGCCTGCTAACGAATAAGCCCAGCCAGTAGAACGAAGCCTTGAGCCCTCTGTGTATCACTTGCCGCAGCATCCTCCACAAAATCCTGCATGCAGATGCCCCGTCTTCTCCGATCAAGCACATGTGACATCAGACTCCGAGCCCCGGCTTGGTCCAAGAGAATTACTCCAGGTCTACAACATGTATACACACGCCCCCAAGCCCCCACACCTGGGGGGGGCAAAAAAAAAAAAAAAAAAAAAAAAAGCAGCACTGCAGCAATTTGAAGACGGACGGACGCACGGAGACGCCGCGGTCAGATAGGCAGCGAACAGCGACAACGAGTCACACAGCACAGTCAAGTCATCCCGGCCGCTGCTGGAGGGACCCCGGCGCTCAGCATCAGCACCAGCCTGCGCGGAGAGTTGTTTTCGCTGCGGCCAGCTGCAGCGACGAGCCGCGGCGGCGGAGTTAGGACCGTGCCTGTGCGCGCCGAGCGCCGCTTGCGCCGCGTTGCGCCTCACGCCAGATTATTAACTGGAGCCATGTGGTTGGTTGGAGAGGGAGGGGTTGGAGGGAGGGGTTTGCGACCAACTACCTGATTCTTTTTTTTTTTTTTTCGGTGGCGGGCGTCGTGAGAGTTGTAAAAAAAAAAAAAAAAAAAAAAATACCCCCACCATAGCTGCGGTAGGTGGCTGAGAGGCAGCCCGGCAGGGATGAGTCAGTGTTTGGCTTCATGAATGGGGAAAACCCTGCTTGTGCCGCGCTGCATGCTGAGTGGTTTAAACAGGCCAAGCAGGGCGCCGTGAGAGGGTTTACCGTTATTACCCCTCATCACCAAAAGCGCATCCTGGATAAAAGGTTGGCTGCCAAATATTTTATTCATGCGACGTCATTTGAAAAAAAAAAAAAAAAAAAGTCGACTCAGTCAGGTCGTTTTGGTTAAAATCAGCCTGAAAAAGACACATGACTGAACTATTTCTGGTTTCAGTAACCTTTCTGAAAGACAGATGTTGATCCAAATGAGTGATTTCTGGATTTGCTGGTGAACATCTGCCCCCACTGAGGTGCCATCTAGTGCAAAGATGGAGGGAATTCATTCGGTTCACCTGTTTCTTTTCCTCAGAATGAATTTTAAATGGCTTCAATTCTATAAACAATTGTGTAAAGTAAAATTACAACTTGGATTTTCTTATTCTTACCCTGCTGGAGGTAATTACTGTTGCCATGGAAAAACAGCTGGGTTTTTTTTGGGCAAACCTAAATAATCCCTTAACCCTAATCTGTGATCATTGGCTCCACTTGACAGCCACTCAAGGAACAATTTGACCTTGAGTCAGGACATATAGTTCTGTTATAAAAGTCTGCGCCACCATCCATCTTTTCTTCACTAGCTTGAGTTGGAGGCTGTCCTTTTGTTTTCGAAAACTTAAATTCGAACAAACCATGCATTCAAAACATGGTTTTTGTTAAAACAGAGGGTTCAATGTTGCAAATGACCAATTTTTTTTTAAAGAAACGCACAGGGTTATGAATATTTTGGGTGCTTCTGAAAGGTTTGAGGCTTTTTTTTTTTTGTTTATAGTCTGAGAATAAATCTGTTTTTATCACGCCACCGATGTGTAAAACTCCATTTGTATGAATGACAATGCGAAAGCTGCCAGTTTAACGGAGAAAGAGGTCGCTGATCTCCCACTGAACATCTCATTGCTGCATAATCAATTACAGCTCAGGATTAGGATTAACTCATGCTCGTTACACCAGAAATACCATTTGTACACAATTGGCTTGATTAGGTAATCACCATCGAAGCCCCCTGAGAAATCCACTGAGAAATCCCCCTAAACCATTATCTGTACTAGCGAACGGTGCAGACTATGTCACTGATAAAGACCAAAAAAAAAAAACAGAAAAAAGATTCTCCCAGCCTGGTTTCCAAGGCTGCACCCCTTCCAGCAGCAGTCCAGCCTAAAAAGTAGGACATGTACAGTTGCTCCCTCTGCACCTTTTGGCTGGATAAAAAAACTCACCACCCTGCCAAAAAAAAAAGAAAAAAAGATTATGCGTGCAAACCGTTCAGCGGTTCTATTTGTACGTATTTGTTCCCTTTGAGTGTTGGGGATGATTTGAGTAGATTCGAACACTCAAATGAGAATCCCACTTGCTGGATCGGCACAAATGGCTCTGCAAAATTAATGTCCCCCTACTTCTTGTGAATAAATCATTTCAATTTCAGCCTGCTGAGCGTTCCAAAAGCATCCCGGTCCGCAGGGCTGAAGTACGTCTTGGTACAAATATTTAAGGTCACGTTAGTACACAAGCACGGCCGAACCTGAGTGATGTGTATCATCACAACGAAGAACTTTCGAAAGTGGAGTTAGGTTAAAGCAGAAGTGGGCAAACGAAGGCCCGGGGAGTAGATGTGGCCTGATGAACCATTTAATATTTGAGCTATTTAATTCAGCCTTCCCAATCATTTCTTCAAAAGCCAAATTATGAGGGTCGATTGGTTAGAAACTTTTTCAAACCCCCCTTCACCTAGCATGCTAACGTGTCCTCTCATGAAGGCGATGGCAAACATCATTCGAAGCTTCATCTTCTTTCTCTAGTTGAACCAATTTACGAGGTCTTTAAAATATTTTCTCTGTCAGTAGTCCATTAAGCACGATTTTTAGTTAACCTCTTGGCCTTATTTGAGTGGTTAGTTTCCCGCACCACCTGACTGGTCCATTCATTAGGCTCTAAAACCCAGTGCGGCCCTTTGGGCAAAATACCGGCCCATCCCTGCATTAAAAGCTGTACTCAGACACGGAGAACATTAAATGCCTGTGTTTCATTAACATTCCAATAAATTACACAGTGATGTCATGCCGTGCGATGATGCCGTGTTTATGCGTGACTCCTTATGCGTGTACAGAAAGGTTTTATGATTCAAGGGGGGGCGTAAATGGAGCTCCTATTTAATCCCAGGATGGTTAATCATCTCTCTGCAAAGACTGACTATTCAGCCACGACACATAAACATATTCCATTTTATATCTGATTGTGATTGGAGGCTGAGTGGTTTCTCTCGATTACATTTATTTTATGTTGCTTTGATTCATAGCAAGTTTCACGACACCGAACATGTACAAACCTCATTATTGGTGACACACAACCAACAATTGTAAGCAAAGCATAGGCAAATGCCGAAGATGTCGTATTGTTCTCCCAAAGATTAAACAAACGGGTAAAAATCACATCACTTATGCTGATATAATACAAAGTATTTCAATTTGTTCAACAAGATTTTATTAATCGATACAGATTCTTGTCACAAACACACATAAACAACATAGCTATCATTCACATAGCTATCATAACAGCTGTCAAGATGCTTGTTTGTTAATTACGTCAAGGGCAAAACAAAGTTTTAGAGTCCCTTTAATAAATATGCATCTTCAAATAAAGATGTCTTTGTCCAGTTTTAGCTGGATTTAGTAGACCCGTTTACAAAAACACTTTCTAATTCATGTAAAATCCATTCGACGTGAAACCTCCTTTGGCATAATCTGCATACAATTTCTCCAGGAACTAAAGAAAAAAATGAAGAAAATTGTGCACCACTGTCTGCACTCCATTTTTAGAAAGACCCATTTTTTTCCCCTCCGCTTATCCGGGATCGGGTCGCAGGGGCAGCAGTTTAAACAAGGAAGCCCAGATTTCCCTCTCCCCGGCTACTTCTTTCAGCTCTTCCGGGGGGATCCCCAGGCGTTCCCAGGCCAGCCGAGAGACGTGGTCTCTCCAGCGTTTTCTCTCTTTTTTTTAATGAGATATAGCAGTATCATTTAATATGATACTGCTATATCTCATTAAAATGCTTATTGGTTAATTTAAAACACAGGATTTAAAACCGTGTTCCCAACTATATATGTTAGCACCTGTATTCATGTGTGCTTGCTAGCAGTCACTTAATTTGCTGGTCCCCAGAGATTGCTAAATAGCTGCTTAAATCAGCAGTCAGAACAAGCCCCTTCAGAGTGATGCTGCTGTGTTGTCGTCTCTGCATATTTGCATTAATATAGTGCTATATGTCCCCTTTTTTGGCCATAATTTGCTTATCCTGCTGCCATTTGACAAAAAAAAAAAAAAAAAAAAAATGTTCAAGCAAGAACCTCGTGAACTCGTAGCGGTGCTGGCTTTTTAGGATGATGCAGAGCATGTGCTGTGAATCTGCAGACGCGGTACATAACAACTCCCTGAAGGACTTGATTAAGAGTTCTAGAGATGACGTGAGGGGTATAGTGGCACCGCTCTCGGTACCATCCTCCGCTCACCCGTATGAAATGAGCTTTTATTCCTCAAAGACCAGGCGTAGGGGGTGGAGTGAAAAAAAGTAACACGATTAAAGTGAATATGTGTGCGAGGGTTAGCCCAAGTGCAAAGTGAGTAGGTTTCTGGTCCACGAGCTTCAGTCACCCAGATCACATCAGCATGTCACTTAGCAGAAACAAGACACAACACAAATTCAGGCTTGGTTAGAATCTACGATGCAAACCTGTGACCTCTAGTGTCCTCTAGTGTCATGGGCCTGACCGATAAAAAGGTCCGTTATCAGACCTTTTTTGGGTACATTACTTGCTAGGTGTGCTCTCCATGCAGCACAAACCACGTCCAGAGCTGCCAGTTACTTCAATTATAATTTAAACCTACATC
>CAAE01015120.1:1227408-1238694 GCA_000180735.1 Tetraodon nigroviridis
ATCCGAGCCGACGGCATCTGCCCATTGGAACCAGCAGACACGAGATGAACTGAAAAACGCCAAAGATGATTACCTAACCACCATTTATATCATTATTTCTTTCTTTTCTGTTAAGGTTATGACGAGAAAAGAGCCAATAGTACAAATCAAATGCTTGAGACGTTCCAATGTCGTTCCACAGTTGTGTTTGTTACATTCAAATGGTGCTATATTCAGCGTTAAGGCAAAATAACATTGGAAATAAAATGAGAAACCTTAAACAGCCACAACTGGTTCCATGTCCTCTATCAGAGCTCAATGAGTTTGGAAGAGCTTGATCAGCCAAACTGGAAACGCCAAAGCAACTTCTGTGCAGTTAAATATGTAGCATCGCCTAGTAAGATCTACAAATGACAGTTGTGTGTTTTGGGCTGGTACCAAAAGTACCAAAAGTACACAGAAAAAAATGTGACAAAAATCTTGCAGCTTCTTTGTGGAACTGATAAAGGGAGGTCAGACCAACAACCACGTCAGCGCTTGGTGGGGGTTGTTGTTTTAAAAACACCATAATTGCGCTGTGCGCTGTTGAGATGATCTTCATCTTTAACAATATCAAAATCAGCTTGTCTCCCGTTTGTTCTTTTACTCCAAGGCCCAGTCAGTGTGTCAGTGTTTGACAGTCCTTGGCACATTTGGTCATGCTTATCCCAGCTTCCCTCCTCCACAGTAGCTCTCATTAACAAGAAAAGTGAGCTTCCCTCACTCTTTTTTTTTGCTGTCTTTCTTTTCATTTTCTCAGTTGTGTTCCACTTTTACTGTGCTGATCCTCGTTCTCTCGATTTTGGTTTAACCATCCAGGGTGTGATATTAAATGTGTTTTAGTGTGTCCAACAATTCTATTTACATTGTCTATTTCATCCACTGCCCTCTGCATAGAGCTAGTAAGAAAATTAGAAGAAGAAAAAGGACATCAAACACAAAAAACTATAAAGAAAAAATGACAATAACAATGACAGTGTAAAAAATAAACAGATAACTAAAATAAAAACTAAAACAGTTTCTTAACAACGACTACAACTCTGGGTTCCTATAAAAAGAAAAAAAAAAAATGCTTTCTGGCTCTAAGAGCCATGTGTTTTAGTGCATCATCTCTAGGGTCTGGTGCACCAGGGTGAGGACATGCTTGGCCTTAGGCTCATCCTAATTAAATGAAGAATGCCATTAATGTGTCAGTCTGCAAAGACACAAAGGGGGCACATTTTTGAGACACTAAGAGGAGGGAGTCAGATCGCACTCCGGTTTGATTAAACTAAATGCTTTGTCTACATTGCTCTATGTAAACATTTGGGTTTGAGTGTGTTTCACTGTAGTTTTAGCAATTGAGAGCAACAGCAGTTGATAGAAGACATTTCTTTCTTAGAAATTTGGTTGTACAGTGCGTATTCAAATCGTTATTTCCATCAGACATCAAAGAGGCTGTTTTCTGCCTCTTATTTTTCATAGTGTTCACTAATGTAGCAGAAGTAGCTTCAGCAGAGCACAACTCGGATTTTAAACATCCCCCCACAGAGCAGCCCGCTGACCTGTATGGCTGCAGAAAAAACAGTAACTGCAAATAAATAAATGCATAAATGATTACTACAAAACAGGGTCAAACTTGTTTTTCTGTGAAAAGATTATATAAAATATCAGTCACACAGTATAACACCTCAATAGACATATCCATAGATAAGATAAAGATATTATAGAAAACATGAAAACTGCTTATAAAATACTGTCCTGTGAAAAAAAATAATAAAGAAAATCCAAGATATTTCTACAGTTTTTGCAGTGTAATAACATGTGTTCTTTTGGGAGACAACAACAGCAGGACGAGACGGGTGAGAAGAAACCTGTTGGTTGGCCAAAAACAAGGGACTGTTGTGACAGGTTAGGCATTGAAGTTTAAAAATCCCATTTCAGTTAACTTTCAGTTGAAAAATGGAGATCAAATATTTATTTAATAATGGTATCAGTCCACCATTGAACTACACTGGAAATAAAACTTTGTGGTTACTAACATCAGAAAAAAAACACCTTTATGTCGTATTTTTATGGCATAACAGTAGGAAAACAATGTTGAGTTTTACAGCATAAATCTGTATTTATTCAGCCCAACCAGTGTGTTTTTGCATCTCCATGACAACAAGTCTGGGGCACAGCAGCGATACATCATGAGAACAAATTAACTCTCAGCAGGTTTTGAGGCCACAGAGTGTAACTGGTCTGCTGAAGGTGATCCATACCATAATATTCTAGGCCCAGCAGACAGGAAGAAAGACAAAGTTGCCAGTCTTCTGGATCAATACCTGCCTCTCCTGTGGCACTTTTGCGCTTATTTATCTACCCAAGTTAAATTTCCGCATTGGTGCGGAATAAAAAAAAGCATCGGTACTCATGACAGCTGGACTTTAGCAGTTCTGTGTTTTAAGTGTCTCTGTTGGAAGTCGTGTTTTTGCAGTTTGATTATTAAAAGTCTTGATTGTGGATCCAACGCTCGCCCTCTGGAGTCCCCATGCTGCTGCTCTCCTGCAGAAAAGGGCTCCCTGCTTTTGAATAGGTTGTTTTCTCTATTTTTTTTAACTGCAAGGGTACTTCACATAATTATTAAAAAGACAAACAATCAGCAAAAAAGAATGGCTGGCTGACATTTTATTAGGCAATGAGGTGTAACTTGGTAGCTATACTGATTTCAGATTCATATTTAAAGTCTTCAAGTTGTGTATATGTATTCTTTAAAATAAAACTATTTTTTGCACACTTTTCTCTATTAGTCTGCTCCTTTGGTCCTTTGAATTGAACCATAAGTGCCATGAACCAGAGGTAAACACAAGAACCTTCTGAATCCTAATCTGACTGTGTACCAGAAGATTTTATTCACAATAATAACAATCAGACAGCTTTAAAACAACAACAATATTTATACCATTAGAAAAATGCCTAAATGTGCATGGTTGTTAAGGAGGGAGGGTTGGACGGTTCATGTCAGGAATGCACCGAAGCTTGCGAGACCCAAATTTAAAGTGGTTACCGTGGTTACTGGCGACTGAAAACGACACAATGCGCAGACACGTCTCCGAGAATATCAACGTGATTTTTGAATCTGGGTTACTCCAATCAAGCTGATTCTAAATTATGAAAAACAGCATTATGCATGTGCAGCAATGGTGGTAAATTATTGATCGTCTTCAGCCTTTTAGCAAGAGCCCTTCCTCTCTGAACTAACATTTAAACCACACAGTGTGTCCTCACAACGTATGAAAAAACTCATGAATCATTTCCATTGAGATCTGATTAGAAATCAGTGCAACATTGATCCTGGATTTTTAAAACTACAGCTAAAAACACCGTTCCATCAAGTTAGATATGGGACAGCAGTGTTTACATTGACGCAAAATAAAGGATGTTAAATGTCTTCAAATCACGGTTGGATGTTTGGAGCATGCATTTCTTTATTCTTGCTGCAGGATTATGCATTTTTTAAAAGTCTCACTCTCGTGTCAGCAGAGACAGCAGCAGCAGCAGCGAGAGAGGCTGGGAAAAGGAGAGTGAGCTGGCAGCTTCAGGCAGCCATCTTGGATTGGGTTAAAAGCCCAATCTTGGTCACGCTGTCTCAGCAGCAACGGAGAGATAACAGAGTGAGGGAATGCCTGTGTGGGGAACCCCCTCTGCAGAGCAGAGGAGAGAAAGAGAGAGAGAGAGAATTAATCCTGCAGATAGTCTTGCTGAAGCCTGGGTGGGAGAATAATGCAGGGTCTGGGGCCACTTCAGGCCATTGCTGGAATTCTATTAAAACCTTAGTTCATATAACAGATATGTTAAAATGGATGACCATTGAGAGTTGGGGAAGCTAAATGAAATCTGCTTATTTATGCTCAATTCTTGTCCACCCATTCATCCATTCATCTATTCTCTGTTAACCACAGCTTAAGCGTATGTGTACACCATGTATGTATTAATATGTATAGTTCTTCTAAGGGAGGGAGTGGAAGATTAATGGTGTATTTCTGAGGCTTCACAGAAATAGCTGCCTGTGGCTGCCGTGCCTGGAATGACTAATTAGCTCGCCGCTTTACTCTGCACCATCTTTTGTAAAAGGGAATGTTTTTCCCCGATGGTGCACGCTTACCTTAAATCCCTCCCTCTGTTTGGCTCCGTGGATCTCTCCTGTTCGTGAGGTTGTATTCTCAGAAGGCTGTGCCGAATTCGGCGTACAGGAATCAAAAGTCTTCCAGTGCGCGAATGCACAGATGCGAGTACTGGAGTGAAAAACTGCTGTCAACCGCTTGAAACTTGAAGCTGTCACAGCAGGAAATTGTGTGACAAAGCAGAAGCCTGTGATCATTTTCTCTCCGTCTATTTTGGGGATTTGAGACACATTTCTTGTATTCCGTTTTTATCCACGTTCTGCCTAATTCATCTTTCTGCAGCTATTTTTGCTTCCTCTCTGTCAAAAGCGGAAAAGTGCACAAATGCTGTCTGCTGCCACAAAAGGAGGGCAAAAAAACCAAGATGTAACTCTTGTTTTGTTTTTTTTTTCTTGATTGAACTGCTTTGGATTGGAACATTGGTGAAATCTGACTTTACCATTGGGGTTTAACATTTGTATTGGCTGTATTGTAGGTAGGGACTTACAGTAAAGGGCAGGGGCGCCCCCAGGAGTTATGGGCCCCCAAAAATTCCCATTAAGCCCCATCACTGAAGACCACCCTGTGCGCGAAGGAATTTTCCCAAATTAAGTCAAAATCCCTGAGATACATGTTGAGAAAATATCAGCCGGTGTGTTTCATTACCTTATTTTTAGATTTGATAATTTCATTTTAGTTTTTCAGTTTAGTTTTTAGTTTTGGGGGGGGGGTTTTTAAGCAAGGAAGGGCCCCTGGAATCTTAATTTTTCCTCCCTTACGTGCCCACTGTGACGGCTCTTGAACGGGTTAGTGATTCAGGATGCCTTCAGGCAGTGGACAGTAGACTTTGGAGCTGAGACAGTCCACCCATATTGATAATCACTTCTGCCACCAAGACAAAGGTTCCAGAATCTCATCTGTAACAGTGGATGACATAAATGATCGCAGCGTGTAGCTAGGAGCCAGTTTTCACTGACAAAGGAGTTACTTTAGGGCTGTGAGAGATGTCTGCTCTCGTAAGTCACAGTCAACAACAGATGGACAGATCAGGGAAGAAGAGAAGCAGGGAGAGTCGGTGAAAGAGAAGAGTACAGTTAAGTAACTTTTTTGTTTACCATTATTCATCCGCAGACATTGTGCAATAAGTCTGATGTAATGTTACGTGATGTTGTCCAGTGCTTACCAGGACATTTTTTCTGATTCGGGACCTTCTTGCATCACCAGTTAGTCAACAGTCCAGAGAAAATGGATGTTGAGCTTTAGCATTCGACAAATTTAGATGCATGTTTTAAAGTGAAAAAAAAAAAAAAACCAGGGAGGTCTCCATGAAGGAGGCCAGATTGCTCTTGCTAAGATCATTACTTCTGCTTTAGAAAACATTTTCTTTGAACAGATGCTTAGGTTGCTTCCATTTGCATTAAAAAGAACAGAATCTCTTCTATTGTGTGTTAGTTTTCTGCATTTGCTGAATTCTCTGATGGCAGCATCTAATTTATCAGCCTAAATCAAAGTCATTGAGGGTTTTTAGATTAGATCACAAGCTCTTAGACAGAGAAGTGTTTATCTCGGGTTACTGCAAGGTATGAAGGCAGCGGAGTGGGAGGCAGTGCCTGTGAAAACCACACGTTAAATAATTGATTGTGTACTTAAAGAATGGAGGTAAGAAGAGGGGGAGGGATGACGGCTAGTGGAACAGACCGATAAATAAATCCGCACTTTACCTACAGACGCGCCTCACTCCAGCAGCAATTTAATCCCTGCTTTATCTTTTCTTGCCTTTTTTCTTCCACTCGCCCCTGCGATGCTCTCATCCCCAGTTGCTCATTTATCAAATTAACCGAATTCCTTTTTCTTAATTTTTTTTTAAAACAGTGGGCAGCTATTGTGGCTGAAGTCCCCCCGAGATTCCCTGGGGAGTTGTAAATGCAGAAGGCCTGCAGGGGGGTTAGGGTGCCTTACCTTTGACATAAATTATTAAAGATGTGTCTGAAACTGGGTTTCAGTGGATGGGGGAAGCGGGTCCAGCCATTCGTGTCGTGCTGTGAAGGCATCATGCAACTTTCATGCGTCACTACAAGTTTCTAGAACGTCCGTATTTTAGAGTAGACAATTTTCATCTTTAACATTCCACCCTTGAAAGAAAAGAAATCCTCTGTATACAACTCTGTATATCTTCACAGTCTGAGACAAAGGATGTTCTGCGCTGTTAAGAGTTCTCTTTTTCCATTTTCAAGGTTGTGGTAAACTCCATCGGAGCCGATGCTTTCCATTTCGAAGAGCCCATAAATCTTTCCCTCGCATTCACTCGTTCATTCAATAGCACCAATTAATTTTAAATGCCTTATTATTTAGTCAGCAGTCTAAACCAAGTGCATGTCTGTCTTAAGTACAGGAGAATGATTGGGGTAATTGGGCATCTATTCACTGTGCTCAAATACATTTTTCTATCGTATTGATTCAAGCTTTTCCATCTCTGCAGATTGGTGGGTGAGGAAGCCGGAAAACAGGCTCTTCCATGCTATTGCAGACTGTTACGGCCTTGCTGCTGACCTGCCTTTTGTGGTTCAGTTGTATTTGACTGTGGAGAGAGTTTTAGTTTGCGATGTTGTGCTTTAATGCGATGTTACACAAGAGTTTCATGCAATACACTTGGGAACTCTTAGCAAACCCTGGCCAAGGTGTTTTAAGTGTCACTGTTAATCACAAAAACGGTAAATGAACTGAAATTCCAGACAGCGTGTGGGAAGTCCCAGCTGCTCTGCTGAATTCTAGAGGATACCTGTGGAAGGAGTGTTGTCCAATCCAATCAATTGTTATAAGGGAAAGATGTTTTGCAATTTTGATGAATCAAAATAGGTCTGGAGTCGCCTTAATACACTGAAATTGTCTTTTTCTCACTGGCTTAAATAGCAGTATTGGGTTGTTTGATCTTTGCCTTCACTCCACTACAGTGCTTTTTTTTTCTTTTAGGATTTACCAGAAACAGCAACTAAACACACTCGATCTCACAGTTTTACCAGGTGATTGTCAGGAGGAAACATGTAATTTTATGTCTCGTAATTTATTGTGACTCTAAATCCCTTAATCCTGCACACCGAGACCAGTAAGCCTGCTCTTTAATGGTTTAAGGATGTAAAAATCAGAGGCCATTCCAGCATCCTGCTATTCCTCCAGCAGCAATCTGCCGCACCATCGCGGTTTCATTTCCTGAGGAGGCCAGATAACCGAACGGGTTGCATAGCGCTTGTCCAGAAAGCATAACGTAAAACAAATCTGGCCTTAACTGATCGGTCTGACACAAAACAGAGCTCTTCCAGCTGTTAATGAGGGCAGAGGTTTGTCCACAAGCTTCCAGGAGGTGAAACAACAGAAACCAGTCATAATTTACACAGCACAGGTCAGGGAATTCAAAGTAAAATCCAAAATATCCATTTCATAAGAGTATTTATTTGAAAATGCTACATTCAAGACAATTTTCATGTGCTGTCTACAATTTGATTCATTCAGTTCACTCTAACTTTACAGAAACAGAGAGCCTGACCCCTAAACAAGTAACACTGACAGGAAAAGCTCTCTTTTAACAGGAAGAAATCTTGGGCAAGACCAGGTTATAAAGGGAAACCCTCGTTAAAGGTCAGGAAAGGATAGGAAGGGAAAGGAAAGGAAGGGATAAGAAGGGTGGAACTAGGCTTCTTTGCTTGTTCTGTCAAGCAGAGAGCAGAGCCTTCAAGTCAAAGTTGAAGGCCAAAAGTGACAGGTCGTTTTTTTTAATAGGACCTATTTTGACGAGCAAAAGTTGCTTGTTTTTCTCATAAAAGCCCATTTTTACAGACAGGACGTTATGTTTTGTCTCATCTTTTTAAAATAAAAAATAATTCTAAATTTTATGTGGTGCTTTCAACTAGGCTGCAAATCCCAGACAGAATTTTGCATGTGCTAAACTAGCTGTTAACTGAGGGAGTCAAAGCTGCTGCCAAGGCAGCCACTGTGCTGCCGAAAATTCATATTGGCTCCGTTTAAAAGAAAAGTGGAGCATCTCAAGGACTCATCACTGCTCCTGCCCCATGCTAGCAAGAAATTTTCCTGAACCACAAACACTATGGTTACAGAAGAGGCGAAGTTGAAGTAGAATTTAGTCATTCGCTAATTTTTTTTGTTGCAAATCCCACACAGAAGGGCCAGCAGACCCTGAACTCCGGAACCTTCTGAAATAAAATAAGAAACTTTTTTTTTTTTTTTTTTTTTTTTTTTTTTGAAAAATTCTCTTAGAGCAATAGTTTTTATTTGACCATGGGACAAGAATTTTAATTTGTTTAACACCAAGAACCAGATCAGGAACACTTTATAATTAGGAAGCCTGGAAAACCGTAGATCTTTTCCCACAGATGTTGTAGGTCTAAGACTTGTGAGATTTGTGTTTATGGATAGAAATGTCATTATTTAGAAAGAAATAGTTCTTTCTTAAGAGGAATAATGATAATTAAAAAATGTGCCAGGCAAACATTGTCCATTTCATCCTCATAATCAGCTTTTCCACCAGACTCCATCATTAATGCAACATTTCTAGAACCTTTGTAGGTTCAATTTTGCACAGTTCTGAAACCAGTGTCTGCCAATCAGGGGAACATCTTCCTTCCTCGTCTGTTTATGCTCAAACACCACGGCTCTGCATTCTTTTCAACTTTATGCTAAACAGCTCCTCGAAATCGCTACATTCATTTTAGTTGTTTCCCACAAGTAGCCGCTCTAATTTGCGCATTTGGAAGCATGAGCTAATGTAAAACATATTTACTAGGGGGTACCCTTTGGTACACAGTGTACACACAAATACACACCCACACACACACACAATTACAGAAGTGACACATCACATTTTTCATAGGAATCGATCTCTGGGAGAGAAATGAGGCCCGCCCCGGCCTGGGCTTACACTCGGACCTATGCAGAACCATTTTCTGCTCCGCTGTGATTTGTAAATTATTGATAAAGTACTGCGAAGGAGCGGCCATTTCACTTTGACTGCTGCTGAAATTACATATTTGACAGTGACAAATCGGAACGCGCCTGCTGCCACACAGATAGCGGCTGCACGCACGTGGTCAAGCGTAGGGTGTGAGAGGCGTAGAGATCTGTTGTCACCCACGTGCGCAGGTCAGCTGACAGGTGTAACGTTGATTACATAAGACAAAAGAATCCAAAGCCCAAATCTTTAGCCCTTTGGCATATCAAGCCACAAGGGAGACATCAGTTTGGTATGCATCAAATGAAGGATCTGCAGTTGTAATAGTGGGGGTCTGAGGTTATATTTTTACGACTTGGCCTTAGAAACTTTTTTTTTTTTGTCCGTCTTGTACCTGCTGGAACAGCTACGGTCCCATTTCTGCTTTCGGGTCGATTTCTAAGCCAACAACGCTTCGACTGGGAATGAATTCATCAGCAGAGCCAGAGTATCTTGTTAACACACTAATGGGGGCCTGCTTTGGGCAAACACGCTACGGTGTATGAATAAATGATGTGAATCAAGGTGATTGGAGAAGCAGGGTATGCGGAGTGTTAATGAGAAGTTCTGGGCTGTGAGTGATATTTATAGCCGGAGACAGTAAATGTTAATCACCCCAGAGATAAACTCTTCAGCTTGGACCATGTGAATCACGGTGCGTGTTCTGCTGTAGTCAATTAAAAAAATCTCACGTGGAGAATTTGTGGTCGGACTCATCAAATGTTCACGAGCGCTCCCGAAGAAGCTCTCAGAAGCGAACCGGATTGGTAATGAGTGTACGTGTTCTCTTACAAATACATTTTATACAAACACTTATATTATATTTTATCTTTTTGATAAACGGACATTGCAGTTTTCACTGTCAGACTGTCAGAGGCAGTAATAGATGCAGACCTCCCTTGTTTTTTCCTAAAGGATGTCAGTGGGGGGGGTTTATCAATAATAATTACAGCCATGACAATCACAAGCAGAAATATCGTCAGCACTCCTCAGTTCAGGCTGAGGTTAATCTGGGGTTTCTTCCAGTCACAAAGTGTTTTTCCCAGAGGTACCCGTGCAGCAGCACGATACCTCTATTTTTCTATTAAATATAGGAATACGATGGGAAGGATATATGTACTTTATAACGGCGTTCGAATTATGCAATATCACTGCTTCAGCTCCCAGGCTGGTTCTCAAAAATCAGGGAGAGGCAGGGCTGAGATTCAACTGGCACAAGGCAAGGAGAAAAAAAGCCGAAGAACTAGAGATGCTCTAAATTTGCAGAGATTAGCCTGGCGCAGGCCTCCTTTGGATCCTGATCAAACCTAAATCACAATCCGCTTAATCACCTTCGAAGGTCATCCAAATGTGGCGCGTGCACACCTGGGACTCCTCTCTTATACGCATAAATTGGACGAAATTAAGTTAAAGCAGAAAGATAGAAGACAATAACCCAATAATTTAATAGATTCGGGAAAATAATGCAGTGTGTTGATTTCACATAGGTGTGCCTTATGTACAGTGCCATATATGCTGCTGTGAAATAAACATCAGTCAAAGAAGTCTGTAAATCAGGGGTGGACAATTATTTTGCCTGAAGGGCCATATTGGATCTTAGATCTTCATGAACGGGCTGGCAAGGTGGTGGAGGACACTAACTACCCCAAATGAGGATCAGAGGTTCACTAAAAATCCTCCTTGATGGACTAGTGACTGAGACAATATTTTGGGGAGCCTGTAAATTGGTCCAACTATGGATGGATGATGAAGCTTCAAATGACGTTTGGTCTGACCTTCTTGAGAGGACATGTTAGCATGCTAGCTGAAGGGGGGCCTGAACCTTTTTCTAATCAATCAAGCTGGCAACCTTCTTAATTTGGCTTTCAGAAAAATCCCTGGCCAGATTAAACAGTTCATTGACCACATGTGGCCCCCGGGCCTTAGTTTGCCCACCTCAGCCATAAAGGAATGTAGCTGAAGGTGTGTGTGTGTGTGTGTGTGTGTGTGTGTGTGTGTGTGTGTGTGTGTGTGTGTGTGTGTGTAAAAACAATGTTTCCAGTAGAGAAATTGTTGCGCCTCCTCTTAGATATGGCAAAGGTGATGCTACAACCAAGACCACAGAAATCATTGATTTAAGTTACCATTCTACACGCACACACA
>CAAE01015120.1:1244888-1255455 GCA_000180735.1 Tetraodon nigroviridis
AATGGCACAGTTATTAATATTGCAACATGATGCCCAGAGCCAAAAGAAGAAAAAAAAAAGGGTCAAACAGGAAGTGAGATTATATTTTTGTGCAGTCTTGTATTCCTGTTCTTATTAAGTTGCCCTATCTTTCAATTTTATGCAGCCTAACAGACTTCTCTTTGTATTTTATGCTTGGTGATAGGGCCACAGGCAATTTGTTTTCATAGGGTCCAAAATCTCTGGTGGAGCCCGATTTAACCTTTAAAAATAATTAAATTACTGTACATGGAGACATGTAACTTGCTTGTAACAGCACAAATGTTCTCAAAAGTGTGTCAAAAATGAAATATGTTAATGTAAACCTTGTTTTACCTGCAACATTTGTTTTTTTACGACATGCAATAAGTAAACAGTAAAGTCATTCGGAACAGGCACAAAAATGCCAACGTCAGCAGGTTTTTTGCCCTTTTAAGACAAAGGACAAAGACCTTTTCTCTGACACAAAAGGTCAAGGTCTAATTGTCTAAAGACAGTCCGGAGAATGTTAAAATTGTAAAACCTGTTCAAAATGTATTACCAATAAACATAAATCCCCACAAAACTCGATCAACATCAACGTCTGAAAGGTCAACAGATGCAGCATCATTTTATTTCAAAGATTTTTACCAGACCTGTTTAAAGATGAATCCCCACAAAACTCATAAGAGAAATCCTTTTCTCTTTAGTCGTATATTTTTATTCACTGTTAAATAAGTTGGGATGAGACTTTCGAGCCAGGTGGAGACATTTGTAATGTTACAACAGCAAGACGGTAAAAAAGACGTGCATGCCGGCCAACGTTAATATTATTATTCCACCTTTTAAGAATCTATAAATATTTGATTAACAAAAAATATATATATATTTTTTTTTTGCTCCACCTTTGGGATAATATCACTTTGACCTAACAACACCTTTGAGCTGCACATGATTGTGTAACCTATATAAGAAAGGTCGACAGAGGCAGAATCTTTTTTTTAACAGACTTGTGCAAAAAATATTTTTTATTTTCTCTAAGGATATTCCAACAAAATTAAATCGATTACAAACCTAAACCGTGCGGCTTTAATATTAACTGACTGAGGATAACGGACATGTTTTCAGCCTCGGCCTGTCCCCCTCCCACAAAGTTGATAGGTAGAGGCCGGGTGTGTCCCAAAAATGAACTGTTTTTCCCTGGCTCACCGGTCCTGGCTTTGAGTTTACTTTCGCAACTTAAAATAAATAAATAAATAAACTCGAAAAAAATGAAAACCACTTCTCGCTTAGAGTATTTATGACCCGCAAAAGCAGCGACAAGACAAGTCCGTCCCGCCCCTCACAACACAGCGAAAACACGAACGTAAACAAGTTTCAAGTAGCGCTCGAATCCTCCCAACTCTTTAATTCACGTAACTAACGTGTTCGTCGAGTAACACAAATTCTCCACAAGAAAATAAAATGTCTGAAAGCGGAGAACTGCTAACGGAGCTGAAAGACAGAGTTAGCCGCAGCATAGACGGCGCCTCGGCGGAGCTCCACGAGCTAAGCCGGGACATATGGAGCTGCCCGGAGCTAGCTTATCAAGAAAGCCGGGCTCACGACCGGCTGGTGGCCTTCTTCACCCACGAACAAGGCTGGACCGTGGACGCTCGCTTCAAACTCGAGACCGCTTTCAGGGCTGTGTGGCGGACTGGAGGCGTCGGCGAGTGCGTGAATGTGGGGTTTCTGTGCGAGTATGACGCCCTGCCCGGTATCGGACACGCGTGTGGGCACAACCTGATCGCGGAAGTCGGAGCCGCCGCTGGTCTGGGGCTGAAAGCGGCCCTGGAGGGGGCACAGGGGAGGCTCCCCGTTCAGGTCCAGGTGCGCTCTCTGTAAAGTTCTCTATTAACACACTCGTTCAAATTGTTAAACGCCCACTCACAAAATAGGAATAAACACTTAACGGTTTGATCAACTAATTTACCTTTAACTTACTGCAGTTACTAGTTATTTCTTGCAAAATGAGTATTGGGCGGTGTAGACTTCACTACCAATAACTTGTAAACAAATATACAGTAAAAACTTAAAATTAAGCTATACCAGCCATACTAATACTTATTTTTATCATGCAAACATAGCTTATTTGTTAAATATATGTTATTGTGAGATAATAGTTATACATGTTAACGTGCAACAATAGTTTTAGCACCAGTGGTTAAAATATATGATCTGAAATGTTTGGTAAATACTGTATTATGCCAGTCTAGTAAGAGTGGTGAAGAGGTGTCAATGAATGCTAAAGAAAAGTGCGTCTATATTCATATTTACCTCCACAGATTACAGTGCTTGGGACCCCAGCTGAGGAGGACGTTGGAGGTAAAGTCGACTTGCTAAAGGAGGGGGCATTTCAGGGCATGGATGTGGTGTTTATGGCCCATCCATCAAAAGAGGACGCAACGTACCTTCCTTGTGTGGCCGAACACGAGTAAGGTTATTTCACTACTTCCTTAAGCATACAATGTACGCACAATATTATTACTCCTTGTCTGCGGTCTGCTTTTCTCCAGTGTAACCATTAAGTACCACGGTAAAGCCTCTCACGCTTCGTCCTACCCGTGGAAGGGCGTGAACGCGTTGGATGCAGCCGTGCTGTGCTACACCAACATGTCGGTGCTCAGACAGCAGATGAGACCAGACTGGCGCGTCCACGGTGAGAAGCTGCACCCGTACGCTCGCGGGCTTGAAGCAAAGTCACGTTGCAGAACGTTGTGCCACACGCAGGCGTCATCAAACACGGTGGACTGAAACCAAACATCATCCCCGACTACACTGAGTTGGAGTATTATCTGAGGACCCCGACCCGGGCCGAGCTGCCGGTCCTGAAAGAGAAAGCCGAGAGGTGCTTCAGGTCAGCTGCAGTAGCTACTGGCTGTGAGGTACAAACAAACAGACGAACAAACGAAGGACAACCGTCATTCGATTTTATTTATTTTACTTTGCCATCATTTAGGCGCTTTCATTTTCAAAGCAAGCATACAGAAATGATTTATCCAAGTACAGAAGCTTGGCCATATTTAGAGTGTGCAAACTAAACTCATCTAAAGGCTATGCAGGGTTTTGGATGTATGTCTGGATATTTAACACAGGGTCAGCAACCTTTGGACCCAATTTTCACAAAAAAGAAAACCCGCAAATATTTTTTGGTTAAAAAAAATGTATTGAATACATTTTAAACTCTTAAAAAAAATCCCAACGTGTCAAGTTGAAGGTATCTTTTAAATGTATTTAAAAGCTGAACTTAAGTCATCCGTGGACCAAAGAGTGCCAAAAAGTTGGAGAAAAGAGCACAATTTCACTGAACAATGAAAAATAAATGTATTCAAATATCTACACAAATATTTATTTTACCTGGTTAAAGGGGCTTCAGTTCTTGAACCTCCCATTGATGTTTCATTTTCTAAGGACATGTTTATTTTATTACATTTCTCAATGCTTGGCCTACCTGGGGTTGAGAGTCGTGACAAATGTTCGATGTTTTAGTGGGCATAGGTCAGCTTTTGATGAGTTAGATACATATAACTGCCTTTTGATGAGTCTGACGCATATTTTAAGCGACAAATTAGAAAAATGACATCATTTTAGTTTTCATATTTTAAGATCAAACTAATATTACAATTTACAACTGCAAAAAAACACCCCGCAACCTTTTGTTCTCTTTAGGTCGAAATACAATATGCAAGAAACGCGTTTGACAACATCCTGCGAATTCCTGAGCTGGAGCAGCTGTTTGAGAGAAACGGGAAGTCCCTGGGCATGGACTTCACCACAGATGAGGACGTCCTGACGAACGAATCCGGTGCGTGTGCGCGTCCTCGGCTTCCATCGCGGGATCATATTCGAAGCTCCAAGAGGCCCAAACATCCCCGTCAATACGTGGTGGCGTCTCCCAGCCATGCTGTGTTCTCTCTTACAGGTTCAACAGACTTTGGTAATGTGACCTTTGTGGTTCCTGGCATCCACTCGTACTTTTACATTGGCTCCAATGCTTTGAACCACACGCCAGAATACACGGTTGCTGCAGGTGCGCATACTCACGACCTCGGAGAAGGTCTCCATTTTACATTTTGACTTTTTTTTTGGATACTACAGTAAATATCAGGGTTGAGTCCCCCACAAATCAGCTCCAGTATCGGGCAGGTTGGTTTTGGCCTCCCTTTGGCTGATTTAGGCTGACGGAGTTCCGCTGCGATCCTCCTGCACGTTCATGGCTGACAGCGTGTTGTCGTTGCTCCCGCAGGCGACGACAAAGCGCAGTTCTTCACCCTGAGAACGGCCAAGGCCTTGGCCATGACGGCCCTGGATCTGCTTCTCCAGCCAAAGGCGATGCAGAGGGTGAAGCAGGAGTTCATCGAGGCCAAACTGAAGGACGAGAAGACGTCGAGTCGCATCTGAACACCTTCAGTTTTGTTAGGAAAACTAGTGAGGGGGAGCTCTGGTGGTTGGGACGCCTGTTTATTCTCCATCTTGTTCAGATTTCGATCGAAATACTTTAGTTTTGTTTGCTGAAATAAAACATTTCAGTCAAAGTTCCCATTTTGGTTTTAATATTTCTCAAACACCAGAAGTTTTTTTTCTCTAAACACTTTCATCATAACCGCTCCAGTCTAACACCAGAACAAACTGGTGTGTTTCCAGGCTCCCTCCCGTTAATTCAGTTAATTATCGAATTTAAAAAAAGACATTTTCCTGTTTGTTCGTGCTGGGACCAGCTGCTGTCAGACAGCTTTCGAATACAAATTATTGGTATGAGATCGTGAATAATAAGATCAGCATAAGAAAAAGGAAAACAGTCCTTTTTGACACACTGCACAAATTACCAGGTTGCTTGACAGACGCCTAAGCTGGCCCGCTTATGCTATTTAAAAGAGTGTTACATAACCGATGATGCTGGATCACGTCTAATGGATGGAATGATTCTAAAACCTAATCTGCAGAAAAGTCTGCAGCGCGAGCCGATTTTAACACAGGTTGCTGTCTCGTCCTAAAATAACGTGCAGATTGAGGCGTAAAAATATCCGTTTTCATCCCTGATCTGTTGAGATCTTTGCTGTTTGTGGAGGTCAAAGTTCAAAAATAGGCGTAAAAAAAAATCCACCTGGTTTAATCAGCTGCTGATTAATCACAAGGCAGATTCAGGTAATCTCTGCAGCATGTTATACAAACTAAAACAGGCTGAAACCCTCAATCTAAAATGATACCAAGACAGGGTTAGGGTGGATTTTATGAGTTCGAAGCAAAGGTCACCTATTAGGGAGCTGTGAGGGTGGAAACTATTAGGAGATATAAGACTTTTAGGAGGCTTTAGTGTTCTAAACCTCAGGAGAAAACAGTAGTAAATAGCTCTGATGTGCTAAACTTGAGCTGAATGTCATGTTTTACTCGTTGCTTCTGTTTCCCAGAATAAAACTGAAACGTTTTCAGATACGCTCAAAAGTTGGTTCAAGTCAGGTCGACTAAGTTTTATTGTCATTTTAAAACATATTGAATACGAAACAATGTTTCTCCAGGACTTGGTGCTACATTTTTAAAGGTTAGCTGTGTTATTAACCCCCAGATTATGTAGTTAAGATGTTTTGCTGGTTTTATCTTTGGCAGAATTTCATTTTTTTTATTTAATTTTGGATTCAGTCTAAGCTAACTTAGGTGTGTCTTTACAGCGTATTTTCCTTCTTTTGCTAAACCAGTTGTGCTTGACAGGTAATTAACAAATGATTTGAATAGTTTTACCCACATTTCAAGATACACAGTCATTTAGGTAGAAAATTGGCCAGCTAATTAACTAACATTTTCTGTTTTAGTACATTTGTCATTACAGTTAAAAATGTTAGTAAAGGTGTAAATTACAGTACATGAGGCCATTTAAAGTTACAGCAGTGCCAGGGGGATAACTACATGGGGATAAACAACCTGAAGACTATTTAAATGAACTTTTAATAAATGATTCCTTTGATTTTTCTCAATATTCTGTGGAAAATATTAATGAAAACGTAACAACCTCAAGGACCTTAAAATTGTTCAAGGATATTATTCCGCGAAAGCACAGCTCTCTATCTGCCAGCAGGTGGCGCTACAGACATGTAGAATTTCTTTTCCAACGACTGTGTTTGTAGAATGTGAGTGAGAAACGACAGCATGAGGGTCCAATGTGGGATGAGCCAGGAAGCAGGGGATATTTCAAGGCATCTTGAGGCACGGAAACCAGAAAATCTGGTTAAAAAGTGTTATCAAATCACCAAATTTGCAAAAACTATGATGAATTTCCAAGCCAAACTCAGATGTTCTTGTATGATACCCGGGGGTGAAGTTCCATGTACCCTTGCCCTGCTAGCATCGCTCTGCTGTTGTGTGCTGGGTTGTCTCAGGGGGCTTCACTGCGCTGACTGCACCCTGGACGTCACCTGATGTGATAGATCTTCTTCTTCTATCACTCTTGTCCAGCCACTGGCAAGTTGTCCTGATATCAAGCATTTCCTCAATTTGGTACATGCCATGCAGGGGCTTGCCCTCCTTTGATGTCTCCAAAACAAAAACCCCATCGGGCATTCACCCAGCGCCTTGTCTCCCGGGACCGTCTTTCTGATGTGCTCACTGATCTCATCTGTTTCATCCTGGATAGTGGCTCTGGCCTCTCACCCTCTTTCTTTTCATTTAGCAGACTTTTCAGGGACCTGCTTTACTCTATGGAATTCAATGGCGGTGGCAGACTTACTAGAAGGTTTCTTAAAGTTTTCCAAGGATTCCAAGGTACTTGTCACCTTGATATCTGTGATGGTCGTAAAGAACTCCACAGAGCAGCGGTGCCCTTTACCATGCCTACTTGATATCTGACCACTTTTTCCTGACCCAAACGTTCAAAAAGGGCGTTAATAGTAGTAATAATAATATTTGATGAGTCCCTTCTGGACCCTTTATGTTACAAATGCAGCAACAAATGAAAACTTTCATTATTAGGAGCAACATATGCCATTAAAACAAAGATTATAATACTGGGCTATGGATGCAATAAATCATTTCTCATCATCATTAGGATTGGTGTATTCCATACTTTATGGAGAATTGTGCAATCAGCTTCGATCGCACATGAAGGGATGATATGGGAGACCCACAACGCAAAGAAAAGCAAACCTCTCAATGGTCCTCTGGTGACAGGTGATGGAAATCCGTCCCCCAAGAAGACAAGATGGTTTGGAACAGCGTTTTCCTAAACTTGCTCATGTGCTGTATTTACATAAAAATAAAGCTTCATATATATACCTCACTGGGTGAAATACTGTAATTTTGATATGCTCTAATGTAATAATCCCTCATATTGATGTTGGGTTTTTTTTTGCACACATAGAAAAGGGCATTTAAAGGGCACGTGTGCATCTTTCATGCTGTGGTTTACCCGCCATTGCAGCAAAGAGAAATCTGAGCCTTCGAGCGTTATCTCCCCCTCAGCACCGGTGCTGACCTTGCCACACCGCCCTGTTGTGTAAGCAGTCTTCGGTGTACTTGTATTACAGAAATATACCACAATCAGTTCCAATTAACAAGAAAGTGTGTACGTTATCTGGAATATCCAGGCTTGTCATTCTCCTGCTTTTTTTCACACCACCGCATGAGGAAGTGTGACAAAGTCACCGTGAAGCAAAACGAGTGTACACACTGGATCAATTTTCCTTTTAAAGGATCTGTCACCTGCGTCTTAAGAAGTCCGGTTTCCTTTCCAGCTGAACTGAAACCACATTACATCATAGCCTGTCTCCAGTTACAAGTATCTCCAAAAATGCCGTTTTTTTGGCCCAACGCTGATCTATAACCTTTTTAAATAATTAAAGCAGTTTCGTGACATATTTCTGTATATTTCTGTCCCCAGTAATCTCATTTCTGGCCACCAAATATCATCACGCCCTGACTTAAATGTCTTTTGATGTGAAAAGATTGCACTCCTTTACACCAGTAGCAATTAAGGAACACAGCCATTAGAAGTTTATCGAGAGCGCGCACTCTCGAGTCTGTTCATTGATCGACAATCGAGCATCCATTCTTCCAACAGCCGTTGGTTATTGACAGCAAAGCTTTTGGAGGAAATGGCGCGATAACAAGCATGAAGCCGTTGATCGGAGGTGCGCCGTCCGTGCTGAGCAGCCCCGTGATGCAGATAAAGAGGCTTCAAACGTCTTCAGGTGGATGCAAATTAGGCATTTATGAGGCGGTCACTGTAAACCCAAAACCCAGATAGTATCATAAATATTGACAATTTGAAGTAAAGTCAAAGTCGTAATGCATAAAGAAGTGCATGAGCTGTGGAATATTAGGTCCATTAGGTTTTGAGGAAAACATATATCACTGGTAAAATAAAGATAAGCCACAGAATAAATGTCACATAAAGTGAGGGCCAGATGGTGCTCCAGACACCTTGTTCTCTCCCCAGAACGTCTGAAGAGCTCAATTAAGCTTTAGAACTAGGAAGATGACTCCTTTAATAGTCTTCATACATAATCTATCTATCTATACTGGTCCTGCTACAAGTATAAACTGCAGATGTTTTGTCATGTTTAAAGCTTTGATCTGTTCTGTAAACTTTTCTGTTCTGTTTGGTCTGTTTGCTTCCTGTCATGTGTCTCTTTTGTTGGCATTTATCATGCTGCTGATGTTTATTGTTGTGATTATGTTTAAATCCCGATTGTCTCACCACTGGAGAGATTTTCTACTCAGATTATATCAAATATTAGCGATCTTAAAGATGCGCATGCATCTGCTTTTGCTTATTAAGCTTTTTTTTTTTTTTTTTTTTTTGCCGAAATATCATTATTGTTAAGAGAAACAAAAATTTGAGCATAAAGAGCAGCGACTGTCAGAAGCTAATCCATAACCACACGTTTCCAGAATCTCTCTTTGCTCGTTAAAACGATCTGACCTTCCTCTGACTCATCTTGCCCAGTGAGTCAACCGATGGTTTCGTAACCATCGGCTGTGTAACCACGGTATGTCGGTACGGCCCCGGGTAAGTGTGTTTTTTTTTTAACGGTCGTTTACGTTCGTTTTCGACACCAACCGGTGTGTGTATACCCCGGTAATGTGTACGGGTAACGTGTCAAAGCGCTTTCTTGTGTAGTTTAAGACTTAATCAAAATAGAAATACTGCACAGGCATTTCAAGTTCCTTCAAAACAGGTGCAAGTTTCTTTTTCTTTTTTATGTGCCACCTTTTCAGAGATGGTTACAAGCTGTTCTGTGCCATTTTAAGAGAATATTAGTTGTAGGATTGCAAGGTTTTGTTTTTTTTTTTACTATAATCATACATACATACATACATACTTTGGAGGTTCTGAGCTAGCCTCAGTTTAGAGTGCGAACACCTTCTCCCAAATAAAAAAAAAACCAACCTAAAACCTTTCTTTCTGATTGATCCGCTGGCTCAGACACCCCTACAGATGCTGCTATGTATAGACACGTTGTTGTCATCACCATCTATCACCGCCTTCTCTGCTGACCTCTTACCTCTCCATTCCTCTCAACCCAACCGGTTACGACGAATGACTACCTACCTGGAGGCAGTATCTCCTTGAGGTTTCTGCCTACTGAAAGAGAGTTTCTTTTTTCTCCCCTGGCCGTTGTTGCTTATCAGAGGATACTTTTTACCAGCCGATAGGAGAGTTCACAGAGACGTATTGTTTCTCGGTGTTGTGTTCGCAAGCGGAAGGACAGTTGAGCGAGAGATGGACAGATGGTTTAGTCTGGTACTGTAGTTCAGTTGTGCTGGGGCAGCGAATCAGAGCATCGCAACACACATACACACACACAGACTAATGACACCCATCCAGATGGCTTGCCTTCTGTGTGTATGTCGGCCAGCTTTAAAGAGAATCTTTTATCTACTTTCTTTTTTTTCTTTTCCTGACAAAGGAATCTGTCCAGTCAGCACAGCTGTCTATTTGCAGATTTCCCTTGCTCACGTCCCAATTAATCCTAAATTGTGCCTACAGCTCTCAGCCTCACTGTTCACTGTTCTCATTGACATAACTGTCATTTAGACTCCTCCAGTGTAGTTGAATTTTTGGTTGTATTTAATTTTAAGGCTGCTTCTCTCGTTCTTCTCCCTCTTCCTGTCTTCCAGTGGTGAGGATCACGATTACTATCACAACTGACTAACACTGCGACTCTAGCGTGTTTCTTTTTCTTTTACATCAGTCATTTTCCTCCTCGTGTAACAGCTCGTGATGTGTTTGGCAGCTCCCGAGTCTTCCCTCTCGTAAGGTATTACTGTCCTGACCCACTTCCACATGCAGCCACTGACACATCTCCATGGCTTATTATATAAATGAAAGCCTTCTTTTTACACTGCATTTACACACATATACACACACACACACTCTACAAAAAAATAACCTCCTAATGAGTAGGTGCAGCCTGCAGGGATATTCGCTGCCAGTGTAAATAAAGCAGTTTGTGTATAGATGGTTTAAAATGTGTTTTATGAATGCATTCCATTAATCATTTACCATATTTGTCCTGAAATTGATGTTAACTATTTATTT
>CAAE01015120.1:1259534-1278245 GCA_000180735.1 Tetraodon nigroviridis
TGCGAATGATCTTTTTTCTGATACAAAAATTACTCCTTACATATAAAACAGACTGGTAACTAATATTATCCCGCTCTGTAAAGGTGAGAATGGTATCACAGACCTTAGAGGCAAAATTTTGAGAACAATTCCAAAGGTAGAGAGCATCAACTTGGAGCGTAATGCCATCAGGTTCATCCACCCGCAGGCATTCTCTGGAGCCAAGCAACTGATGCTCCTCAATCTATACGGCAACTACATCACCAACCTTCCATCAAGAGGGTTTAAAGTAAGGCATATGGAGTGGGATCGTATACACAGCCAACGTATAGCACCCATGTGTCTGACCGCATGTCTCGCTTCCTAGGACCTGCTAAATCTCCGCTTCCTCATGTTAGGACAAAACCAAATCAGCATCCTTAAAGCTGACATGTTTTTAGGAATGAGGAATTTGTCAGAGCTGGACCTTCCTCTTAATGCCCTGACGATACTTCCATCCAACACCTTTAAGCCTCTAATTGCTCTAAAAGTCTTGGATCTTTCGATGAATCGCATCCAGAGGATTTCTCCCAAGGCATTCGCTGGGCTCAGACAGCTCCTCTTCCTCAACTTAGATAATAACAGGTAAGATCAATTTAAATACACATGCAAAAAATAATTATTGCTTAAACAGTATGTGATTATAGAAGGTAATACATATCTTTATTCTAGTCTGAGGACTATTCCAGCCGGGGTATTCAGGCCACTGGTTTCACTGGAGATGCTGGTTCTAGACAACAACTTTTTGTCCACACTGAGCTCGTCAATACTGGGCGGCCTTACAAACCTGCAGGTTACACTCATTGGTGTTGTAATTCTTTTAAAGTTTTACCAACTGAATATCATGCAGACTTCTCTCTCCTGACCTAGGAACTGTACTTAAGAAACAACGAGCTGGAGCACCTGCCTCCAGACGTGTTCAGCAACATGGCTGGGCTGTCTCAGCTGGCTCTCAGTGGGAACCTCCTGAAGGTAGTAGATGGAAGCATGTTTGCTCATATGCCAGGTAAGATGTCCCCCCCCCCCTCCCTTTTCAACCTTCCTGTTGTCCCATTTTTAAGCAAAGATGGGGCTGATTGTGTTTATTCCACTGGAATTTATCCCTCAGAGCTGAAGAAACTGAATCTTCATAATAACCCTTGGCACTGTGACTGTCACATCGTCTCCTTGGTGCAGTGGGTGCAACGAGCCAAGACCACCTTGTCACCCCGAGAGACGCTGAAATGCTCGGGTCCTGCAGGCCTTCAAGGAAAACGCTTCTCCAGACTGCAACCGCACCAACTACTCTGCCCAGTTTAAACCCCAAAAAACACCTGGATGACTCCATTGGGCACCTACGGGGGCTGACTTTTACTCTGACATCTCCAAAGTCAAACCGTTTTCATCTGCTTTTAAACCATATCAATAACTTCCGGTAATCTCTTTGACAAGAGTCCCTGAAAACATCGGGAAGCAATTGGAATAAGTTGTTTTTGAGAATAACAAGATAAATAAAAAAAAAATAATAATAGCTTTTAAAAAATTGTAATTTGAAACTCAATGTCATTGAATGGTAACAGGTTGTGTAACAGACATCTAGGGCCGAAACAGATAAATGGGAGAGTAGCGAGATGCCTGCACGTGGGCGCCAAATTCCGAGCAGAAAGTGGGAGGAGTACAGAGGGACCGCAGTGCGAAGAGCGATGGCGCATCTTGATATTTTCCTATAGGACTGCAATTTACGCAACAAGTCTTATCGACCTCCAAACGCAATGACGCAATGACGCAAATGGGGCCTGAACATTTCAGCTGAGCAGTGAAAGTAATTGCCATAATTTTCACCTGCAATAACGCTTCTATTAGAGAGCAGTTCTGCTTACTGGTGCCAATAGTTCGAGCGCTTTGTTCAAACTCGAATAAGAATTTCTTTCTTCAGACTTTCCCTTCGGGTTTATTAGACTTTGCCACTGATGAGTGACAAAATGAAACTATTTTACTCCAAAAAAGAGTTTATGGTTATTTTACTTAAGGTTTAAGATCACAGGAACCTAAAATGGCCAGAACTGACTATTCTGGGTATTTATCTCAGCTCCTATCCTAGTTCAGCTGCTAAAAGACCAGCCATGTTTGCATGTCTTCCTGTTCTCTCCTCATTTATAAGCTTCTTTTTTGATTTGCATCTTTTTTTCTGGAGTCTCGTGCTTCCTACTCACTGAGTCTGCAGGCATCCCTGGCTCCAAAGCTGCGCACGCCCTCCGGCCCCACCAACCTCCCAGTTCAAGATTTACATAATCAGCAATACAGAATGTCAATAAACTGGATGCAACCATGCAAGCTACAGCAAAATGTTCTCTAACAGACCTGGGATAGACTGATAAAGAGTTTATTCCCGCCTGCTCAGACATTACAAAGTTACAATTATGGAGGCTGAGGACTTGAAGTAAATGTTGTCATTATCTCCTGAACGTGTCTTTGAACCAGCGCGTACCATCCCTGCTGAATATCTTTTTCTATCATGTTTACCAGCAATGACACCAACAAAGACCGGCAGCCTGATAAAAGAATCAGGAAGAAGTTAACAACATCACCTGGATCTCATTCAACATTTTGAAGATGATTAGATTCACGTTGTCAGAGTCAAGACTAGAAAGTCGGCCAATTAACTGCTTTAAAAAAAAGAAATCTTTGATTTGTTAAGATCTTTTATAGCTTACTGACTGATAAAACAGTAGTCATAGCTAACAACTGGAATGACTGTCAGAGTGAAACACTGACTGACGTTGATGGCTGGGTTAATTTATACACAAAGTTGCACGGAATATAGACACATTTCTACTGTACAGGTCTAAGATAAAAATAGATGCACAGGTGGATAGTTTTACTTACTGAACTTTGAGTAAAAATAAAATCTTCTGCTAGGACCTTTTTTGTTTCATGTTTTTAATCAACCATTCAATGAAATGACAATTTCAAGCCTTTGGCACAGGCCTTTAAGGTTGACAACAAATGTCCCATTATAAAGAGGGAGAGAATTCCATGTATTAACCTTGTTCATGTGGATCCAGTAACAGTCTTTATACAAAAGGAAAAAAAAAGGTGGTATGAGATTATGATGGGTCTAGAGGTGGTTAATACCCTTCTGGATTTGGAGGAGGAAATAGGATTATTAAAGAAAAATGCTATTTCTGGTGGCTGAGCTGATATTAAATACTTGAAATAAATGAAAAACTCCATTGCGATTTATCAGAGATTAACTTTGTTCACATACACATGTTCTAAGTGGTGCAATATTTTCAAACGAAGGGAACGTTTGCAGAATGGAGTGTGACATGTATCATGTCGGGGTCGGCGTCAGAAGGAGGGGTAGAGCAGACGGCGGCGGACCAAAGATTCCACTTCAGTGTGGTTTAGCACGCTTGTGCTGCTGTGGTACGAAACAGTCAGTGGTTGCAGCTTGTCTGCAGGCGGCCCAAACAGCGCCTTAAGGCAAACACAGCCCTGCCTGCTAAAACCAGATGTAAACTGGACTCAAACTGAGAATTTAGATCCAAATGATCTCAAACATATTTGCATTTTTTCTTCTTCAGCTTCTGAAGCTCCAAAAGGGTTGTCACAGTGTCATGGTGGCCTCACGCATTAACGTTCTCTTATCGCCGCCACCCAGATGCAGCCGTCCTTACATGTAAGGTAAACCTTGTTATTTTATTCTGATTTAACTGAGCATTTGAGGATGTCCAGTGACTTTGAGATTGTGCTGTATCCATTTCCTGAGTTTCAGGAACTTTTTCTGTATTGCCTTAAATGTTATCTTTGCTCGGTGACGTAAGTGCAGCAGGACCACAGGTCTGTGAGTATTTATACTGGCAGTTTATTTACCCCAATTTAACTTATTTATTCAACCCTCTTTGTTTGATTTGTCAGTTTAATCCAGAGTGAGATGTCCTGTCTGTTTAAGTCTGGCTTCATTTGCCCCGACAGATGATATGCCATTACATTAGGAACCCAGTATACCTCCATGAGATCATGGCTACATAAATAAATAAATAAATGAGCACTTTGTTCCTCTCTGCCCCTCCTTCTGTCTCTATGGTAACTATTGTCTGTGTTTGCATTTGCTGCAGATACACCCAAGCCTGGTGTTTAACCTTCACACACACACACACACACACACACACACACACAGGAAATCTGTTTCAAGGACAAAATAGATGTGGAAGAAGAAGATAGCAGATGTTCACTGTCAAAGCGTATTATTTTCTCTAAAACGGTGGAGCAGCAATAATCCTTGGCGCTCGTCGCCGGCCCACAGCAGCCATTCACCTGTGCACACAGCAGCCCTGTGCACCACTGACAATTACAGTGTAAAAGCTACCGGGTGTTGACAGGAGCCGCGGACGCCAAGAGCGAAGTTACGAAATGCAATACATCAAGTTTCATTTCACTTCTGCATCGCCGATATTAGTTAGTTCAGAGAACATAAAAAAAACAATATCCTTTCTACCTTTTAAAGTAAATAAATTCACACCAAAGTCCATATTTGGGAACGAAGGGAACCAGGTCCACCTCAGTGGTAGGTTGCAGTAAAGACTGACAAAGACAAAAAGGTCATAAAATGGTACATCAAGTGCAGTATTCTGAACAGTATTTTGGAAAAACCCCTTCAATCATACCACTTTAACACTGTCTCACACACCGCCACCGTTGGCTGTGTGTCAGAGGGGAACGAGCTGGAGTACAGAGTCATCACCGACTTCGTTGAATGGTGTGAGGAGAACCACCTTCTTTTTAACACCAGTAAAATGAAGGAAATGGTGACTGACTTCCGTAGGACCTCCACACTCCACACATAAGTGACCATCCAGGGGTCAGACATAGAGTTGGTGGACTCGCTTAACTACCTGGGTGTTCATCTGAACAATAAACTGGGCTGGTCTGATAACACGACGCCCTGATCAAGAAGGGCCAGAGTCGCCTGCACCTGCTCAGGAGACTGAGGTCCTTCGGTGTGAACAGGGCTCTTCTGAGGACCTTCTACGACACTGTGGTAGCCTCAGCAGTGTTCCACGCCATCGTGTGTTGGGGAGGAGGCAGCACAGACAGGGACAGGAAGAGACTGAACAAGCTGGTTCAGACAGCTGCCTCTGTCACTGGGCTGCAGCCCTGGACTCCATCCAGGAGGTGGCGGACAGGAGGATGTTGGTCAGGCTGACATCCATCAGGAGCAACCCCTTCCACCTCCTACGCCACACTGTGGAGGCCCTGGGGAGCTCCTTCAGCACACAGGCTGAGGCATCCTCAGTGCAGGAAGGAGCACTGAGGATTACTATTTTTTCACATTTATTTTCTCATATTTATTATTGTATTGCTGCTGGAACAGTGCATTTTTTTTCCGTTGTGGGATAAATAAACATGTATTCTATGTGATTCTTTTTATGGGTACAGGAGCTTATTAAAGCTGCATCACACAGATTCGTTAGATGTTTTAAACATAAATGAATGAGATGTCCAAAGAACTTCTAAAAACAGGAGCTTACAGTTTTTTTTAGGCCACTGATTGTAAACGACAACATAAAAGTATCCCAAAGTGATGTCCAACGCAACCTGATTATACTCAGAGGCTTGCAGTGCTCTTTAGTCCGGGGATTGTATTACAGGTACATAGGATTTTATAAAAGTGATGCCAACGCAACCTGATTTTACTCAGAGACTTGCTGCTCTTTACACAGGGGATGTAATACAGAAACTGTAAGATGACTTTGAAAACTATAAGGAATTATAACTCAATGACAGGAGTTCAACCCCTAATTTTTACGAAGTCCAAACAATCACTGGAGCCAATGCCAAAGATGCTAGTTCTGCTGTGCACTTCCCTATCTAGCTAACATGGCAACAGGCACAGTTGTTACTGTCTGAGATGTCATTTATACTTTATTTTTAGGGTGTGTAGCTCTAAATTGCAACATTCACCCTTTTTGCTGTCTTTGATTTGTTTATGTTTTTTTTGTACCACTCGTCGTTCACATTTGAGCATATACTAAATGTGATGTTAGAACCAGCTGAGTCCTTTCTACATGTCGTGCCTGCGTTGGTGCATACAGTATGGTAGTAAATGGAACAATCACTGTTTCTAAACATGACTGCCTGTGTCCGTGAGAGCTTTAAAAAACCAAATTGAAAAACACTATTGGTTACTTAACGTCAAATCCGTCAAAGCTTTTAAAAATCAAATTACCATGTGGTTGGTTATTTCTCGTCTCTCTCTCTCTCTCTCTCTCTCTCTCATCTCTTTTTCACCCTGTCTCAATGCTCTACCTTATTGTCATAATTCCTGTAATTTTGCTACAAAGTAGATGCTGATCTTGTGCTCAGATCAGTTTTGAAAAGCATGATCTGCTGATACCACTGATTTAGCTACAAATAATTTTTTGTATATACACCACATATAACTTTTTTATTAGATTTATTTTCACAGTCATTATTATTGTAGATTTTATTATTAATGGCATAGTACTGCGGCAAGGACACTGATGGAGGTTATAATAAAAAAGTAGTTGTTATAGTCTCTTTGTACTGTAATTAGTCAATGTTTTGAGACGGCTGCATCATGTTTGTAATAATATAGATGTAATTTTCGAGTCAGAATGTAGTGTATTCAGTCTATTAAGTGTGCTGTTCTCTATCATGCTCGCAGGCATACCTGTGAACTAACATTTGAATCTTGAAAACAGTCTCATAAAAGTGCAGCTTTTGTTGATACTCGTAGGGATGGCAGGAACTAATAATGAGATGGGGGCGACAGTCTGGTCTCCGAGCTAACTATGTAGCCACACAGCCTGTGTCAGGCAGAATTATGAGCTCTTATCTTCACCCATATTCTCTCTTTCTTCTTTTCTGGAGCAAAGCTCAAGTAATTAACGCTATCTGGAGGTTATCCACAGAGGAGCCACATTAATGTAACCATGTTTCAAAAACCTCCAACAGTCACAGAAAACAGATGATGATTAGATTAATAAAATTTTACCTTTTAAGGTTTAAAGCTTTAATTTCCTAAGACAGGAAAAATGCACTGTCTTCAGAATAGTAGTAGTAGTAGTACCACAAAAACAGAATATCATCACCACATAATCAGCGTATAACCTTGAAACTACATTCAATACTGTGATGACAGGTTCAGTCCTTTTAGTTTTGTGCCTCATGTAGTTTACAGTACTGCATACCTTTGTCTGGATCATGTTTATGTAATGCCTGTAGTTTATGAATAAATGATTTACTATGCCCATTTGGATTTTAAAGTTTCTCCTATTACATATAGGGAGGTATTTTGTTTTCAGTGTTGTTTTAATACTTTAAGAGGTTCAGGTTATGGATTGTTTTCATTTTCCGAAGACAGTTCAACTGGATTTGTTGACTGATACAATTGATAAAAGGCTAACAGCCCCAGTAGTGTAACCCCTGATTAATGCTGCCACATTCTGGCTGTGATGTTTCTATACACACACACGTACATACAATATGTCTTTTATTTGTGCAGAGGCTGTCCTCTGTGTAACATCAATGACCTCTGAAGATGACGGAGTGAGACATTTTGCTAGATGGACAAACAATCTTCAATCTTCTCTTAGGTTACATGGAATTTCACTCCACACTCCACTGTCATGTATTCCCTCAAATTCCTAGCAGCACCTGCTTGATGCGTTATCAAAAAAAAATGTCTGACAGCCGCCGGCCTGGGAGTTTTGACCTTTACATTTGCTCGAAGCAGCTGAGTCACCGGTGGGATTTTCCACAAGGAAAGACCATTTCGAAAACACGCATGTCAGCATTCCAGGAAGGGGACCAGATAAGAGGGTTAAACTGGCAAAGGAGAAATGAATGTGTGAATGAACAGAAGAGAGAAGGATGGAGGACAACTGGAAGGACATTAAACTTGAAGAAATAATAGGAAGCACATGGAGATAGAAAAGACAGCTGAAACTCTTTTAACTTTTAAGATGTATATTCTCCTTCAATGACACTGGGGGGAGATAGTTAAAAAAGTATGCCCCCTGTCAGCATCCCTGCAGATTCTGAGGAAAAAAAAACCTTTCCATTATACACAACTGTTCCCTAGGTGCTGCTTAGTATCCAAGGAATTGTGCGATGGGGGAACAACAGCGGTAACCACTGCAACACTGCAACATTCATTTATATACGCAAACATCTGCCTTAACAACTGATTGTCACTGGCTGTCTGATTGTCCCGTGATTCTGCCTCCATCGTTTAGGCGTCAGTGAGAGTTGAAAGAAATGCTGTTACCGTGCTGTGTTTTCCCCACAGCTTGGCGACGAGTTTAACTGCTCCCAGAGGACTGTGTAATCATGTAAAAGTAGTAGTAAAAGGTAAGAAAAACTGGTGCATAGCTTCTGTTAGAGGAAGCACAAAACGTCATGGTTGCATGGGTAATTTTTCCCAAGGTGTGAGGAGTCTCATATGTGGGCATCGTCATGTATGAGGTAATAAGGGATTAGTGAGACAAAGAAAAAGTCTGGTGCGTGAGGGAGCATTAGACTCAAAATGGATGCGTAAGAGATGACTTAACAGCTGGATGATAACTGTTTCTTCTAGATTCTTGAGTTTTCCAAAGAGGCAGAGAGTCACTCAGGTGTCAGCACGCATTATGTGGAGGTAATTCTCTCCTTTAATCAGCCTCCAGTCTCACCGTCCCTCAAAGGGTAGCAAACAGAATCAACAGGATGGATTAGATGATGACAATGATGAATTTCTCTCAGAGATTACTAAAATATCTGTGTATCTAGCTATCTGTCCATTTATGCAGTCAGTCCCTGTTTGCTTTCTTCTCCTCCTTCCATTCACGTCCTTCACTCCATCCGCAGCCTCTCACCTCTGGCTCACCCCTGAGAACATCCTTTGAACGCAGCGCTTCAAAAAGAACCCTCAGGTCCTTGTTGGGTGCATTGCCTCTGCTTCTGCAGAACAAAGCCTCTCTTGTCATTCCGAGCAGACCTTCTCTCGCACCTTCATCGGACACTATTCCCATGACAAGGCTAATCATCTGGCGAGGGTGAGGGCTCATGAATTCTAGCTGTGCCGTCCCCCCAACCGCGTGTTCTAATGGCCTCAAAATATGTTCTGGATGTTGTGGCCCAGTTTTACTGCCCTTTGGATATTGCACTTTTGCCTCTCTGCCCTCTTCTCACTCACTTGTTCATATATCCTCCGCCCTTTGATGCCGATGATTTCCATCTTTAAATGCTAAATCATGGACCTCAACAATTTAAACGAAGACTGAGAAATCAACCTTCTGCCACTTTTTTAGTTTCCATTCTTTTAGCAGGCTGTGGTCCTTGGCAAATGCTACATGTTTAGCTTTGCCTTGTGTTTAGTGCTATTTTCTGGGCACTGATTCAAATATGGAGGCCATTTCAAGACAGGATTTTACAAACTGTTCTGGTTGACACAGGGACTTGAGGCCTGAAAAGGAGCTGGCCTTGGATTTCTAAACCAAAAACCAGTCCTCCTCAGCCGTTGTCTTGCGGTGTCTGGTGGACCTGGGCTTGTCAAAAACATCTCCAGTCTCTTCAAACATACTTGTACTTGATGCTGAGACACATTAAAGGTGTCAGACCACTTCAGAAGTGGCTGAAGATCTAGTCTTCAGCCTCCTGATAATCAACGCTTTGGTCTTGGGCATGATGTTAGAGGTCACATTGCAGTTGATGTGAAGGTCTGGTGTGCTTGGGTTCTTTTATACACACCCACTAATTGATTGATCAATTATTGATCACGGCTCAGGCTGCAATCTAGGATTGGGTGCATCATATAACAAGGCGACAAGACTTTTTTCTTCCCAAAAACCGACTCAGGCTCTTCACCAAGCTGTAAAGGTTAAAATGCTTTTTAGCAGTTTTGATTGACACCCCAACATTATTTCAAAAGCTGTTAGGATTAAAATAAGCCATTTCTTGTATAAAAATTGATTAGAAATATATTTGAGGGGCACTTAAGATCAGCTTGTACCTAGGCAACAAGACTTTTGTCAGGG
This sequence comes from Tetraodon nigroviridis, assembly GCA_000180735.1. Taxonomy (NCBI): domain Eukaryota; kingdom Metazoa; phylum Chordata; class Actinopteri; order Tetraodontiformes; family Tetraodontidae; genus Tetraodon; species Tetraodon nigroviridis. The sequence goes on from CAAE01015120.1 coordinate 1,269,575, forward strand.
ACTCTACATTGTGACGCCAAACTGGTGCGACTTCAAAACCAACTGGGAATAATCTATCCTGACGGACAACAGCAGAATACTTTCCACAGTGTCAGATGAAATGGGCTCAGAGAGCTGATCCTTTGACTCCACAGCAGCAAGCACTCATATCCTAGGAGGACATCATGAATCCCTGTTCACTGCTGATAAAATTCATTAACATTCTGTAAGAAGCCAGCTCCTCGGTCCACTCTAATTAATCCCAGGATACCTCCCCTCTTGCTTGCTTTTTTTTTTTTCAAGCCAACCTCTTCGGTTCTTTCCTCTACCTCATTCTACCTGGCCTTGCAACACAACTACCTAGAGATACATTGTCAAACAAGGCGAACAATTTTTATCACCTTTATCATCTATTTCACTGTTGGATTTTTGGTCTATTTTATTGATCTCATCATTGAAAAAGCCACGCTGAGTTTTTTCCTGATTCATTTTCCTGATGTTGCATTATGCTGTATTTGTTTAGATGTACATTTAATTCCCACCGACTCTGTTGATCCACAAATCAAACTATGCTGAAGAAGTTTAGCAACAGAGTTTTAGGAGTTCGGAGATATTTTGGCGTCTTCTTTCCAGGCAGATCCTTCCAGGAGTCTGGGAGCAAAATAGCATCATTAGATGACTTCATTAGTCTCACACTGTGCTTGCGTCACTATGAAATAATTAGAGTGGAGCACAGTGGCATCGAAAGTAATTTGTTCATAGTTTGAACAATCTGTGCATGTGTTACTTTGTGAGAATGAACTCGGTTTTGTGGTTGAAACCATGAGTTGGCGTCAATCATGACACGTCTGACTTGTAATGTATTGTAATGTAAACACCATGATGGTGAGGAAACACAATCAATGACATTGTATTTTGTTCTTTCTAAACTCTACACTACATGAAACAGTAATACCAGTATTAACATAAACATGCAGCCACGTACAAACTTACTACCCACTTCTTTCCATGCGTGAAAGTGTTTTGTGTGTGTCATTTGTTTTGCTCCACCAGCATGGTCCCAAAATGGCAAATTACACCTTGTTAAGTCACAGATATTTCAGTCTCTCATAACATTTTCACCACTGAGGTGGTGGTGAGGTCTCCAGCAACGTAGCCAGTGTCAGCTGAGTTCTGTATAGCTTTAGCATCGACAGGGTCACCAACATAATAGGTTCCAAAATCTTTAAGCATTGCAAGTGTTTTAAAGCGTCCAATAAATAATAATTAAAAGAAGGAAACTTTATATTAATCAAGGTATAACACATGAGATGAGGCCAAATGAGATCTGCAACATCATCACCAATCTAACCACTAATGTGAAGACAATTGTGCAATTTTGGAATCTAATTTTTCCAGTTCTCAAAGTCACTTAATGTAAATGAAAATCGCTGTTTTATTCATTGGTTTTTTTTTTTGTTTGTTTGTTTTTTGAGGGGTGAGGGGGGGGATTTCTTAGCATGTATGCACATTTTTTTTCCAGTTACCTAGCAACAGTGTTACCTACGTTGAAACTTACCCTCCCAACTCTGATTATACTCTGCAGTCTGCTTTAATTCAAACAATACCGTCATTAAAAAAAAAAAAACCCTCTAATGACACCTTGTCAGTCATATACTTTATGAGTAAATATATTTAAGAAAAAGAAATATATATTTCTTACTATATTTAAGAACAAATTGTAACATCCACTGCACATGCAGCGAATGTTACAATGTGTCCAGATGGTGGATGACTTCATGAATCGCTGGATCACCTCCTGCCCTTTTCCTGTAAAAACTCACTTATCTGCAGAATACAGGATGACGTTTTTTTTCTAGCTTTTCTAGTCCAAAGCTGAGCAGCTTGATCTCCGCCTGTCTAAAAGGAACCCCTTCATCTAATGAAGTCTGAAGGGCTCATCTGGTTTTATCAGCTGCTTGAACTTCCCTCCGGACCCCTACTCGGCTGAGACTAATCCTTTTTTTTTTTTTTTTTTTTTTTTTTTTTGGGGGGGGGGGAGTGAAATTAAGAAAGTGTTAAAGAAAAAAAAAAGTTTAAAAAAGGAGTCAGCTGCCAGCAGAAATGATGGGACAATTTCGTATGGAAATGAGAGTGCTGTCTCCCAGAGGGAGAGAGAAAAAGAGAGACGTGAGAGAAGCACCAAAGGGCCTGCAGTAATTGAATGTCACTCACAGGGGCCCAAGCTGTTGGCAACAGTTTTGACACGCAGTCTAATTGCGTCATAAGATATAAGTTTTTGAGCTGAGTCACAGCGAGAGGCTGCTAGGACTCCTCCGTGGGCCCCGTGATCTGCAGCCCTCTGTTGGTCGAGCCGACAGGCCTGCCGATGCCAAATCGGAAGAGATGTATCGCCACTGAAATATCACTAAATAAATAAAACTGTAAATAAAACAGCCTGTGTTTTTTTTACGAGTGCCTGTTCTCGGAGTGCTAATTCGCATGACCCACGGCGATGTTCTCTAGGTCAGACGCACAGCTACTTTGAAAGACAGCAGAGACAATTCTTTTAATACGATAACAGTTTAACCTCAAGATGACATATAGCTTTCCTGCTGAATATGCTCCGTATAGCAATAAATAAGTGCCTAAGGAAAATAGTACCTTTTTTTTATTGTTTATTTTATATGTGCCATACAATAAGATAAGGGCTGAAGAAAATTAATGTTTATCAGTTGTTATCTTGGAGTTTATTTGCAATGACTGCAAGTACAAATGACAGTACATCATGTTGCCGATTCTATTTAGTTTGATGCTTTTGAAACGATCTGCTTCGAGCTCCCAGGCGTCCATCTGCAATTTGTTTCCTGTCCTTGTAGACCAATAAAAGTTCGGAGATATTTTCGGCCCCGGCAACGTGCTCCTTTTTGCGCTGTCTAAAGTACAGGAGTTATTAGGCCAGACAAGCCCTGGAGATCACACGAGGAAGACTGAACAATGAATTATGAAACCAAACAAAACACCCGGTGCCACGGTTAGAGGTTCCCGCAATGGCAGGTTGGAGAATTAGCCCAGTTTTCGAAAAGCCCGTTGAAAAGCGATAGGCTTGTGTTAAAAAAAAATCTGCCTTTAATGTAATTTGCAGTAAATCAGCTATGTTGATGTAGATTCAGTGATGTCATCTTTTAGATGAAGCTTTAAATTCTGATGTGGATTGATTTATTATTGTATCCAGGTGACTCTAGTTGTGTCTCAGGGTGTGAAGGGCATCATATTTGTGTGTTTATTGCCAGACAAATCCTCTTAAAACTGTTAACACAAAAAAAAAATCTTGATTCGTTCATCCATTCTTTGTTCCGTTAGATCAAAATCACAAAGATCACCTCCTCAGGAACAATCACCCCGACCCGGGCTGGGCCTTTTGCGTAACCTTTGGTATTTTACCGAGCCCTCCTTCGCTCAGGGGGTGGCGCTGAAATGTCAAACCGAGCGTAAGTGAAACAGTTTGGTGCGCACGTCTTGAAACGCAGCCTGTGAAACAGATGCTGATGGTTGTGAGGGGCCTGTGCCGGCTGACGGCATCAGCCTCAACGCAAAGGAAGCGCGTGGGGCGGCTGCTTATTCAGAATGTTAACAGCTGACTCAGCAGGAATTTGTTAGCGTCCGACTGTTTTGTTTTGGGTTTTTATTTTGTTTTTTGTTTTTTTTAATGAGACCAAAAATCAGACAGCTGCTGGAAATCCTGCTCTGAAAGGAGACCCACAGAAGCAGAACCCTCATAAAAACTGAGGGGCAAAGACTCTTTTCTAGGTATTCATTAAAAATGATCAGAAAACATTGATTATTCATTGTTTTTTGGTACCTATAGGACAATAAATGTATTCAAAAGACTATGATAATTTTCTCATGAAATTACAAGGAATAGAAGATGGCGCCCACATTGATGCTTTATTAATAATCTCACCGTGAACAAAAACAGCTGAAATGAGTTCAGTTTTCGAGTTGAGACTTTTGAGATGGGTGCATTCGCCTACGGGCTTCACCTCCACAATTCCTCCAACAGGAAACGAATACAAAATAAACACGAGCTGCTTCAGAAAGCAGGCAGAAATGAGGTTCTCAGATCTGCGCGCTCAAACGGGCGCAGACAGCTGCTGCCCAGAGGCCCTGCAGAGGCTGGAGCAGCATGAGAGGGGAGCTGAGCGAAGGACTTCAAGCTGCCTTTTCAAGTGTGACAAAATTCGTTCGAAAAAACTTAGCAGGCAGTGCTCTCTGTGCACAGCTGGGTTCAGATCAGCTGACAAGCTCCATCCTCAGCTATGAGATGGCGCAAATTCCAATTTTTGTGACAATTTTGACTCTTTTTTTCACCTGAATTTGTGCGAACTGCTGATTAAAGTCCAATTTCATTCCGCTCATACCAAATCAGTGCATCTGAGTCCATTTTAGCTCAGAACTAAAAATTAAAACTGGATTTTAATGTTAATCAACGTTCTGCAACAAAGACTGGCGATGATGGATTGAATGAATTATTAAAGTCGAAAGGAAAAAAAGATTTAAACGTTACGCGGTTAATAAGTAAGCATTAATAAAGTCTTCAGCGCATTGCCATGGGAGGTGAAAAGAGGACACTCCTCTAGAGATTCCTTGAGTTTTACTCCCGATTTATAGTTTGAAAAAAAATTGTAAAAAGCCAAAGTCGCGTATTTTTGTCACAGTGGTTGTCATAGGAACAGAAGGGGAAAATTTAAAGTAAAATACAAAGTCAGGGTCAGTTCAGTAGCCTGTCTGGTAGCTCCTGTAACTGTGCATCAGGGTTGATTCACTGGCGTTTCCAGAAGCAGACAGATTTCTGTAAAAAGAACAGAATCTTGCTGAGACCGTCTCCATCCGCAACGTGTTTTTCCAGTGTGTCATTAGGAAACAGCAGGCCTCTCTCCTCTCTTCTCCTCTCCTCCTGATCCATCTCTCTGTTTATTCTGTTAGATGTCTGATGAAAAAGGTGAGGGGAATGCATCCTCCGGAGAAGCGAGAAGGACAAATGAGGTGAAACAAGGACGAATGTGCCTGTTGGGTGGATGTCAGCGTCCGGCTTCTAGGTTGGGGTTTATTCTCCAGCCTCATCTCTCATCTCCGACAGGAATATTTACACTGGTGAATTGTGGGTGTCTTAAGGAGTCCTGATTTTAATTCAAGGTTTTTTAAACACGTATGAAAAAAACAATATTATGTATTCCCAGTCAGGAATCAAAAGTAACCAATGTAATCTTTTAAAAAATGTGATTTTATTGGGTGTTAATGCCAAAGAATTCATATTTCTTCATTATTTACTGTTTAGATAGCGCCGCTGCTCTGATCGTCAATTATACCCCCTCCTCTGAAAACACATCCCCCCATCCTTTGGTGACTCCATAGACTCCTGGTCCATTTCGGGAGGCTTTACAGAACCTTTATTCAAGCGTTTGTGTCTATTCACAACCTCACCCCTCTGTACCTGTCAGATCGCCTTCTCGTCTCTGGTCCGGCCTGCTCCCTCAGATCTTCCTCCTCCACCTACCTCGTCGTTTCCCTCGGCACCATGGGAAGTAGAGGCTTCAGCTGCTCTGCTCCCCTGCTTTGGAACGCTCTCTCTTCTGACCTTCATAAGACAGAATCACTTTATACTTTGAGTTTACTCATGTTTACAGCATGCTAGAGATTATTGAAATTTGGTTTTTACATAAAAAATTATTCTGATTATTAAAGATCTGACATATTCCTGGATTCCATGCTCACTAGGGGTTGACCTTTAAGGTACTCTTTAAGGTCTCTACCGGGTGGGACAGGTCTGACTCATCCTCGTACAGCCATGTTGACACATACTGACAGCGGTAAAGCCCCAAACAGGTCACATCTATTATCCACAGCTTTGGCTTCTGGAGCTCACCCGCTGATGATCTGTACAAGCAATAACGGCGTTTTTCTGAGTTTGACTAGCTCCAGTTGACATGATTTGGCAGTAATAATGGGAACCCTAAGCAGATTAAAAATTGTGAATTTTTTAAAACATGTTATTGGTTGCTAGTAGCAAAAAAAGTAGTCCTACCAAACCTTGTTGGAAGGACCTACTAACATAACTACATAGTCTGTTTCTTTACAGCCATTGCTTATAGAAGCGTCACACTCATTGGGGTCATTTTTAATATTCTTCCATTCAGAATTTCTCTTGTTTCTTTCTTTCTTTGTTTAGCTCTGTTTAGCTCTGTCAGATAACTGGAACTGGTCTACTCATTTGTTAACCTGCATGCTATAATTTACGTTGGCAGTTAGCATCTTAACTAGTAACAGTAGCTACATTGAAGGAAAGGCTAAAAAAAAAAAAAAAAACTAATATATCTGTATTCACTTTTTTATACATTCCAGATGTATGGGAGCATAAAAAATAAGCATGCTAAAATGGAATGCTTGAATGTTTGTTGTTTTTTTTTCCAGTCTATGAGACTTGAATACACATGAATACATCCAATAAGACACCTAATATAATTTTAACAAGGTTATGATGTACAGTGAACCCTCGCTATAACACGGTTCATCTTTCGCGGCTTCGCTGTTTCGCGGATTGTTTAGTGCAGTTTTTTTTATGCTTTTTTTTAACGGCATATTGTGTTCTGCATCCTGATTGGCTAAGGGACTGACCAACGTGCACAGTCTCCGCGCCTCGTCTCTGTACAGTTTGCCAAATTTACGTTTGCAAATTTTCTCCATGACAAAGCCCACAATGTTGACGAAACCTTCTGCCCCGGCAAAGGCACCTGAGAAGGCATCCAAAAGGAAGAGAAAGGTACTAAATATTGCAGAAAAAGTTAAACTTCTGGACATGTTGAATGAAGGTAGACGATATGTGGCTGTCGGGCGCCACTACGGAATGAATGAATCTTCGGTTCGTTCCATAAAGAAGGTGGTCTTTGGTTTCATTGTATAGTTCAGTATTGTTTAATACCTGTAAGAAATAAAGCTGACTACATCGCGGATTTCGCCTATCACAGGTTCTTTTTGGAACGTAACCCCCGCGATAAACGAGGGTTCACTGTACAACAATCTGTCAACCATTCTGTTATCCCACAAAACTGTATGTTCAGCTCTTATTAAAAACTACTACGCTGAAGTAGCTACAAACTTTCAGGTAATAGTCGCAGATTTTTTGTTTTGAATACTCTGTTCATCATGATAATAGCAGCTAAAACCGCATTAAACTGAGAATAAACACGGTCATTATTCTTTGTCTGATTAAAGCGTCAAATGAAACTAGTATGCTGGGATTTCTGCAGACTGATCATGACAAGACAGACGGAGTAGCTGTGGTCTATCTGAGAGGGTGGCGGAGAATTGATCCCTGTGATCTGCGGAGGTGATGGGGCTATCTGACTAATCGCCTGCAAATGCAATAACACTGTAGTTATTCTTCACTCATATTATCAACAGCCTAACAGAGAGAAATGCAAGTGCATAATGATTGTGTTCAATCTTAGCCACAGTTTATCTTAATAAACTGGGCTAAAATTATTACCTGAGCTCCGTGTCGGTCTTTGTTTTCAGTTAACTGAGATTTTGTCCAGTTTCTACACATGCTCTTTAAGCTGTTTGCGTTAGAAATTGGGTTGGCTGTCATCGATATTAAGATGAGTTTGTCGGATGTTAAAAGTGAGGTGACGTGAGGCCAGAATGGAAACATATACCGTAAGCAATTATCTATGCAGGTGCACCACAAAGCTAACGTTAACATTCAAGATTGACATTATGGCGCTAGTTTGGGGGCAATAACCACAATAACAACAGCAAGCAGGGTAATGGTCGTAGAGGAACATTAGAGTCATCTAAAACAACATTCCAATCGGTGCCAAAAGCAGGCATAATCACTGACAACACATGCACGCCATCACAAACCCCCAGGAGCTTTAAAAAGTGGCGCAAAGGGGGTTGCCGAAGCTAGAGCATGACTTTTTTCGCACGTTTGCAGCTCAACGTAATTTATAATATGATGGCGAGGGAATATGAACAGGGCCTGAATAACATCCACTGATGCAGAAAACACAGGATCATTTCCAAAGACAGACAGAACGAGTTATGGAATCTGCCTTATTTTTACTGTCACACACACACACACACTCACCACTCCCCCGAATCTCTCTGTGTTTTCCACTCATCTTTGAAATGAGGACAGATACAGGGAGGATGCGCCAATGAGTCCCATAGAAAATGTATTTGCAGCTCTGATGCAGCCCAGCCAAAACTGTGATTGCTTAAGCAGTTTTTTTTTCCCACGGGAAGATGTCAAATGGATGTGTCATGCTTGATGAAAATAATTTGTGCTCATCCTGTCCTTCTCTGTTAATGTGTGTGTGTGTGTGTGTGTGTGTGTGTGTGTGTATAAGGGAGAGCAAGATAGAGATGGAGAGAGCAAGAGAGAGGAAGAGAGAAGAGAGAGAGCACTTGTATTACTGAGCATCTGCAGAGATATTTATGCATCCCGCTACTTGAAAAACACATTCTCATTCATTGCGTTGCACGCAGATGTGTGAACAGCAACGTTCTGCTAATATATTCAGGTTTCATTTCTCTCTTTTGCCTGTTTTTTTTTGTTTTTTTTTTTTACTCAGCACAACTTTAATGGCTATACAGAGAGAGCCCCCCCTACACACATACCTACACAAAGTTTAACACGTTTGCCTGCTCC
>CAAE01015120.1:1280412-1294295 GCA_000180735.1 Tetraodon nigroviridis
CCACACACACACACACACACACACACACACACACGCAAGGGCCAATCAGAAAACCGAGTGGAAGTGAGCTGAGAGCAGTTAATTAAATGGTGTCATGCGGCGTTATTGGTGCTCTAACCTTTGGGGGAAAAACATCTCTACCTAAATCTTGTTTGTTTGGCATGAATAACAACATCTATTTTTATTATGAGAATTTAAAACAGGAAAGATATTTGAAGTATATTATAACAGATAATAAAGTGATAATCACAACATGAGACAAGCATTAAAAAAAAATAATTATAGAAGTTTATTTTAATCTTGTAATTAACCCCTTAATGCCTAATTTTAATTTACAATTCTCAACTGAAAAATTTTACTGTGTGGTTTTGCTTTCAAGTTGATGCTAAATTTGGTTGAGTGTTAATTTAGGTATAGCATATAAAAACGAAAAGTATGATGCAAATTAGCAACAACGGGCAATAAAGGTAATTACAATATCTTACAACACAACTTACCTCAAACATGTCTATATTTTCAAATTTGCGGTCTGAAAATGTGTATCACGAGTACCGCTTTGTGACCCGGAACAAGAATGATGTCCCCTCCAACCTGTACCATGAAAAACGAATGCTTGCTAAAGGTAGCTCCTAGGGATGTATTCTTAATGCATCACAGGCAATGGAGGAATACAGATGGTATTTTTGGCTGCATTTGGAGTGGAAGTGGCTCGATGCCAACTGCGACAATAGCCGTTAAGAGGTTACATTTTTAATGAACTACGGAGTGCTCCTGATGTTTCATAATTAGTAATTTCCAGCCATCCAGAATGCCACAGGAAATCTTTTCCCCCTTCAACATTGACCTTATACGTCTTTAATATAGATAGATAGATAGATAGATAGATAGATAGATAGATAGATAGATAGATAGATAGATAGATAGATAGATAGATAGATAGATAGATAGATAGATAGATACTTTATTAATCTCCAAGAGGAATTCACATTTTCAGCAGTTTAAAAGCGTACACAAGTCTTGGGAAAATGCTAATTACTAAAATTAAATCCTAAATATTAAAACTAAAAGACTAACAATGTGTCGCATACATGTGTTTTGTACACACTAGAGTCCAACAGGAGGATGTTTTTCTGGGCATCCAGCGTGTGGGGTGTAGTGTGGTGTGAATTTCAAAATAAACAAAAGATAATAACTGATTGAATATGTTGTTTTTTTTAAAAAAATTGACGCGCAAAGTCAGCCATCATGAAAAGATGGGGATTCTGCTTTGTTTAAGAGCCACAGATGTGGATACAAAATACACCAAACATTCTGACTGTGCTTTAATTCAATCCGCAGACATTCAGTACATCAAATCTCACTTCCTGATTTGTTTCACAAGTGCAAGCTCGTGATTAAATTTCTATTTGAGACTCTATCAAAACAATAACCATGTACATTTCAATAACCCTTGTACCTACAAGATTTAAACTGATTTGACACCTTACCTGACCTCCTGCGGTTGGCATGATGAACACGATCTTCTGATTTAAATGTGTGTGATTGGGGTCATCCAAATGAGAACACTCTGGCCCTAATGCGTTTTCTATTTTTCTACATTTGGTGCCGACTCTGTTGTCTCTGATTACTCGCTTTGAATGTGTAATTAGATATCCGTCGAATAAATGCACGGACACAGTGACACTGTTCCAGCTCCTGCAGGGAAGGTCACAAATACACCAGTGATCCTAGTGGCGCTGCAAACATAACAAGCATCCAGGAAACAAGATTTTCTATTTTAATCTTCCTTGCTCACTCTATCCCCATTTAATAGAATTACAGTATTATGTTAATGTAAACCTGCTATTTATTTCTCCGTGGCAGAGATTAAGATGAACTTTTGTGAAGAAGTACGAGTTTGCTTTTAAACCCAACATTCACTCTCAATTTCTCTTCCTGTCATGCCGGTCGGGCTTAAAAATTCTAATTTTATCACCTTTCTTAAGCAGCAACACACCAAGATGTACTTTTTCTAAACAAACCATGTGATGACCCTGTTTTCAAATCACTGCATTGATTGAAAATCCCTTACACATTTCAATGGGGGTCTTAAAACGCAACATTATGTAACATTTTACTAGATATTATAATAAAGAGAGCAAGGGTTTCTGAAGACGAGGCTTAGTGAGGGTGAAATGTGTTACACTGTGATCTTCACAGTATATTTTTGTATGAAGCACTTGAGTGAAAATGTTTTGGCCAGTAAGTTACTAAACTGGGTGACTCAGAGAGAATTTGCGTAAACCTTTAGACTCAGCCGTTTATTTTGCAGCAGTCAATCTCATTCACAACACAGCTTGGCACTTGACAGGAGCGAGCAGGAGTTGACGCCTTTAAGCGCCACTTTTGGCGTGACTGATCAATGGCTGACAAATTTACCCCAAAAAACCCAGTAAAGATTGCCGCAGTCACCAGCCCCCTAGATGAACTCCATCCATATGTTCTCATATGGAGCTCTGGGCCACTTCTCCCTTACATCTGAATGGATGGGCATTTCTGTGTTCACCTTATCAAAGAGAAAGGTTTTAAGGCGACACTGTGTCCGCCTTTTGGATCCAGATTAGGAACTGGTTCCAAATAGAATAGGAGCCTGATAGCTGAAGGCTCTCTCCCTACGCTGTCTTTCAAAACCACAGGGAATTACAAGCCTGCATTTTATGAGAACAGCATGGATTATAAGGAAGCATGAGTTCAACTGCCCAAATGTATATATGCTCAAGTCTAATATACAGTATATACAGCCGTACTGTGCCGGAAAAGACTCTAATGATCATGAGACGGCGTCAGACTGTTTAATGCTGCATCTTAGAACATCACGCAATCTACCTCATAATGATATACAGCACAATACTTCCATCCATCCATTATCCTACCCGCTTAATACCCAGTGGTGTCGCGGGGGTCTGCTGGTGCCTATCACAGCACAATACTTTATACAGGTAATTGTTATTTTATGTATATATTGTCACATCCTATTTTCTTCTATCTTTAATCTTACTTTAATTTTCCATCTTTTTTTTTCCTTGTTAATATTTCTAATATTTATATATAGAATTTTTTATGCTAGGCTACTGAATCAGTGCAATTTCCCCAATGTGGGATAAATAAAACACGATCCTATTCTTATCTGTTCTATTCTAGTTTAGTCCATTCTTCTATGAGTCTTGCCCAGTTGCAGTCCATCACTCCATTTGTATTTACTCACTCTTTTTAAGCACATTTCTCAGCCTTGTTTTATCACAGTCATTTATCAGTAATGAGAGAGCAGTTTCACTATTGCTCCCCAACACATTTTTATACCCAACTGGACACCAGCAACGTAAGTCACATTATTAACCAGGAAGTAAGAGTCATTACTCATTGCGCTGCTCACCCAGACTATTAATTGGCTGAGATATTTGAAATTCTACATCGCCGAAGAACTTACAATACACGTCCGTCTGGTTAAATTGAACCTGTCAGCGCCGTCAGAAACAGAGGATTGAACTGCAAGGCTGAAGAGAGCTGGGCAGAATGAAAGCTTCCTGTAAAGTATTGGATCCAGCAGCAGTGGAGAGGTCACCGGCTGTGATGCGTTACCCAGCACAAAGGCACCATTCAATACCCGGGGGTGTGTGCGGGGAAATTGATCTGCAATTGTCGGCGGAGCCATTGTTACTGGCTTCCTCGGATTAAATGACGGAGAAAATAAGACCAGATAAGATGGGGGTGGTTATGCGGACCGAGGCTTGCTGGGAAAGATGGAGGGAGGCGGGCAGGTCATCCTTGAGGTCATGGGTGCATTCAGAAAGTGAGAACAAATCCATTTTCAGCCATAAGAATGCAATTGGATCTTATATCTATTAAATGTAATCAGGGAAAACTGCATCCCTTCATCTCAGCTCAATGATGAAGATGATGAAGCTGCAGAGCCAAACAGCTGCGGCTGGGGAGAAGATGGCAATACTAAATAAAACAAACAAAACCAACAACAAAGTGATATTTTACAAGTATTGGAGGCATGAAGAGTGTGACTTAAATGTGAAAATGACCTTGAGAAATTGCATTTTTAATAAAAATCTAGGAGTCATAATGTTAATTAATTGTAAGAGAAGTACAACGTGCTGGTTATGTTGACACATCACGTTTTAAAGAGTCTCAAACGCAAAATGAGGTTTTGTTCCTTTGGGAGAGGATCTTAACACACACTGGATGTCACCCAACAAATTCTGAAAACACCCACTCAGACATTTCACACATAGAACAAACACTTTCTGAAAATCTCTTGTTTATGGTAAAGGTGTTTATCTTTAACATTAAGAGAATAGGAGAAGAGGAACTTGGTGACAACATGTGAAATTAGGAGGACTCCTTGCCGATTTATTTGAGGATGATAAGTACCTCACATTTGAAGAGACTGACGATCTATCACATCGGTTTAGACCAGGCTGTAGCATATTCCAGGTTAAACCAGTCACATGTCTTTCCTGGATTATTCCTCCGGGGGTTACGGATTTACACACTTGATTTACTGTTCATGTGGACCATCAAATTTCCCAGGAACTCGTGCATTTGCTCACCCAAGTGCAGTTTTAGAGGACATGATCTTTCTGTGGATGGAGGGATACTTTAACAGACCTTCCATGTTAAGTGAGCAATTTAAATGAATAAACCAGGAACTAAAAATGTGGATGAAATACACTTTAATTTTGCAGATATCCGCATACCTTTTTTTTTTCCTTGCCCTTCTTTTCATCTTAGTTTGGGGACAGCCCATACGAGCATTTCTATGTTATATTTATTGTTTGCTATTTCTGTGCCAGTGTATTTGCAGCCTTTGTATGTGTGTACATCCCACATCAGGAAACTCTCAGGAACATAGAGCTTGGCTGCTGTTTTTCTTTATGTTCCGTAAGTGTCTTTTATATTTGGGTTTTAATTCCTGTGTGTCTATGCTGTGTGTTTTTGCTTCCTGTGCTAATTGACCTGATTGCCCCTTGATTGGGCACTTTAACATCACAGCAACAAGATTCCGGGTTTGTCCTTGAGCCCAAGGAATCTTCTCCATGTGTGTCCATGTGGGTTGTCTTTGTACTGTGGCTTCCTTCCACAATCCAGTCCTGTTTTTTGGGAACAGGAGGACTGGTGACCTAAACTAACCTAAAGATGAATGTAAGTAATGGATGGGTATAATTATCAAAGTCATCCTGGAATCCCAGGGCCAGACTCCAGTTTGAGAAAATAAGATTCTGTTAGGATCCAATCAAAAAAACCGCAATCCTCATTCATTAATTAATTCATTTATTTATTCATTCATTCCTTTATCTGATATTTACAGTATTTGGCACCAAAAATCATCTCTTACCTGCTGTCTTGTTCTCTTTTCCATTGATCTTAAGTGGAGGTAGCGCACTGAAAAGAAGTGTTGGGTTCTGAGTCATCCCATGTCAGCTGAGCTTGCACACTGCCAGCACCATTTGGGTGGCCCACTTGAGCTGTCAAAATAATTAGCCCGTTCTGTTCTGCTGCTCTTTATGCATATCTCAACTAATCAGCAGCACCACCATCACTGCATCCACCTGTTCCTGTTAGCACAGCATTCATTTGGCGGTTTGAAATTGCAGTAACAGGCAAAATGCGTCACAAAAAAAGTCATGTTATCAAGCAGTCATGTAATACGTAATTTCAGAATTCTCCGGACCAACAATGAAACAAAATGTTTTTGCTTTAATCCATCCACATTTAAAGTATACTGTGGATTTGTTGCGGGTGGCTTTTAGGATCTAAAAGGTTATATACACCGTAATGACTTTGGCAAATAGCTAATTATAATTTTTGTATTTGGTTTGTTTGCTGTGACACATCAGCCAGCAAGTGCTGTATTATAAACCCAACAAGAATAAACAATACAACTTTGAAATAATAAACATTACATTTCAGTGCACACTGGTCTAAAATGAATTGTTTTTAATTCAACATATCTCGTTTAAATTTGTTCTGTTTTACTTGAAGCATAAAATAGTCATATAACTATGGTTGTTTTTAGAATAACACTTATCTTCATTTTTGTCTTTCCAATATGCCTTAGTTCATTGGCACCATGTTGGGCAAAAAGATTAATCTCTGCCAGGTTTTCCCCCGCCTATTTCAGTATGTGTGTGTGTGTGTTCAAGTTTGAATGTAGTTATTTTAGTCCTGCTAGGGGCTCTACACTACTTCACACTCTGTCTGTGCACCAGTGGGCCTGTGGAGATCTATAAATTGTTATGTACTGTAGGTGCAGATGCAAACAAGCAAATAGTAGTTTGCTGGTAAAGTAAATCAGCCACCTTTTGAATGTAAGGTATGAAATGTATCTTATCATTGGTCCACAATGTTTTTCAGAACAGAATCTCACTTGGTGAGGGGACATTGTTTAGGGAACTATAGCTGCAGTAGTTGTCCGTCGTCCATCTGTAGTTGCCATTTAATTAATTATGATGATGATCATCATGATCATGAGGATTACAACTTGTACAACTGATCAACACATAAAGGTTCTAACTAAATAAGTCGTTACCATTTTCAATTGGAAATTTGGATACAAGCGTAGTCTACTAACCTTGGTAAAACTGCGCCCCCTGTGGACAGGAAATGCAACTAAACAGTTTACAAATAAAACCAGAGTACATTAAAGTCTAGTTTTAGTAAAAACTTACAATTGACCAAATAAAAAGGTAAGTTGAATGACACTAATTAGTCTTAACTATTATGCATAATTGTTGGTAGCTAACTTACGATCAACCCTCAAATTCCCCTTAGCAGCAGTGTATGTTAATAATGCAAGGAGTTACATTAAGAATGTATTAAAAGCACACCACAACACTGAGATTTACATTAATAGCTGAGATGTAAACGTCACAACGAACATTCATCAGTCCATAAGAATGTAAACACAAGTCTGCACATAGCCATCATGAGTGCTTGTGGCGCATTAAGACTGACACTGCGACAGTGTACCAACGGTATCTTCAAGGATCTAAACGGTTCAATCAATCCAGCATGAGCTCTGTCACCTAATTCAATCAGTTCCGGCTCCTGATTACTGCGTGTATATTTAGGAGCAATTATTCAGCGTGAGGACCACTTTGTGTTTTGCCGTCAGTTTTAATTATCTGACGCATAAATTCTCATTCTGTGTATCTTGAAATTTAACTCAGGATAATTAGACTATGTGGAGTCAAGTTTCTGGGATAGACAGAGCAGCTAGTGGTTGTGAAAAAGTAAATATATATTTAATAAATTCATGTCCTGACTTACAGAACACAATGCCAGGCCGTGTGAAGTTCCCTGATCAGAGGTCCAAATGACCACGGGAACAATGGCGTCTGTTATTCCTCCTGTAGCAGATGGAGGCGAGCGGCTCTTTCTTTGAAGATGTTTTTTTTTTTTTAATTGAAAGCCACTGACAAGCAGCTCCTCAGACCGAATGGGTGAGCAGCAGTGTCGCTCAGCTGCATCAGCCGCCTGGTTAACGTAGCCACGATGAAGGTCAGCGCGGCATCAAGGAGAGGAGCGTAATTAGCACTCCCACAGGGAAGCCAGCATCTGTGCCTCGGCAAGCTGGATCTGCCAGCAGGGTCGTCACACACACACTTTGTCATCACCCCGATGAGGACATTTGAAAGATTTAATGTCGATTTTAGGTGTGCATTCAAATAGAAAAAAAATAACACGATCAACATAAATATTGCGTCATTTCACGCCTGACTTGCTTGAGTGTGACATCAGGCAGCAACTTCTGTCGCTAATCTGGAGTGCCGCTATAATAACGTTGAACGCATAAGAACTTGAACCTGCTCTCCTCTCTGGGTACCAGATGGATGACTGGCAGCTCAGATGGAAAACTTAGCCAGCATTTACTCATTATCACACTCCCTCAGAAACTCCTGAGAGTCACACTGAAACACTCCTCTCCACTGCAGCAGCGACAACACAAGACAAAGGTTTCTGTCACAGTCTGTCCATCAGTTCGTCTGCACATCTCCTTTTTTTTTCTCCCCAGCTTTAATGTCATTAATTTGTTCATTCTGATTAAAGATTGTCCATTTTTACATTTTAATGCATGCTCTTTGTGTAGCTTGCTGGTTAGCCGGACATTGGAACCAAACCTGCTGCAGCAGTAAACACCTCACCAGGAAGCGCAACCTTTCAGCGTTGATCAGTTGGAGGCACCTAGTGAAGAGTTGAGTGGCGCAAAAGCCAAGGCTGGTAAAAACTGGTTTCAGTTTCATTTAATTTTCTCGTTAAGTGTAAGAATTTAATACATAATGTGGCGTTTGCATTCTGTTGTTTTTATGGGCCTCAGATTGTGCCATAAAATTCACTTGGAAACATAAAAAGTTAAAATGGAGGAGAGGCTTTATTGTTTGATTTTTTTTTTTTGTAACAAAAATACATTAACCCTATATAAAGCGCAGATAGTGGAAAATGAGCAAGTACGTTTTTTTTAAGATTTTGTTATTTTGCATGAAATGTAATCAAATTAAAGAATATAAAGAGATCAGATGTGCTGTGTGAAAATCTTCAATCTTGCAGCAATATCAAAGAACACGAGGACCCAATTTTTCTATTTCGTAAAATGAGTGCAAGTGTTTTTTTTTTCTAAATAAACACAGCAGATCTTTTGATTTTAAAATACTTTATTTCATAAACAATATTTAAATTCAACTCAGCCAGTCACGTACACGGTAAGGATAGAAAACACTTGAAGTAGAATCTGAGAAAACGAGAGTGGGCATTCCCTATCTCTATCTGCTCCTGGAGTGGCGTGAAGACGAAGGCGAAGATCTATACAGCAGCAGCCTGGTGGTTTTGGAGAACTGTGCTACACGCGGAAGATGCAGGCTCGAGCTCCTACATCTACCTCGCTTATGTAAAGTTTTACCATCTGCTAAAAAGACAAATCATGCTTCCCATCTGCTTCGTTCACAATTTAGCCTGTCTTCAGACTAAGCCTTAACTTCAGGGTTAAACCGGGAACAAAAGCCATTAAAAACAGAGCAAGCCGTCGGTATCTCACATACAAACAGAAATAAAGTCCAACGCTTGCAAAGACAAGATTTTGGTCCCTGTGTATGTGTGTGTAAATCGAGCTAGAAAATATTCACATCGTCCACTTCCCCTAACTTTAGACAGGATCGGATTCGTATCACATTGGAAGACCTTCAACTGTGTAATAAGATATTATAAGTGATCGATAACATGTAGCCAAATATTGCAAACATTGTGCAAGATGCTTTCTGTGCAAAAGGTGTGCTCCTCCACTAAAAAAAGCTGGGATAATTTTCATTATACTTCATTATACACCAAGACATCACTAAGAAGGTAGTAGCATACCTTTTACTTGGTCAGATTAGAAAGCAAGGGCATAGGTTTGCTCTTCAAACCCCCAAAAATTATAATATTCAGCAATGATGACAATACACACAAAGATATGTCCTTGGAAAGATACTTTTCCGTCATGCAGTCGAAGAAGCAAAACTACAGCTACACTTGTCTCTTCCAGGTTACCAGATTGTCGGAGCCGGAGCTTTAAATTTCTTTGTGAAGGTCCAGGTTTTGAAGCAAATGTGAGGAGAGTGAAACGAAAAGGTGACTTTTGCTTCCAGTCGGGTGGCTCAGGTACAGAATCTTGCCATATGGGTGCTAATGCGGGTTAAACTTTGCCATAAATAGTTTTTTTTTTTAAAAAAAAAGGTCAATTTATTGTATATTTGGGTTTATTTCTTATGGTGGGATTGCAACTGATTGGGAATTTTCCAATGTTAACCTTTTGTCACTCCTGCACAAACCTATGCCCTTGTTAGAAACTCTAGTTTTATCAAGAATACACCAAAATCGCACACATTACAAAAAGCCAAAACGTGAGAAATGAAATCCCCCTCCCCCCGCTCAAGATGAGGGATCCAGGAGAACATCGGCGAGCTAAAAAGCTCGCTCGTCCTCGTTTTTTTTTTACAGTGATGCACTCGGCCCTCCTTCCTCACTCATCAGCAAAAGCTACAAAGGCAGGTTGGGAGGTGGTGACCGGGGGCCGGTGGGTCGTGCCGGGCCAGGCGCCGCCTCACCTGTGCTGTGCTGTGCTGTGCTGTGCTGTGCCTGAGACGAACTGTGCAAACGCTACCGTCCGCTCGTCCACTGACATACCAGCGCTGCTACTCGACGATAAGTTTGGTACCACATCAGAGGACACTAGGAATGTGGATGTGTGTGTGTGTGTGTGTGTGTGTGTGTGTGTGTGTGTGTGTGTGTATGTGTGTGTGTGTGTGTGTGTGGTAAAAACATTAGCCAGGCAGTGATTAACTTGGGTCTCTTCAACTGTAAACAGCTGTCTTCCGTCGTCAGTTTTAATATACAGTCGAATGAGAAATGCACCTCCAGTCCCGTCCATCGCTCAGCAACTTATCGAGTTTTTCATTTCGAGTTTCTCAGCTTTTTTTGTTTTGTTTTTTTTCATATCCTGTAATTGAAACCTCCACTGAAACATCAGAGACGTATCTCTTCCTCCCCCTCTTCGTCCAGCGGCTGATTAATCAATTGTTATGAGGTAACCAAGGAGTAGATCATACTGAAACACAAGAAGAAGAGACAGAGAATAGGAATAAGGGAACATCTCAACTTTGCAAAGTCCTGACTATGACAATGAAAAAAAAAAAAGCCTCGTGGAAGGATTTAGTCCTCCTTTTTTGACAAGTTAGGTTGTTATTGTTCAGATTTTTGATCCTAAATCTAACGAGATGTTAAAAAATACTATGTCTATTATGTCTTTTAAGCCCGGGTAAAGGCCACAGTCCTTCCTGGCATGGCTGCGCTGATTTCTCCCTTCAAATGAAGCACATTTACACAAATAGCTGAACGCAAAAGAAAGCAGCAGAAGCCGATGAGCGTCATGTCATGAAAACGAGCAAAACCTGCCGCAACACCGAGGCGTGATTTTTATTTTCCTATTTTACATTTTGCTTCGTTGTTTTTGACTGTGGAGGGATAATGGCGGTGGTGGTGTGTGTGTGTGGGGGGGGGGGGGGATTGATTAATTGACTTCAGGAAACAGCAGCAGGCTACAACCGCAGGCCAGGAGAACCAACCCTTGACAAGAACAGATCCGTGCCTCGCTGACAGCATATTTCGAATGCCGGTACTCCCTTCCAATCTCCCAACGCCTCTGTTAATCTGCGCAGGGGAGAGAATTTCAGTCCCCTGGCTCATGAATATCCATGAGCGCAGAGTTTTTGATGCACCGGCGACAGAGAAAATGTGGAGACCGATGAGTGAATGGTGCTGCTCTGAAAATTGGCCTCCTCCCCTTGGTTCCACTCTGGCTGTTGAAAATGGCGGTGCATCCTTCTCTGTCTGAACTTTATTTGTTTTGCTGTGAATTATAATGTTTAATAGATAATTTCGAAGCTCTGTAGCTTAGCTTTGAGTGTCACAACTTTACAGATTTTAAAACAGCTTATTCAGAGTCCGAGGGTTTGCCTTGCTTGCCACACATTAGCAGTAAACTTAAGAAGTCTTTGAGTTGCACATTTGGACATTTCAATTAAATCCCACGAACACAAAAGCAAACGTGAGGGATTCAGTGCTGAAAGGTATTACGGAGCAACAATGTGCCTCTGTGAGGTAACATCCAATTATTGTCCCACTAATTAAAGGCCAGCGCTAGCACAAAGGAGAGCAAATCTTAATCCTATCACGTGCACTCGGACTGGCCATCATACTTTCTTGAAGGCGCTTCAAACCTATTAAAATCAGCATTCTTCTTTAAAACTGCTATATAGCATATTTACCTTACTATACAACCGAATGCCACATCAAAGGTTGCACAAAGTCTTAAATTTGACTGAAAAATGTTACCCAACTAAAAGTCAAAGTTATTTACAGTGCAGTAGCAACAGTGTTTTCATAATTGTACTCACAATTTATGTTAGCATCTGATTCTTGGAGATCATTTTAATGTACCGGTAATTCTTTTTAACATCAATGCTACTATTTATTATGACAGCAATAACTTTTCAATTCACTAGTAGACTCCTAAATGTCGTGTTGCAGTTATTTATTTTTATAATTGGGCTATTGATTAGGTGCTAGCCTTCGTGCGTGCAGAAACGCCACATTTTTGTGCAGAGGAAAATGGAGAGAATACATCAATTAAAAAGGTTCTAGGAGGGCACCCACAGGATAGGACAAGACAGCAATCACAGACAAAGGTTATAGGTCAAAAGCAGGAGGTTATTAAAGTGAGAGAAAGCACAGACCTTGTCACAATAAACAACAATGACAATCACAAGACAAATAATGTATTTGTAACGCACGATTTCTGCGGTATTGGAATTCCTTGATGGTAATGAGGCGCAGTTTGTTCGGGCTGCGATGTACTTGTTGATCTGCTCTGGCCTGGTCAAAAGTAATTCTGCTGGATCATATTGACTGAGCTCAGCGCCTCCAAGAAAGGTAAAGGATTTAATATTAGTCATCGCATCAGCATGAATAATAAAGCTTAGCTCAGCTGTGCGTTTTTGTCTTTACGTGAGCCTAACTTCCGCTTTTCACCGTCCTCTACACACTCCCCTCACTTCAGCGGCGGTTAAATATGCCTGCTTGTGTCAATTCGATCATTTTAGTTCTCATTCCTCACAGTTGAATAACACTGTTCTGCACAGCTGATGCTAGTGCACGTGTCCTCGGAGCATGAACAAATTGCATATTGATAATTCATCTAATTTGCGAGCAATAACCAGTCGAACTGACTCCTTCAGCTGGAGCTGGTGGTCGATGAGGTTGTGAGGATGCTATTTTAAGTCCATATTTGGACTTGTTTTGGTCTGATTTGATACTATTTCTTGCATTCTGAATATAAATGTGATGGTTTTGATGTTGTCTTGCCCCTGGATGACACTGGTTCTACAGGTTAAGCATTTCAGCTTAACTGGGATTGTTTTTAAATAGACTCATAATCAAGCATCAACCTCATCAACGTCATCATCATGTTGAATGAGCAAAGACGTATTTTTTATCATTACAAGGTGAGATGCATTCCAATGGATGTTGAAAACTTGTGACCAAGCTTCCTTAGGATAAAAGGGAAAGATGCATATTCTACAAGGTAATTTTGCCCCGTATTTCAACAAGTGTAACCCAGACGGTTTGTGTTGACCGCACATTTATCGTCAGGGTGTGAAGGGTCTGTAGATCACAAACGCAAGAAGGGAGCAGTGGATGCAACGTGTTGGTACCTGGCGACGGGAAAACAGAAACAGAATGCAGTTTTCAAATTACTTTACCTCTTATTCAACCTTCTTTAAAATATCCCCAGCAATGGTGGGATTTGTGTTCTAAACAGAGACTGAAACAATGTCAGGAATACCTGGGTCATTGGAGACCACCCCTGCCCCTGCTGGTTTTGCAGTTACACTGACTATTATTTGCCTTTTATGGGGCCTCTGTGGAGAACCTGAGGGAGAAACGTGTAATGTAAATGTAAATGTAAATCAGCCTTTGGTTTCCATTTTCGCAACATCTCTGACTGTGTTTCTGTGTTTAAGTTAAAGATTCAAGAGGCATTTGCACCACGGATGTTTGGTCCACTTTAAACATACCAGAATGGTTTCTTTTTATTTTTTTTCCACTACATTTTTTTTTTAAGTGCAGTGGGAAAGTGAACCAAACCAGACAAAGCTTTGACACATCATTTCCTGCCCAAACAAAGCGAGTCCTCGTTGGTTGAATGAGAGGAGAACTGACCGTCAGGCTGCTTTGTGGAAGAGTACCTTGCTGCTGTTGCCTCAGAAAGAGCACAATTCCGACATCAGCTACAGTGGGAGAAT
>CAAE01015120.1:1318873-1353308 GCA_000180735.1 Tetraodon nigroviridis
TTTAATTTGAATGTTGTTCTGTCTACTGTAATTTTCCTGGTGTTTGACGCAAGCCTGGAGCTGTGTGATTTAGTTCTTCATACTTTGTGATTTATTGGCTAGTTGTATGTTCCTGTTCCACCATATGTGCGATTTTGGCCTCACTAGTTTTGGAGCCTAGCATAGCTACAGACTCGTTTGTTGAGTCATTTTTTTAGGTATTGTTTGTGGTTTATTCACATACTCCAGCACAAATGTGACAGTGAGAACAGGATATCCCCAATCCCCCATGTTTTTGAAATTGTTATTGTTGTCGAGGGGGATCTCGTGTATGTTTGGATGTGTTTTGTGAGCTGTGGTGAGCTTCCTTCCCATGGCGGATAAACCAATAATTAGACTGCCACTTTATAAGAAAGAGTCAGAGACAGACAGAGAGGAGAGAAATAAAGGCAGAGAGATGTGCCATAAAAAGACGAGGATCGCTCATCCGCCTCCTGGATTAAAGAAACATAGAGAAGATGGAAAATTAGCAAAATGCAAAGAGCAATTGTGTTTCACTCCTAAACTGGATGGGAGAAAATTTATTTTGATATTTATTGAGGGGAAATTGGCAGTGAGCCAGCGAGTGCTGCTTCCTCATGTCCAGAGGAATAGAAATGATCTCTCATCCTCGTTTTTACACCTTATATGCGGATATTATAAGATACCTTAAATGGGGTATCTGTTTGTCTGCGGGTCAGATATTTTGACCCTACATGAGGTTTTACTGTTCAAACAGACACAAGACAGAAATCAAGTTTAAGGGTTTACCCATAACTGTAAAAATGGTGTAGTGTGAGACTGTGGAACTCAGTAACTTTAAATATTTATGAGTACATTTCCATCCCCAGCCCATGGTGTGTTTTAGGGCCGCATTTCCATCTGAAACGGGCAGCAGTGTGAAATTCTCCAAGAAAAAAAGGTGGGTTCAAAATGATGGAAGAGAAAAGCTCGATTGAACTTTTGTACCCATTTCTCTGCTAAGTTCTTTGATGAATTCTGAGTTGCATAACAATATGCAAATGCGACAAAAATCTGGTCTAGCACACACCTTCTTCTTCTTCTTCTTCTTCTTCTTCTTCTTCTTCTTCTTCTTCTTCTTCTTCTTCAACTCTATCACTCTGTTATTGCATTGGCACTCTGCGCTCTATTTTACTTCTCTTAATCTGTCTGCTTTTCTCTCATTTGTCTTCGGCTCATCCCAGAGGATGTACACAAGTGAGAATTCATATACAGCAGAGTTTAAAACCAAAGTCACGCTGCTCATGTTATACACTAGCATCCTTTATGAAATAGCGCCTGTGTTCAGAAAAGCCAAAAGCACTTTAGGGGAAAGTAAAGGATGTGGTGCAATAAACAGCATTAGCTTTGACCAGCTTTTTCATGTCTTTCAGCGTTTCTCTACCCTTTTTCCAGCAACTTCACCTAATTGCTGCTACAGCAATCTTGACCAGCGGTGAAGCAGAAGGTAATTGCCTGTTTCATTTCTGTATTAATATTTTAAAGCCGACAAGGTAGCGGGAAGAGATCCACACGAGATCGGAAAAAAGTTGTACTAGCCAACCCTAAAACCAAATCTGATATAAAATAATAACATGTGACTGAAACTGCACGTAATGCTTTAGAAAGGCATTAACGCAGATTAGAATACCATTTTAGTACATTTAGCAACATTTAATGCTCAGGAGACATTAAATTAGTAAAAGATGAGCATGTATGGAAAGTATAATCCCATGCTTTAAACCAGGAATTTGCTCTGTAATCTTGAATGTTTCTATTTAAATGCAGACTGAATACAGGCTCAAAAGTTAAATGCCTATATTAGCTGTTAAATAAATACTCGTAGGGATAGAACTGGATGAGCAGAGGTGAGTCAGAAATCTGTCTATCTAGACAGAAATAAACTAGCTGAAAGTAGTAAAGCCACTTTTGTATTAATTTAAACCCAACTAGAGACAATTGACGCTAGCTCTGGCAACACCAGCGGACCAAAATGCCTCCCCCATTCAACCCCATTCATTAACAGACAGAAGGATGACAGTAGGATGTTCCACGGGCAGGTTTTTCATCTTCTCAATCTGCGTACGTTGGCCAAATATGGCTCAAATACAAAGATTACGCCCTGCTAAGTCCACCTTTCTTGTGAGTGTATTCCTTCTGTCAAGTTTGCACCAAGCTGGACTTGTGTCGAACTGGGACAAATCGGTATCCGGCAGCTATGCTAGAAAGTTTGTGCTTGAAAGAACAGACGTCTGTACAGTTTACTACAAAAGTTCACAAATCTAGGTCTAGTTAATGTGTTTCCAAAAAAACTCCCCAATCCTGTGAGTCATGGAAAATTTTCCTTATTTTAGCCCATTATTAGAATTTATAAGACATCATTACGAAGTAGTCTGTGACTAGGAATAAACCATTTGCATATGTATATTTTTGGCTATAGATGGTTTTGTTTTTTGTTTTCTTTTTTAATTGTTTTTGAGGGGTTTTTTGGTAGAAATATGTTGGTACATTAATGTTTTAGCCTGAAGTCAATATCGGACTTTCTGCAAGCCGGAAAGCAAAAGGTGCAGGGCAGACAAAGCTAATATGTTCTGCTGGCAGCTGGGAGAAATAAAGTTAATGGAGAAAGAGAGAAAGCATATTGGAATGCTGCGTGAAAGGGGAGTGATGGATGTGCTGCTTAGTGTAATCTGTGCCCTTGGGCCTATTGTTTGAGACCATTTTCTACATGGTGTGTAAGTCAAAGTTCACCAAAACACATACATTACAATTACACACACGTGTGTGACAGAGATGTATGGTTAATGCTGCACACGTTAGCACCTAGAGAACATCCTGGCAGAAGGAATCCATGCAGATTCCATGAAGTGCAACTATTTAACTCTTTTAAGAATCTGATCCAAATGAATGTAAATAATGAGCAACATCAGTGACCAGTCAGCAGTAAGCAAACTTACCGCGTGGAGTGGGTTTCCCTGATCAATTGGCACCTTAAAGTCGGCCTGGAGCTCATCGAAAGCTGTTATCTGCAAGGAAAACATGAATAAAGTGACGACTGTGTTATCAGTGTGTAAAGAGACAATTGAATGCTGGTCTTAGTCCATATCAGCCCTTTAGCATCCTAAAGGTTTAATGGTGATATAATGATAATATAATGGATCTATGTGAAGTCAGAGGCTTCAGTTATCAAGCTCCTCTGCTGTGGAACTATATACCAGCATCAGTTTGGGCGGCAGACACCCTCTTTATGTTTTGGGGTAGATTAAAACTTTTGCCAAAGCCTGTCGCTAGGAATGTTTGGGCTTTGCTGGGGAAGATCTTTAGATGCAAGCTTTCAAAATGGCAGAGGGAGGGCTTACTCATCAAGCCAACACAGCAATAACCCACCCTCTCCCTCGGTGCTCCATCTTTTCCCAGCACTTTCAGTGCATGTTGCTGTATTCCCTAAGCCCACCCTCCTAAGGCGTGGTACTGCTGGATCCAGAACCCTCTCCATGGATCCAGAACCCTCTCCATGGCCCCACCTGAATCTTGCTGCTTCGGCTCAACTTTCTCTCCATCCTCCCTGTCTCTCCACTTCCTCCTCTCCTTCTTCTTTCATCTCCCCCTCTCCTCTGTCCCTCTCACTATCTCCGTCTCTTCTCTCCCTCCGAGGCAGTCGCAGCAGATGGTCATTCCCACTGAGCCTGGTTCTGCTCAAGGTTTCTGCCTGTTAAAAGGAAGGTTTTCCTCAACACTGTCGCCAATGATTTACTCAGTGTGGAGTTTTGCCCTGGGAGCTGTTTCTCTTTTTCTATGTGTAAAGTGTCTTGAATAACATTATTATGAATTGGCATTATAATTAAAATTGAATTGAATTGAATTAGTCTGGAATCACCATTAAAGGTATCAGGCTTAGTCATCCAAACTGTAATAGTAACTACTGACTACAGATTCTTTTGTTAGAATGTGGAAAAAAAACAGGTCATAATTGCCAATGTGGGTTATTACAAGTGAACAGGATTATTGATATTGTCTTTCCCTCGATGTTCAACCGAGATGTAAGCAGAGTCTTCGTCAAGTTCCTGCCTACATCTCTTTTTATATATCAGGGCTCTTTTTCTTTTTTTTTCTTTTTTTTTTATTTGTCGTCATTAACAATCTGTTCCAGTTCCAAATGCTGGAACAAACTTGCCCCAAGGCACAGCATTTGCATGCCAGAACCCTTTGAATCGGTGTCACTCGATAGCGCCGCTCCTCCACTGCCGCGCTGTGAGACGCCTCATCCTAATAACATCAACTAATGATGAACGGCGGCCGCCGCAAAGGCCATCGCACCGCGGAAACAGACTTGGCTGCCTCACAGGTCGGGATGTTTGTGAGCGTGAGAGAGTAAGGAGGAAGACATGTACGCCGCTTTTGTGTCAAAACCTTGAAAAGAGTGAGCTTCAAAGATATAAAAATCCAAATCCAAATCCATGTTTCTCTCTTCTGAGCTTGATGAAATAGGTGGACGACATTATTTGAACTTCATCCGTATAGTTGGAAACAGAAATCAACTGTTATAAACCACAGGGAATACATAGTGGTCTGTTAACAGGAGTTGATTTTCAGTCTGATGCTGAAGCGAGAAGGGGCGGCATATGGGCTTCTCGTGCTGAACGCTGGTGTCAGCCTAGAAAAGGGAATTACCATCAGAGGGAAGGCGGAGGTTTCACACCAATCTGGTTTATTTCACTGAGCTCGCCCCATGCTGACAGGCAACTCTTTACATCTTATTTCCCAGTGGATCCAAACAGTGATCCTGGCTCAGTGCCTGGCTTTGTTGCAGCAGCGCGCTGGCCTCCCCCGGGCTTGTTCACATGGGCCAAGAGAGCACACACACACACACACACACACACACACACACACAGAAAAAGCATGCTTTTTTGTTTTGTTTTTTTTTACTTTTGGTTGACCTGCTGCACAGATCCTAGATCCTATTCATCAGGGGGACTAATGTCTAGGCAATGTTGCACCTATTAGCACCTTTTATGAGCAAAATGGTCTCAGGGGGATTTACAGAAGCACACTGCCTTTTAGCAGGGAGAAACCTTGAGCAGGACCTGGCTTACAAGGAGGAACCATCCTGCTAAAAACCAGCCAGGTGAAGAAGGAAGAGAAACATGCAGCAAAATTAGGAGAATCCCAAGCAAAATGATGTAAAGTGTTTAATTAGTGTTTTATCTGTTCTTATAAACCCCTTTTGGAGAACTAATTTAGCTTCTACTTTAAAATAAGGTCAGTATGTACACATAGGAATGTGACGCTTGTTTGTTGACCAGTAATAAATACAAACCTACACCCATTATTATAAAAACTCACACACTTGCTGTCACAACTGTTTAAATTAATAATAACTGTCAAGGGTGTTAGAAATGTATGTACAGAAGCACTCGCTTTGTGAAGATGAACTGGTGGTGAACACGGCAGGAGGATCTACAGTATAACAGATGGAAGCATATTTTCAAGATTACGACCTCATCTGCTGCATCTGTTTTTATTCTGTGATATTTATCACACAATCACACGTTCCATTATCACACAAACAGTGCTGTAAGTGGGCCAGTAAGCACCAGAAAAAGAGTCTGCTTTCTTTCTCTCTCTCCTCTCTTCTCTTCTTCTATTTTCTCCTCTCCTACACATTTCTTGTGGAGATTTCATGCTCCTCTCCTCCCTCTTCTGCCCCTTTCTCTCTCTGTTATTCTTCAGGTATCACTGCCCCACAGCTATGCACTGACTTCTTAAACCTCTGACCCCAGCTTTTATTGCTCAATAAAACAATATATTTGTATTTGTAACATACGTCTACTCTCCCTTCTATCTGTTCTTCCAATTTTCTCCTCCTTCTTTCCCCAGCCAGCCATCAGCAGGTGGGTTTCCCAAAACGAGCTGTTTGAGTGTGGCATTAAATTGAGTCACAACCAACTACTGTTATAGGTGAAAATGCCACGGGGCAGTCAAATATTCACATTAATATTAGCTGAAAAGGCAAGCACCCTGTAGCGAGCGGGCAGTAGCTCTGAATTAGCAATACCTGTTACCATCGAGACTAAAGTCCCCCATACAAAAACTCCTGTCTGACAAACAAGGATGGATGGTTGGATGGATGGATGGATGGATAACAAGACAGATAAAAGAAGGCCTCAGTCAGGGCTGACGATATAGGCTCTGTTTCGCTACATTTTGAGCTTTAACAGGATACATGGTTTTGATGGTGTATTTTCTACACTTGTTAAGTATCTAATTCCCTCCTGTAAAAAAAAAATAATTAAAAAAATCCAATCTATAAACAATTCTCTGTAGTTGTTCACTTGTTAAGCACAACACTGAAGGTAAATCTTTAAATTTGGACGTTTTGGCCACTTTCAGGCACCTATACGGCACAAAAGATTAAAAAGAACAACATACTCACAGCCTCTGCTATTCTACATGACACACAAGGGTCACTTTAATTATTCACACTTTATTATTTACACTAATTTAATGTGAGGTGATTTCAAAGATTTTCCTTTAACAAACTGTATTGTTTTATTAGGGATTAGGGAATAAGACACTGGTACATGTTACGTTTATATATCATTAAATGTGAGTATTTATCCTTTTAACACACATAGTGCACTAATCGGTGTGTGAAAGCAACCAGTCTCCTGCAGTTTTTTGCACGGTTTTAATTGCAAACGTCCTCCTGTCATGTCTGCTTGAATTCGTGCTAAACAGCCAGGCAGGAGGGAGACAGCCGAAGACGGCTCCTCTGATGCTTAGAAACACATATGATGCAGTTAACCTCTCGGCGCAGTGTGACAGATTCAAAGTTAATCTCTTCGGCAGCATCCAGCCAATCACCAGTCGGCTGTCACGACTCTGCCAAAGCCGGACAGTGAGCATAGCTCAATAGATATGGCAGCGGAATGACAAAATCAGCGAAAGAGTGACGCTCGGGGATCTTTACAACTGAGACTTTGTCAAAAAACGATGACGTGTCTCCCATTCCCATGGAAACATTGACTGTTCTGCTATCTTTAAATGCACGCTGTGTACATTGGGAAGGTTATTATGATAAGCGATGGATTTATACTTAATAAACAAGCAAGGGTAGGCTAATATTTTATAACTAAGATCTCACTGAAAATAAAGAGATAAACAAGCAAGAGTCTGTTAGATCCAAACCCACAGTGATCAGTGTCGTGGAAGTGGCCCTCTGAAGACTTGGTAACCATGGTAACAGAGGAAGCAATGCTTAGATCTAAAATCCTCTATTAATAGTGCTGTCTAATTAATCCTTTTCCTGTTGGTTTCAGTTAAGAGACCGATTGAGGGACTACACTATGTTTCAATATTCTGAAGTATAAAGTCACTGCAACAAATCAACGCATGCACATATTCATGTTGAAATACCATCATTTTTCTGGTATTTTAGTTTCGTACAAGAACAGATGCAACTACTGCAGTAAAAAAAAAAAAAAAAAAAACAGAGAAAAGAAGGAAATTATAGGATATCTGGTGACATTGTCCTTTTTATGAAACTGGAGGGGTGGACAAGCAGCTGGTGGCTTGGACATTTGACTACCTCACCAAAACTCACAGTATGTGAGGCTGCAGGACTGGGAATTGGAGGTGGTATTCAGCAGAAAGAGGGCTCCTCAGGGAACCGGGCTCTCACCATTCCTTTCCTCACTCTACTCCTCGGACTTCAGACTCTTAACAGTGCCATCTCCAGAAGTTCTCCAATACCACCGTCACCGCTGGCTGAGGACTGCGTCAGAGGGAACATGAATACAGAGGAGTCATTGCTGACTTAGCGCAACGGCGTGAGAGAACCACCTTCCTTTTAACCTCAACAAGACACTGAACTGATCTCACAACACCAACGCCCTTGGTCCAGAAGGGCCAGAGTTGCCTGCACTTCTTTAGGAGAGTCAGGTCCTTCTGTATGAGCAGGGGCTCTTCTCATGACCTCCTATGACACTGCGGTGGCCTCAGCAGTGTTCTATGTCATTGTGTGTTGAAAGAAGCAGCACGGCCATAGACGAAGACAGACTGGGACTGAAGAAGCTGGTCAAGAGAGCTGCCTCTGTCCTGGGCTGCAGCCTGGACTCCATCAAGGAGGTGGCAGACAGAAGGATGCTGGCCCGGCTGACGTCCATCAGGAGTAACTCCTCCCACCCTCTGCACCACACTGTAAAGGCCCTGGGCAGCTCCTTCGGCACTAGACTGAGGCAGACTCAGTGTAAGACAAAGCGCTACTGCAGGTTGTTCCTCCCCACAGCCAATTGTATATAGATATCGATATATATCAATATCTATATACAGTTGGCCCGATGGCCCGATAATAAAAACAAATTCTATTTCATTCTATTCTTTTTAAGCAAACATGATTTTAAAACACTTTAAACTGACCTGAGACGACAAAGCTCATTCCCCAATAATAGACAGTCTTTTATATACCATCAATTATCTCCGATAATTCAAAAGTGAGGAGCTAGCGAGGCAGCAAGGAGTGATAAAATGGAGGAGAGGATGAAGATTACCTAAATAATCCTCTGGTTTATGCACTCTGCAGCAGCACAATAGAAACAGTGGAGTCAGGATGATGGATGACGAGCCAGCGGGGGTTAATGAGCAGAGATCGATGCTGAGCCGACTGAGCCATACAGGCATCGCCACCTCAATTATAGCCTCCAGCGCCTGTGCCAAAAAGTCCCGTTGACTGGTTGCTTCATTGAGATGAAGACAGTGATGTATGTTGGAATTTAACGTCCAAAAGAGGCAATAAATTGATTAAATATGAACAAATGTTGTTCAATATGGGAACAATACTGATGGATTTTTTTAACAACACCCCCAAGACTATATCAAAAGAATAAAATGTGATGAGTTTATTGCTGATTCATATTTTTAAAAAATACAGGTTTAACTAGTTAAACAACAGTGAAGATTACAAGACCCAACATTTTTTTAACATTTACATTTGCAACATTTACATAACATGACATTTTTAGGTAAAACATTTTACCTAAAGACAGCTGTAAAAGTAATAGAAAAAGAAGTTTTACTACATTTTCCTTGGACTGTTGTAATTAATAGAAAAATACTGAAATTAGGGCTTAAAAAAAGTAATAGAATTTTATAGATAATTAAAGTTCTGTGTGCTGCAATGTCTCCATTCAGTTCTGAATGTGGCATCAAGGAGCAGATTTGTAATAAAGAGGAAATAAGATTAAAAAAAAAAAAGGCGCTATCAGAAGTGTAATTACCTGGCTCTGTTTTTACCACTACATGTGTTTCTATGGCTCAACGTTCCCTTCAGGGTTTTCATCCATCCAGCACCAAATCCGATCTGCTCTCAACTCCCTGACAGAGAATTCTCTCTCCATTCTTTCATCAGGCCATCTCATCACTTCACTCTCATCCAGCAGAATCTGCCTCTGTCGTTTTTCATCCCGCCTTTCCCCTGACATCGTCTGCACCTTTCCTCTGGGCTTTTCAGCACTCTGTTACCAGCAGAGCTCAATCAGTGGATATCTACAGGATTAAAGTCCGTGGGAATAATCAGACGCCTCCGGCACTGTTCGAAACAGCGTGCATAAGTATTCTCTATTTCAATATTCCCTCTGCTGTTTTGTTTCCTCCTCACTGTTTTTCAGCGCATAGACAGAACAGATGAGGGAGTACCGTGATTGTTCAGTGTGAAAGATTACTCACACAACACCTCTGCTGAACCTGTGAAATGCCCTGTACTTGTGAGAGCCTCGATGTGATGCAGAATCACACCCGCAGAAAACACACACACACATACAGCCGGCTGAGCTGCCCCGCTTTAAACCCTTCAGTATGGCTACAAACTCAGCGGTGACACCTCTGCGCCTCTCAAACTAACGCGTGACCTTTGAATGTTTTTCTACCAGCGTCGAGGTGTTTGATCAAGTTGATTAATTGCTGGGAGCGTTTGCGTTGACACACATCTACGCAGTAGAGGAAACTATGACTTCTAGTGATAGAACGAGCTATCTGCTGAGCACCGATGCATTTTTAGACTTGTAGCGTCAAAGACATTAATGAGGGTTAAACATATGATATTTTTTTACCATTTATTTAGCAGCAAAATAACCTTTCTCTCTGTGTTTCAGCTATACGTTATTGATCATTATTTTTGTATGACGGCGCCACTCAAGAGCATCACGCTGCGCTCTGAAGTAACAAAGCAATCTCTCCATCTAACATTTATTTCTACCTGTTTTAAGAGTGAGCACGGCGCCTTTTGATAAACGCCAGCCATCAGGAGTTGGGTAAAGCGAGAGCGCTGCGTCTTTTCCCCCTAAATACCTTTTACGCTAAAAGTTTGGGAAACAAAAAGTCACGCTAGCGTTTAAACAGACGGCTTGCACTGTTGGCTAACGGGATATTGAGTGTGATTAAACACCACAGTACTTTGGCCCACAGTGCCCGGTTTGTAAGCACGTCTCAGGTGAAATACGGCTCTTTGCGGCACCGTTCAGTCATTATTTTCCCAAACTGCCAGAGTAATGGGATCCTTTCAGAACGATGCCAGCCTGGTTGTGCCAGGACAGGCCTCTACATCACATCTACACCTTAAGGCGTTCCCCACAGTGCACCGGATCGGTGCCAATGGTAATGACACGTAAAGCACATTATATGGGTTGAGTCACTCCAACAGGGTAGAGAGCGGAGCTGTGGAGCCGGGGGGAAGATCACGTACAGTATGCTAATGGGAAAGGATTCACAAACCCCTAACGAGAGCTGCCACGAGCAAATGTGTCATTACATTTTATGCGATGGACAAGCTGGTTGTACTTAATGTTACATCTGGTGTCACTGGACATAAATATTATTACTCCCAGATTGCAAGACGATACGGTACAACTCAGAGACAATTGCAGACTCACAACAAAATGGTTAAAAACCTTTTTTAAGGCCTAAAGAAACTGTTTTCATATTCGACATTTTTCTTTCTATTGATATTAAACACAGAAAAATAAATAAAATCAATTTAACAGTGCAAAAAAAAAAGTGAGAAAATGGTTTGTAAAATGTTTAATTAAGGTATTCCTGTGTCAGTGACCATAAAATCTACGAGGTCCTGGAGGAAATTGTGTGTAGAGACTTTAATGGATCTTTTTGTACGCAGGTTTTTATATAACACCTGGAGCTACAGCCAGTCCAGAAAGGGTCAGGCAGAAAAGAGATTGATGATGACAAATATTCCAGAAATAGGCCAATGATATTAGTCACAAAAGTCTACATAATAGCCTTAATGTTGGAGACAAGCAAGACATTCTTTAAAAAACGAAAGTTTATCACCTGAGAAAGAAGAGAGAAGCAGATAAAGCCAGCTCATTAACACACCGCTTATTGGCCATGATTAATGAGGGCCATTAATTACAGCGCTGTGTCTTTGTGTGGTCATTTGTCATTCCTAGACAGTGATACCTGCCGACAGGGTCAGAAATACAGAGGCCCATCATCTTTGCTGGCACATCCGTTGTGTTTCTTCCTCGTTTATACTGGGTCCAGAATATTTATAGCTGGACCCCGGGTGGTTTGGCTCGATGCGCTCGCTCTTTTCAGCCACGCGCCACCGCTTTGGGCCTTTTTTTTTTGGTTTAACAAAACCAGCCTGGTAGGTGAGGGTGACCACTGCTGCGGCAGGACTTGCTGCCGCCGGCGGCTTCTTTGGAATTAGCTTTAAAAGGCGAGGGAGGCGCTGACAGAAGGGTGGCCGCCTGCCAGAGCGGCGAAAGCTGGAGCCAGAAAATATCTTACATGTTGGCAGGTGGCCGGTGTCAACGCGCAGCTTTAACTGACCTGCTCGCATCCACGCGTCCCCACCTGGAGGGATTTAATTGATCGCATCTGCCCAACAGGCCTTGTCTGCGTTGTCTATCGGTAACAAAGGGTCGTTTAAAGCAGGATTCAATAAAATGGAGGTGTGGGTTGATATACCACCCTCCACTTCACAACAGTTAACAATCTTGAGACGATCATCACAAGCATAGAAATGTTGATTTGATTTGATCTGAGCAGTTCCCCACCGCCTCAACACCAGCCACCATCTCTACTCCCTCGCCTCCTCTCTTCCTTTTCTTCCCACCGAGACTATCAGTGTGTCCAGTGTTCCTCGCTCTTTTGTGTCTTTGTCCTTCTCTTCTCTTACTCTCTGTATCGTTCTGCAGGTTTCCGGTCTCCGGACCTTCATGCTGCTCTGACAAAGCCAGCGTCCATGCTTTTCCCTATCTTAATAAAATCTGCCGACGTATTACGTGTATATAACGTCGACTATGTTTGTATTTCTATGATTCTATGATTATAATTCTCTGTCCCTCGCTTTCTCTCTATCTATCTCTTTTATTCTCTCTGTCCTGTCTCCCTCTTCTCCTCCTTTACCGGCTTTCAGCAGGCGGGTTCCTCCTTGTAAGCCTGATCCGGCTCAAGGTTTCTTCCTGTTAAAAGGGTGTTTTTTCCTTGCCACTGGGCTTACCTGGGGGTTCAGGCTGTGGGTTTCTGCCTCTGTAAAGCACCGAGAGGCCATTTTATTGTGAATGGTGCTATATAAATAAAGGTGAACGGAATTGTAATCATATTGGTTCCAATCAGCGTGGAGCTGCTGTGGTGTTGGATCTAACAATCCTTTGAGGGATGTTCAGGAAAATCCGACTTAAACACGCTGGATTCCAGAGCTCGCTGAGAAGCGGTGAACTGAATCAAGTCATTGTCAAAAATGTACCTTCTCGAGTTTTTATTTTTCCTCCCTCTAGCTGAACAGCTTCAGCAAACACTGCGACAAGACGAACTTAAAACGGCAGAAGTAGATTGAGCCGGACGAATAAACCAGTCATCCTGTCGTCTGAGTCCATTTAAGAACCTTCACGTCCGTGGAAAACAGCTGTTACTTTAAAATTCTACGCAATCATCCTCCTCATCTGCTCTTCATAGGTCAACCTTCTCTTCCTAACGTCCACCAAGCTCCAGCCTCCCATGCATTAGCAAAACTTCTTGATGTTCTGACCAAACAATCATCACCCATAAACGACTGAAACCTGTTTTCCCCAACTGACAACACTGTCTACAACTCAAATCCTTCCAAACGGAAACCGCCAGCTTCCGTAAACCATTTCAAATAACTCTGCAAATAAATGTTCCTTTTCGGTACAAACGGATATGGAGTACGCTGAACGTGCCCAGTCATGTGTGCGGCGCGTTCACGGTCCTGATCTCTTTATTTCTGCTCTGCTAGCAGACACATGGGCCGCTGTCTGACAGACTGAGGGACCAACTATTAGCTGGAATTGCCAGAGGATCAGTCATCCCAAGTGCATCAGGTCTGTTGTTGTCTCCATGCAAGAGACAGAGACAGAGAGAGAGAGAGAGAGAGAATGAGAGAGAGAGAGAGAGAGGGGGGAGACCTGACCCAAATATGTCTTTACATAAGGCCCTACATGATGGAGATGTTGCTCTGGGAGCAAATAATTAGATTATTCAACGGCATCATAACGCAGTCAGTCGTATTGGGGGTATGTGGTGGAGCCAGGGCTTGATTAAGGAGAGGTGGATGGAGGGGTGGATGGAGGGGTGGATGGAGGGGGGGATCGCACTCAAGCAGATTTCATAATTGATCCGGGTGATGATGCGGGAAGGGATTCATTTTTGCACACCGGTTTGGCGTGAGAGAATCCCGCGCGCGTGAATATCCGCTCCAACATCTCGCTGCAGGCGCACAAGGATACAGCAAGCGTGCGTCGACGTGCGGGGCTGTGGGGCGTCTTGCACCATTACGCGCACGCCTCGCACCTGAGTCTTTGTGTTCACCATCAAACCAACGATGAGAAAATAGAACCGGTTTAAAGATACTTACGTGCCATATTGCGAAGAAGATCAGAGACACGCAGAGGACCAGGGACAGCATGTAGCAGAAGGCGGCAAAAGTGAACATAATGAAACGGGGAAACGGCGGTAAATTTCCCCGCCAAAAAAACCCGCGATCCTGTTGACAAACATCTAAAACAGAAGAGGAGAGGGCGAAGTTGTCACGCTGCCACGAAGAGCCGACGCGGAACCATGACTTAGCCCCTGACAGCAACTATTAAAGAAAAAGAAGAGGAAGGAAAAAGAAAGAGGAAAACACGCAGATGAGCCGCGCGTCCCTGACCCGGGAAGTCCACGCTTCAGATACGCGCGGTCGGCATGGTGCACGGCGTCGGTGAAGCCGTCACAGAGGAGCCTCTGAGCGGAGCCGGAGCGGGAGCACCCGTGGGAGACGCGTCTGGAGGAGACCCATGCAGCTGCGTCCACGGCGGCTCCTCGGCCCTCCGCTCCAGACCCCTCATTAAATGTTGTTTTCTCCTCTCGGTGAACCTATCAGAGAGGAGCACGGAGCGCGTGAACAGGTGGATTTAAAAGACCAGACCCCGGCGTGCTCGTGCACGCGCCGTGCAGCGGGGACGCGCTTTCTGCGTCTTCGAGATCCCCCGGAGCTTCAGGCTTCTGCAACATTTTTTTTTTTTTTTTTTTTAATCAGTTTTGATCATTTTTGTCATTAACGTTTTTATGAGCAAAGCCTAGTTCATGAGTTTAGCCGTTAAAAATGCAGTTTGCTTTACTACAGAAATAAAGACATTTTTCAGTTTAGGAATTTGACTTATGGCACTTAATTATTTATGGAGTACATCAATTCTTTATATTGTAGAACATTAATAAATACACTTTTTTTAAATCAGCTGATCGCGCTACCGTTTTTACATTGTGACACTCGCGCCACCTACCGGTGAGACGCTGTATTGTTTCTGTGCAGTATGTATTTCTTTTAATGACTGTCAGAATTGAATGTCACAGCATTTATTTAATACTAGTGTTGATGTACTAACACTCCATTACCTACACTACTACTAAAAATAAAACTGCACCTGATGTCTGTAATTAAGTACATTTAATTCTTGAAAGCCTTAACTGTGTACAACAGAAAAACGTAGCTAACTAAAGACGTAAGCTGTCAAGCGTTACAAACTTAGAAACTTAGAAACTCGCTTTTAAAACCACATCTCGTCCCTAAATTAACTTTTGTCTCAAAAGAGCAGTACTGTAAAGGGGGCTCATTCGTCCACAGCCCTGGTCAGGTCTGTTTTGACTACCTGTGCGTCCCTCTGTCCCCTCAGACCAGTCAGGTAGACCTGAGGTCTGGGCACGTTGCTACCAGTCATCTCTCTTGTCAGCTGACTGGCGGCGTCCCTTGGCAACCAAATCTGCGTTGTGCTTGTTCCGTCTCATGGAACTCAGCTGGGTCTGCGTGGAGTGGGTGGCCTTGGTAAGCAGACGCGCCTGTAAATACCAAAAAAAGAATCAATCTCCAACTCTAGGTGCACTAAAGTATTTTGTGAATTACTGCGTATCAAGTGTTGGTTCAAAATTTATTTTGGCTTCTTTTGGGGAGTTGAACAAAAAATGTTGACCTTTTTGATAGCGTTCTTACGCAGCTCCAACGCATTCCACTCGTAGGTCCGGACGATGTTTGTTTCGATGGGGTGGACGTCTGTCTGAGTGCTGCTGTCACACTTCCTGGTTCCCTTCATAGCCGAATTGCAGATCTGCGAAACACACAAAACCGGAATATAGTAAATGCACAAACTTATTGCTAATATTTAAGCGTTGTAGGCTGGGTGTGTCGTCTGCGAACCTCAAAGCTAAAATCTTGCTGCTGAAGTCTGAAGAGATGAAGGAGCTCAGGGGAACCCTTGGCTCTCTCTTCCACCTCTGCAATGAAGACATCTGGCCTGGATGCAAACTCCAGGGCAGCTTCTCTAGAGCTGAAAGCGTAAAACTTCCATTCGTGTTTAAGGACCCCGAGCTTTGGATTTCCTGCAAGAGAAGCATTATTTTATTAATTAAGGCATTAATCTGGAGAAAACTCGTGTTGTTTTTGTTCTGAAGACATCAAAGGTTCATTGGTTCTTCTTCTCAGATGTTCTTTCTAGCAACAAACATATGCTAAAGATACAATAAATTAGGATCTGACTCTACTACTGTTTCTAATTTTAGTTGGTAAAATCTTGATATCCATTTTCTAACAGAATGAGGTCATTGATGGATTGAGAACAAACTTTAGTCTTTAGGCACACAGAGACACTACCAGGAAGTAGAAGGCCATCTCTGCAGACGAATGTGTAGCCACAGAATCCATTAAACTGGAGCGACAGATCAGAAATGCTGGCGTCCGTTTCAGACGGCAGCCATTCGCATGTTGTCATCTCAGCTAGATTTATTTGCCCATCTGGAAGATTCAATAAACACAACCCAAAAACTTTACCCCAGTTTTGTAGTACGTCAAGAGAACCCAACCTTCTGCACTCCCAAGAAAGCCAGCACCTGACGGTTGGCTCAATCTGTCCTGGTCTGTCTTCACCTCTGAGCCCTCCAGCAAGCCGTCTAAATATTCTGCGGGGAAAAGTTCAGCCTGTGCGACAGTGAAGGGCTGCAGGTTCAACATGATGGTATGGAGGACTTTCAGCAGCTCTGCCTCCTCTCGAAGGCCACACCAGAGATCTGCCAGGGCCTTGAACAGGGGCTGTGGGACACACCAGGACACAAGGACACTAACTTGTTGTATAGCATGTGCCACCGGTAGCTGACGAGTCCGGTGATGTCGACACTTACAAAAACCTTGGCGCTGTGCACGGCTCTCTTTGCCTTCACACTTTCTTTAAGCAGATTTGTCTGTGCCGACAGCTTCGTCTGTAGGTCACCCATGCACGAGGCGCATAGATGTGCATTACTCTGGGGGTAAGCAGAAAGCACCAACTTGTATGAATTTATCCACTCAAACACTCTTAAGAGATGCTAACGGCTAACTGATTCTCTCACCAAAAGAATTTTGAGGAAGGCCTCATGCTGCCTGGCATTGTAGAGAGCCTGTTTGAGCAGGTCCACAGGGACATCGCGGCCAACCCTCCGACTGTCAGGCTCCAGCAGCTCCTCCAGCAGCGTTGTGTACTTCCCCACCAAACGCCGCGACGCGCTCAGCTCGTTTTCAATGCCTTCAAAGCTCACTGGGAAAGTTTCATGAAGACATTTCTCATTCACGCTGGCTTTGTTGAAGAGGCAGATCCCAGCCACGATCCTGGTGAGCTCATCCAGCTGCTGCTCTTTGTCCTTTTTTAGGAGCGCCATGAACGCTGCCAGTTCAGCGGGAGGGAGAACACTTTGCAGGGCAGCTGGAGCAAGACAGAACTCATCATTAGCGCAAATGTGGAAGGGCCTTTAAAGAGCAAAGAAACTGGGTCCTAAATGGCTTTTCGCCCCCTACAGGTGTAATTATGTCACCAA
This sequence comes from Tetraodon nigroviridis, assembly GCA_000180735.1. NCBI lineage: Eukaryota > Metazoa > Chordata > Actinopteri > Tetraodontiformes > Tetraodontidae > Tetraodon > Tetraodon nigroviridis. The sequence continues at coordinate 1,336,244 of CAAE01015120.1, forward strand.
ACTGTTTTCACCTTTAGCTTGGTTCACGCTGTCGGCGTCTGCGGGTGAGCTGACGCTGGAACGCTGCAGAATATATGAAACAATTTTACAGTACAGAGCATCAAACGCATCCCTTGTTTTCAGCCTGCTGTCAGTGATCTCTGTCTTCAGCGGGCTCATCCTTGATTCCGTGGCCTGTCGGATTTCCTCGAGGAACTGACCTACACACACACACATACACACAAAAGGACTCCATAAAACCATGTTTAGAGACTATGTTGTGTGAAACAATAAGAAACGCAAAAGAAAAACCTGATGTTCCAACAAAAAAAACTTGTCACACATACTGTAATGACTAAATACTATTATATTTACACATTTTTTTTTTTTACACAAAACAGCTGATGTGATTAAAATGAAACTGTACATCACATAAAAGTATAAAGGGTTGGATCGGGTAGTTTTGAATGAGAACTATGAAATCTTGCTTTCATTGCATTTAAATTGCACCAACATCAAACACTGTGAATCAAACTTACATCTGGAGGTGTAACTCAGACCAAAATATTCTTGCATTTTGATTGTGTCCAGGGATGGGCTGCACTTCTTTGTGAGTTTCCTCAAACATAACTGGAACATAAAGAATCCCACAGATAATAGTTCCATTGGGTTAGGGTTAGGTTTGATTTTGAGAACTTTCACACATATTGTACACATCTGCAGTCACTCACCTCTTCTACTTTTTCTATGTCTTCTTCAGTCAGAGCCTCGTCGGTATTAAAGCCGTTATTTCGGTCTGACACAACAGACTTTACCTGAAATCATTTAAGACAAAAGTACTAGAGACAAAAAAAAAATCTAAAAAGACAATTCCAGAATTTTTGTGTACCATTTGAAGGCTCAATATGATTGATTTCGGAATGTTTTTTGGTTTTTTTTCCCACCTTTAATTGCAAAAATATTAAGCATGCACATGTAAAATCCTTAACTAATTATCAGTGTGCATTTTGTTTAGGAGTTCTGGTTAAAGATGACCAGCTGATAGTAACAGTTTGGTTAGTTCCGGGTACTGACCACCAATGCCACCAGCGTCTCCGATAGTTCGAACCCTCTTTTAGCACACTGCTGTTGGAGCTCAAGGATCATCTGGTACCACCTTTGTATTGAACCCGGGCTGATATGTCTTCCGGGTTGCTGCTTGTCACGGTCTCTTGAAGACTGGTAGCTTGGCAACCTGATTACCTCGACCAGATTGCATGATAGAGGCCACTAGGGCAGTAAAGAGAGGATGAGTGTTGCAGAGTTCAAAAATAACAATATCAGAAAATTGATTTTATAACACAATTATACCTGATTTAAAAGAAAGAATACTTACAGCAAACAACTGCGTGCAAGAATATTTAAAATTCTCAGAAACGGCATTGCCCTTTTCTGTATCTGCTTCATATGCGTTTGGCATCTGAAAGAACAAAATGTACACAATATCACCCCAGTTTTCCAATATTTGCTGCATTTGATCAGAGAATAGAACACTTTTTCAGATGCTATAGTCACATCTCTGCATCCTGCTAAGGCAGATGTGGGCAAACTAAGGCCCGGGGGCCACATGTGGCCCGATGAGCTGTTTAATCCGGCCCACAGAGCCTTTACAACACTTTTTTTCACAAGCCAAAATAGGAAGGTTGGCAGCCTGCTTGGTTAGAAAGAAGTTCAACCCCCTCTTCACCTAGCATGCTAACATGTCCTCTGAAAAAGGTGGGGCCAAACTTCATCTGAAGCTTCATCCTCCATCTCTAGTTAGAACAATTTCCAGGCTCTTTATACTATTTTCTTAAATAATAGTCCATCAAGCACGATTTTTAGTTAACCTCTGATTCTCTTTCAGGGGCTGGCCCCTTCATCAAGATCTAAAACCCAATGTGGCCCTTTAGGCAAAATAATTGCCCCACCCCTATGCTAAGGGCAGAAGGAAATACCATGATTGATGTCATGTGACGTTTTGCCGACCTCACGTTTCAAGCAGAGGCAAAACAAATTCAAGTGTCGTTGTGTTGTCACCGTCTCACCTGGTCGTGTTCTCTATTTCTTTCCATGGCTGCTGACTGTAGTTGAAGTTAGTTGACACCAGTAATATCGGGGGCAGTCGTTACATAGTTGCGATATCGTATGGTGCTTTAGATCAAAGTTGCTCTCTATCTTTGAAAGGGTTAGGGTTAGGGTTAAACCTCTAAGCATCCTTGATTCCTTTGATCTTCGTGTGCACGTGCATGTGTGTATTTGTTTTGTATTTTTTCCACCCCTCCATCATCTTAAGTCACTTCATTGCCCACTCAAGGAGCTTCCATACTACAGTAAAGGATAAAATGGTGAGAGATTCCATTCCTTGAGCTAAATGTCCCAAAAACAAAAACCATAGCACACTATTCCTGGATAAGCTGTAGGTTTTTGCTTATTTACCTTATAAGAATAAATTTCTTTAAACACCTGACAGTATAAAATGAGTTTATTAACAAAAATGACTAAACTTTTAATGGTTTCCATGGTTTTTTTCCTTGATGGAGTGAATCAAATTAAATTATATTTGGATTGAGTTTGTCTGTTATCCCACAGTGGGGAAATGGTGCGATGCTAACACCAACTTTAACTTGTATTTAAAAAAAAAAAAAAAACAGAATAACATATCTGTAAAGCTCTCATTCGTCCACAGCCCTGGTCAGGTCTATTTTGACCACTTGGGCGTCCCTCTGTCCCCTCAGACCAGTCAGGTAGACCTGAGGTCTGGGCACGTTGCTCCCAGCGTCTCTCTTGCACTGACTGGCGGCGTCCTTGGGCAGCCAGACCTGTGTGGCGTTTTCCCGTCTCATGGAACTAGCGTGGGTCTGTGTTGAGTGAGTGGCTTTGGTGAGCAAATTCGCCTAGAAATATATTTTTTTTTTTTAAAAAAAAAAAGGTCAGTTACAGTTTTTCTCCAAAACTTCCTCAAAAATAATTCACACTTCTATGATTTCTCTTTCACTTTGAGATAGGTGTAGCGAAGTAACAGAAGTGCTGACCAGTTTGATAGCTTTCCTTCGCAGCTCCCACGCATTCCACTCGTACGTCCTGACAACGTTGGTTTCCACGGGGTGGACGTCTGTCTGCGTGCCGCTCTCACACTTGGTGATGGGTTTCACGCGTGAATTCTCCTTAGGACACATCTAAGGACAGAAAAGCAAAATATAAATTCATTTCGATTCATTTATAGAGCTTTTTTAGACAACTTTATGGTTGTGGGAAAACACAGAGGAGGATAAACGAACAGAAATGATGGATTTAGTAACAGTGCCACGGACTTGTGCGTTCTGTGCTGGGTGCGAGTCCACTAACCTCAAAGCTAAAATCTCGCTGCTGAAGTCTGAAGAGATGAAGGAGCTCAGGGGAACCCTTGGCTCTCTCTTCCACCTCTGCAATGAAGTCATCTGGCCTGGACGCAAACTCCAGGGCAGCTTCTCTAGAGCTGAAAGCGTAAAACTTTCCCTCATGTTTAAGGACTCCAAGCTTTGGATTTCCTGCAAGAGAAGCATTATTTTATAATTAATCTGGAGAAAACTATCCTCCGTGAATGTCGGAGGTTGTCGTTACGACTGTAAATGTTTATTTCTTTGGTTCTTCTTAGATGTTCTTCCTAGCAATAAATCTACGCTGATGATACAATAAATTAGGGTCTGACTCTGTTCTTGTTTCTAATTTCAATTGGCAGAATCTTGAGCTCTATTTTCCAACAGAATGAGGTCATAGATTGCTTGACAACAAACTTTAGTCTTCAGGCACGCAGAGACACTACCAGGAAGTAGAAGGCCATCTCTGCAGACGAATGTGTAGCCACAGAATCCATTAAACTGGAGCGACAGATCAGAAATGCTGGCGTCCGTTTCAGGCGGCAGCCATTCGCATGTTGTCATCTCAGCTAGATTTATTTGCCCATCTGGAAGATTCAATAAACACAACCCAAAAACTTTACCCCAGTTTTGTAGTACGTCAGGAGAACCCAACCTTCTGCACTCCCAAGAAAGCCAGCACCTGACGGTTGGCTCAATCTGTCCTGGTCTGTCTTCACCTCTGAGCCCTCCAGCAAGCCGTCTAAATATTCTGCGGGGAAAAGTTCAGCCTGTGCGACAGTGAAGGGCTGCAGGTTCAACATGATGGTATGGAGGACTTTCAGCAGCTCTGCCTCCTCTTGAAGGCCACACCAGAGATCTGCCAGGGCCTTGAACAGGGGCTGTGGGACACACCAGGACACTCTTTAATCAATCCACAGTACAGTAGCTGATTTAGCACAAACATGTGCCACCGGTAGCTGACGAGTCCGGTGATGTCGACACTTACAAAAACCTTGGCGCTGTGCACGGCTCTCTTTGCCTTCACACTTTCTTTAAGCAGATTCGTCTGTGCCGACAGCTTCATCTGTAGGTCACCCATGCACGAGGCGCATAGATGTGCATTACTCTGGGGGTAAGTAGAAAGCACAAACTTGTATGAATTTATCCACTCAAACACTCTTAAGAGATGCTAACGGCTAACTGATTCTCTCACCAAAAGAATTTTGAGGAAGGCCTCATGCTGCCTGGCGTTGTAGAGAGCCTGTTTGAGCAGGTCCACAGGGACATCGCGGCCAACCCTCCGACTGTCAGGCTGCAGCAGCTCCTCCAGCAGCGTTGTGTACTTCCCCACCAAACGCCGTGACGCGCTCAGCTCGTTTTCAATGCCTTCAAAGCTCACTGGGAAAGTTTCATGAAGACATTTCTCATTCACGCTGGCTTTGTTGAAGAGGCAGATCCCAGCCACGATCCTGGTGAGCTCATCCAGCTGCTGCTCTTTGTCCTCTTTTAGGAGCGCCATGAACGCTGCCAGTTCAGCGGGAGGGAGAACACTTTGCAGGGCAGCTGGAGCAAGAGAGGAAGAGCAGAACTCATCATTAGCGCAAATGTGTGGAAGGGCCATTTAAAGAGCACAGAAACTGGGTCCCAAATGGCTTTTCGCCCCCTACAGGTGCAATTATGTCACCAAACTGTTTTCACCTTTAGCTTGGTTCACGCTGTCGGCGTCTGCGGGTGAACTCACGCTGGAACGCTGCAGAATATATGAAACAATTTTACAGTACAGAGCATCAAACGCGTCCCTTGTTTTCAGCCTGCTGTCAGTGATCTCTGTCATCAGCGGGCTCATCCTTGATTCCATGGCTCCCTGGATTTCCTTGAGTAACTGAACTGCAAACACACACGTAAAGACACAGATAACAACGGAAGAAGTGAAGGAATTTTTTTGGCTAAAGATGTAGAAGAGAATTACAGTCAAATTGAGTTATCTGGTATGGTAGTATTGATCATGGCAACCGATAGACAGTGGTGGTAGGTATATTTCAGCAATGAAAGCATGGGGGGGTGGAGGAAGTGTGGCACTTGTGCCCGGGAGAGGGGTAGAGTTGGGTATCTTTCATGTAGCAGTGGACATTGGGGCCATGTTTTCCATGACTGATTGATAAATCCACCTAGTGATGCTGGTCTTGGACACGTCGTCAGTGATAGTACCTGGGGTCATCGGGGGGGGTTTCGGCTCTTTCAACATCAGACCCCCTCACCCAGGCGACCCGACCGGGAGCGATCAGTTCCCGGCCTGTGTCCAAGAAGCGCTCGGCCAATGATGTATGTAGAGAACCCAGGAAAGCGCTGTGATTTGTAACCCAAGCAAAGTCAGTTGATGAAGAAGAATGTAAGACTCTGTATGTGTGTTTGTGTGTGTCTGTGTGTGTGTGTGTGCGAAGTGTGGAAGGTGAGCAGTAAGGTCCAGGAGGATGAGAACTAGTGACTGTCTAGTGTACTGCTCATTGGTAAGCTGGACTAGTACTGTTTTGGTCCTGTGTTGTGTTTTTTTTTGCTGTTGTTGTGGGTTTTTTTATTATTATTATTATCATTATTGTTTCCACTTGTATAACTAATGAATCTACCCTGTGATCTACCTAGCAAAATCCAAAATGGTTAAGAGCACTGCAGCAGATGAGCTCTAGAATTTGACCTTCAGAATGGGTAGAAATTTAATTCAATGTGTGAACATATTTGAAACTCTTTTATACAGATATGATCAACACTTTTGCGTTAGTTCCCTGTTACATTCACACGAAAGGTTAAAGCCAAGAAATGTAAAGTTCAAATAATTGAAATTGCACCAAAATTGAACAATTTAATCAGTATTATATGTTATACTTACATCTGGAGGTGTAACTCAGACCAAAATATTCTTGCATTTTGATTGTGTCAAGAGATGGGCTGCACCTCTCCGTGAGTTTATTCAGACATAACTGAGAGGGGGGAAAAGTTACACAAAAGAATATATGTTAAAGAAATATCACTATAAGTTAAAGTAACACGTTTTATAGCTTGTTGGTGGCCCTAAAATTAAGTTACTCACCTCTTCTAGTTTTTGTATGTCTTCTTCAGTCAAGGCCTCATCAGCGTTAAAGCTATTTTTTGGGTCTGACAGAACAGATTTAACCTAAAAAACAAAACAAAACAAAATGTGAAGAATATTTTAAGGACAATTCTGAAAGCTTTTGAAGGCACATTATTGTGAATTTAAAGATGGGTCTTTTTTATACTTAATAATTCCCATCTATTGTTTTTTTTATTGATTTAATATTTCTGTTTGGTTCTTAAGCTGGCCTAAAAGTCATTTCTTTACACGTGTAATTAAATGATTCTTATCATTAGTTGGTTTTTACCTGAAGTCTGCTTTACTGTAATGTCTTTTAATTTCTTAATAGTAAATGGTTTTTACATACATCTTATATTGTCCTATTTAATATTTAGCATTATTTGCAAAAATGTGCGCTTGTAAAATTCTTAATTTTGTTTAGGGATGTCATTAAAGCTGACCAGCTGATACGAGCAGTGGGTCAGCTTTAGTCACTGACCATCAACGCCACCACAGTTGCTGACAGGCCGGATCCTCTTCCAGCACACTGAAGTTGAAGTTTCTGGGTCATCTTCTTAAGGATGTTGTTCTTTTGAAGGCCATCCATTTCTCTCTTTACTTGCAGTTTCTTATATGATGAACCTGGACTGATAGAGCTCTCCTCGGTTTGTTGACAACTGGTTGCTTGGTAACCTGAACATTCCGACTAGTGGCCACTAGATGGCGGTAGAGCGGGGAAAATTGACCTTCGTTAACTACATTAAATTCAGTTAAATGTATTTTTTAAAGTAGGTTAAAGTGCTTTTTTTGTTGTTTTATGTTTTTTTTATACATTTTAACATGACTGTTGGAAGTGTGTGGATGGATTGCATCATTTATTTACTTAAAAACAGCCATTGGCGAGTAAAATATTTATTATAAAAAAGGTTTGACATAAATAGCATTGTGTGAAAACATGGAAAAGTGTTTAAAGGGAAAATAAAAAGAATCTGACATCACCTTGCTCTCTGCAGAGAGCTTAGAAAAGAGCTTTTTAAATGATTTCCACTCTAAAACAAACAAGTTTTGTCTCAAACAGGAAAAAAAAAAACATGCAGACACAACACACGAAATAAAAGGTGCAACTCCAAAACCATGCAGAAGGATGATGTCAAGATGCTCAGGATTCCCAAAAAAAAAAAACATTCACATTCTTATTTATCGGCAAAATCCACTGTAGTGATGAACGGGGCGGTTTGACGGGACAGGAATACCTTTCACCCAAAAAGAGCAAAAACACCAGCGTCTGTACAAATATTAGGTTCATAGTAAAGAAAACACCGCAATCACAAAGAAAAAGATACTGTACAACACAAAGACTGCAGCAGGGGGATTCTCCCGCTGCTGACTCGGCAGAAGCGAGAGGTATTCCCAGACCAAACCTGCACACCGCGTCCATCACCGAAGGTGGCCATGCTTTCAAAACGCACACTTCGGATCAGACAGACGTCTTTTCTCCATCACACAGCCTTATTTCAAACTTATTTAATGACCATCGGGGCCAAGGTGACCAATAGTTCATTCTCGGCTTATTAAATGTAGTTTAAAATTTAATGAAAATACAAATCTGAGTCGATACGAATTTAATATTTGTCAGGATTTTACGGAAACAAATACAGACGTTAATTAAAGGCCAGCTCCAATTATAGTCTATTAAACACAAATATTCAAATAGTAGCTCAGGAGTGACATATTCCCTTCAAGGGGGAATTAGGACAGTCAAATGTTCCCGATATTAACAGCGACAGACAGGAAGGACAGACGGCCATAGAAATGACGGTTATTCCAAAAGTCGGGGCACCGAATTCACCTGGAAGCTTTTTACACAACTCAACGGAGCGTGTAGCTGAGGAGTCGTGCTTCAGAAGCACTTCCTGTGAACGATCTGAGGTCCGTGCTCCTCGTACTCCTCCGCGCTGATCCACGCCGAGCCGAAGGTTTGCAAGTTGGCCAGCATTGCTCCGCCGCTCCACACGGAGAAGTCTCTGTCCTCGGGGCTGCTGACGCGGACGTTCTCCCCCGTGTTGGGGGCGAGCAGGCCCTTGATTTCTGCCTGGAGTCGCTCGGGGAACCCGGACAGGAGGGTGTTCCCACCTTGAAGACATTTTTGAGGTCAAATAAACTGGAATAGGGACGAACAAGAAGGACACAGGCCGGGGCCGGAGGTGGGAAAAACCTGCCACCACGGCCGGAACGCGCTCCGCTCTGAGATAATGAGGAGAAAGGAGCGCTTACCCGAGAGGACAATGTTCTGAAGAAGGCTGCGCCGCAAATCGATGTCCGAGCTGAGAATCGACTTGTAGAGGCTCTCGTGGATCCCGCCGTGATCTCGGCCGATCAGCTCGGGCTTAAAGAGAATCTCGGGAGCCCTGAAAGGTTTTTAGGTGAGAGAGATCGCTTCAGAAAACAGGACAGGAGACAGGAGGCTCGTTTGTGGATTTGGTTTGAGCTGACTTTTACTCAATATTTGTTGGTTAATAAAGAGGAACTCATCCATTAAAAAAAAAAGCTGCTAATTTATTCCTCATTTCCAAAGTTACTGATCTTTTATTTCAAGGTCACTTTCTGGCTGCAGTTTAGTCATTTTTCTGGCTGGAAAATAACGTTCCGATTTTGTTTTTCCATTTACGCCTCATTGATTTGATTGTGATGTTTTTGCAATTTAAACGTGAAAATAATCAAAGCAGGGAAAATATCTAATAGTACACAAGAAGACAGAAAAAGAAAAAAAAAGAGAAGGTAGTTTGTTTTTTTTTTATCATACACTAAATTTAAGGAATAAAGTTAAAATACGATGGCGAGAATAAAGCCAGCATAAAAATGTCAAGAATAAAGTCGAAATACAGTATAAGATCAAGAATAAAGTGGAACTTTTGAGACCAAACCAACCAGCCAGCGCAGGTGACTGCGCCAGGAAGGCGGTTAGATGAACTGGTGAATTTACTCTTCAGACTTAGCTATAGTAACAAGGACCTAGTAGCAACCAATGGACAAACGCAAGGCTATTGATTGATTTTTTTTTTCAAACCAAAGACCAATTATTTTATTACAGTACTAAATCGTTCATTCTAACTTTAGAACTTATTGCTGAAGAGAACAATCAACCGTTTAAACCAGAACGGTGCCGCGTGCTGAGCGAAGAGGGACAGCGTCGGGGGTTACCTGAACCTCTCCGTGCTCAGAGTGACGATCTGTCCGTCGGGCATGGTGAAATGCATCTCGCTGCAGGACGACCCCCCAGCGCTCAGCTCAGCGTCGTAGTTTAAAGCCACGCGGCAACATCTCTCCTTCATCTCGCGCGCAATCTCCGCCTCTGCGCTGGTGCGCATGCACACGCCCTGTTCCTGCAGAAGCTTCGAAAGCAGGAGAACGTGAAATGTTGCTTTAGAAACGAGGGTCGATGCAAATTTGAATGATTTTTCAGAGTGATAAGGGCCACTGCCTAAATAATTGAAAACGGAACAAGTAATTGTAATTAAAACTCATTATTAAACCGAGAAATGGTAATAGATGTAAAAATGGGAGCTTGGGACTTCACAAATACCTTTATAAGATGTAGCGTAACATCGACACCAGCCAGAGGGAAGCGCTGCACAGCATGAGGTAGATAATGTCCCTCGAAGACGGGAACGCTGTGGCTTACGCCGTCTCCAGAGTCGAACACCACACCTTCCGGGCAGAGCAGAAAAGGTTGAAAAGCTCTTTTAAGCGACGCTTCCTTCACGGGAAGGGTCTGAAGAGATTACCGGTGGATCTTCCCGATGCATAAAGGGAGAGCACTGCCTGCATGGCCACGTAGGTGAAGGGAACGTTGAAGTATTCGAACATGATCTCCACCATGCGCCTCCGGTTCTCCAGCGGATTCATGGCCGCTTCCGTCAGCAGGACTGGGTGATCCTCCGGATCCACGCCCATTTGCAGGAACGTGTGGTGCCAAATCTGAGAACCGATTAAAAAGATTAGTTATACTGTTTAGCCACAGGGATGCTGTGCCCGTCATAGGCCATTCAATAAACGTACATTATGGAAATGCACCGCTCACCTTTTCCATTTCATCCCAGTTCTGGACGATCCCATTCTTAATGGGATGTTTCAGAGCCAGGACCCCCCTCATATGCTGAGCCTCATGGCCGATGTAGGTCTCTCTCTCAGCTCTACCATTCATAATTTCCTGGAAGGACAAAGTACATAAAAAGCCGGTCTGTGCTGGTCAATACTACGATGATTTCTGCACTTTGTGCGACAGGAAAAACTGCTTATACCTACCTCGTATTTCGGCATTCCAATAATCGTTGGGAAAACAACATTCGGGAGGTCTTTATCGGCAAACCCTGCTTTCATCAAACCAGACCCTGTGTCCAGAACTATGGGAGTCTTGAAATCTGTAATCTTCCCGCAGGTTGAGGGAAAAATCACTTTATTTAAATGACAGTAGCAACAACCCGGTGCACATTAGTGGGAATTCAATATTACCTTCCTGACGCCGACGTCAAGCTGGGCTTCACCGTCAGCCGAGTCACAGGCGGATGCCTTCAGCCAATCAGAGGGCTGAGCACCGTCAGTCAACTCTTCATCCTCGTGCTCTCTTCCGCTGAGCTCAAACTCGGGAAGCAGACACTGGCTCGCTGGGGATAAAGTCCTCATTTCCTCCACCAACTGTAAATCTTCCTCTTCCAGACCCTCGAATTCCACCGAGGTCTCGTCGTCATCCTTAACGCTTGTTTCTGAAAAACCGCCAATGTTGAACTCCTCCGCCGTCGTCTGATGATCGTTGTTGCTTCTGTGGTGGTGTTCCTTCACGTCCAAGTTGTGATTATTATCTGAGCGCTCCGGTAGTTCGTCGGGGAGAAGAGCAGTTTCACTTCCGAGATCAGGGAAAGGCGGTAATGAAGGAATCTGCATTTCTGCGGAGGAAGGAGCTTCATCTTCTGAAGGCTTGTCCTTCGCAGGTAAAACATTTCTGGGTTTAGGCACGGGAGGAACGGGACTGTTTCCCCCAGGGTCAAACCCTCCGTCGTCTGGTCTCAGTTCCGGAGTTAAAGACGCTTCGGGTTTGGCGGGATGTTCGCTAAAGACGCCCTCCAGCGGCTGGACTGCTTTCCCGTCGGGAGTATTTTTACTCAACATCGACGTCTCACGTTCGAAATGATCAGCTTGGGAAGCTGGAAGCTGATCCAGATGGTGTGATGAATATCCGTTAAGATATGGGGATCTAATAGGTCTTCATGTACGTCTGTTTCGTGCTCGGGCTCAGGATCCCTGCGGACCAGGAATGGTGCCTGGTCCTCAGTTCGAGTTTTCCCCATAATGGAACATCTAATAACCTTTCTTGATTTGTTCTTCTGCTTCTTTGCTTTGCACTCGATGTCTAAACTCTTCTCGAGCTTAGCCACTTCTCGCTTCTCCTTTTCAAGCTGTAACCGAAAAGCCTCCCTCTCTTTCCTTCCAGGCAGCCTGCTGGAATCCTGAATCTCGCTCCTTGATCGCTCCTCGTCAGCCCTTTCTTTTTCTCGGAACAGGTGGATCTTCTGCCTCTCCTCCACAATCATCTCATCCAGCATGTGGACTCGTCTTAGCTCGGTGAGCAGGTCCGAACCGCTGTGGAACGCCTGTGGATCCACCTCTGGGATCATTTTGGTTCGGTGGTCATCAGAAACTTTCATTTCACACTTGGAAGCAGCTGATTCGGGTTCCCAACCCTGGTCAGGCTCTGCAGGGAGAAGGTAATCCTCCACTCCAGGAAAACCAGCTTCAGCCAACTCCCTGGGTGCCATCTTTAAAAACAGAAACATTCCTTTGAGCTCATTTTGCGTTAACAAATATTCACTGGAATCTTAAATTTGCCTGTTGTTTCCATTATTTGGTATAAATAAATATGATGTGAACAATTCATTTTATAACTTGAAATGGCTTCCATTTTGGTTGAGAGGATTCATCCTATATAAGCTATACATTTTGATTCTTTCTTCGCCTGAACGATGTATTTATTCAGCAAAATTTACCTACCAAATCTGGGTCGTACCAATAGTTTGGTGCAGACATAGCCTGTGTTCAAACAACATTATCACATATGAATCAAGTTCAAACTAATTAAAATCTAAGTAAAACCAGAAGAATGGCAATGGGGTGGGGGGGTGTTTAATTATTTGTTATTTTTGGACGAAAAGGGAGTCGTAACGACATACCCCTCCAGTCTGGTTGTCCTTGTCCCACATCCATTGTTCGCGCTGGCTCTCAGACCTCAGCAGAGCATCCAGGACGGCCTCCTGAGCCAGAACATTTTCTTCTTTCTGTAGTGGAAGTAGTTTCATCACTTCGAGAACCGCAGCGGATTTCAGATTCAGCATGTACAAATGAAAAAAAAGGCTACTACCTCCAGTATTTCATCAGTCCTGCCCAATATTTTCTCCACTTCCCTCAGGTTTTCCTGTTCTCTCACATCCCAGTCCTTTAGCGAGACGTCAGTTGAGCTTTACAAAATTAAAAAAAGAAAAAAAAGAGCATGCATACATTTTAAACGTGTCAGAAGTGTGAAAGTGAATATTGAAATAAAAATAAGGCTGGTTCTTACAAATCGACAGAATCTGGGTTCTGCTCGTGGAGGTCATAGGAGTCCCACAGCAGAGTGGGGGCGCCCTCCGTCGTGCATAACGACTTGTTTGTTTCCTCCGTAATCGTGCTGGACAGGAGGTGACCGACTGGACTGAGTTCAGGATCCTCCGAAGGCCCACGCACCTCCGTCTGCGTGGGCCGATTCCCGCATCTGAAGAGCTGGCCAACGGCGGCGGAGGGTTCTGACGCATCCTGGAGCTGCTGGTTTGTCTTTTGAGGCGTTGGGTTTGGCGTGATGGTAATGGTGTAGGAGTTTTCCAGATTGTCCACGGGCAAGCTGAGCCAGGGGTTGCTGGGCAGCGCCGCCGAGCGCCTCACCCTGATCTCAAAATTGAGGCTGTCCGCGGCAGCTTTTGGGACGATCTGAATGCTAGCTCCTGAGGAATTTCCCACAGAGCCGCAGTCAAACTCCTCGTCGTGGATGGCGACGTCGGAGCAAGCGGAGCCATCTTTGTTGACTTGGGGAAGGATTAAAGTGGGCTTCTCGGAGTCTGTGATCTCGGTGAATCTGCACAGATCTTCCCGACCTCCGCAGAACTCCAGCTGGCCATTTCCAACTCCATCGAAACCAGAGTCAAATGAGCTGATGGAGACAGGTGTGCTGTGAGCAGACACCAGTTCAACGGACGAACAAGTTCTTGGGGAAGAAGCCGTTTCCTTCGAATCTTTACTTTTAAAGCCGCTGTCGGCGTGGCCCGCTCCTTCGGCAGCACAGTCGGCGGATGAATAACTGTTCCGCAGCAACTCATACTGCCACTGCAGCGCCCTCTGCAGGCAACCGACGGCCACGGGCTCCCGCGACGTGAGGAGCTTCATCAAGGTGATGCACCTGATGAAGAAAAACAAACTGAAAACATGAAGCTTTACCCCCCCTCCCCATTGACACCAGGTGTGGCGGCTCTAGGGGGGGAGATGTGGGTCTTCAATGATCTGAACGAGAGCCTGAAGCGGTCTGAAATGCGACTTCGCTCACCTCTGGGACATCCGCTTGCCTGCCTGATGGACCTCCTCATCGGGGATAACGCTGGAGAGGTGAGCCAGGTGAACCAGCTCCCCTTTGTCTGGGGGAGGATGTTTGGTCAAGAAAGAAGATATTCTTTGTCTCCAGGCGGGAATCGCTGCCCAGTCCTTCCTCTGCCTCCGGAGGGAACCGGTGTCTCCGTTGACGCCGGACAAAAGTTCCTGGAGGATGTTTTCATGGAGGACCAGGCTGTACCAGCAGCTGGCCTATCAGAGGACAAGTGAAAGGATGAGGACAGACGCCGGTGATGAACGGAAAGCAGCAGAGGTCGTGCGTGTCTCACCTTCTTATAGCTGCGGTGGTATTTAGAAACCGATCTGAGGGTTTGAAGAATAAACTGCACAGCAGAGTAGACTTTTTCTTTTAGTCTTTCCAGATCCAGAACCCAGTGATCCCTTATCTGACCCTCAAAGGGCGAGATTTCAGCCAACGTGTGGATCACGTCCTCAGCGCAGCGAACAAGAGCCTGCAGGGGTTGTGAAAAAGCGCGTGAGGATTCTTGGGTGACTGGCTTCCCAATGTAAGCTTTCAAGCTTTTAGAACCGTTCGTGAGCCTTCTGAAAAAGCATTTTAAACAAAAGTAGGCACCAAGACGGGACTGAAGACGTACCACAGCAGGAGTGTGAATGGTTGCCTCAAATTCAGACACCAGTTTCAGAGCCTTCGCGTCATCCTTGGCGATCTCTATTTTGTAAGGCTGGAGTTTCTCTTGATGAAGACTTTTAATTTGTTCAGTGATCTAAAAGACAAAACGATTCACTTCACAAATCTGAAAAGACAGATTAGCCCAAGCGTGACCAGAGTTTTTTGAGGACTTCGGTGGTTTCATTGCACAGGAGGAAAGAAAAAAATAAAGTATCAATGACTTTTTTTATTTCGTTTAATCAGCCATCTTTCACTGCCTTGTTATAGGCACCGTTTGGGGATAATCAGTTAAGATTTATGAAAACTTTACAAAACAATTCTGTGTAAACATCTCCATTTTTAAAGTAGGCGTCTGAATTATAGGCCGGTGCTGCCTATATATTTTGAAAAAATATTCATTTCTATTCAAATTTAGTGGGTGCGGCTTATATTTAGGTGTGCTCTATAGTCCAGAAATTACAGTAACTGGGGTCAATATTTTACAGCATACAATTAGTCCTAAACATAGACCCGCATGATATGAGCTGTTCCTGCAGCTGGTCTAAATTTAAAGGGTTAAAACCATTTTGTAAAGAGGGATTTAAACAAATCTTCACATTTATCCAGTCTTCTGTCATTACTTCTACAACACTTCTACTTCTGTGTCTTCTACAAGACTTTCACAAGCTGCCATCGTCATAAAGCCCAAATGCGCTGCAGAGGTGTACAAATGCAAAAGAAAGCACCAAGCCATCGCTGGCTGACCTGGAGAGCATCCGCCCGCAGTTGGAACACCTGCAGCTGCAGACGGGCTTTAGCGAAGGCCTGCTGCCACAAAAGCTCCACTTTCTCCACAGCTGCTGTGATCCTGCAAAAAAAAAAAAAATGACGGCAGATTTTCGCCAATTTGCGTTGTATCGAGAGAAGCGTTCACAGTACTCGGCTGTACCTGCTGTGGTTCTGTAGCATGTCGAAGGTGGTGTGAGTGAAAAGGGCGGTACCCGCCATGGCCAGATAGCAAGGGTCCTTCTCAGGGTAGTGAAGCTTCTCCACCACAATCTCACAGTGCCTCAGAAGCTCATCCAGACCGAGCTCCCTGTAGGGCGACGCAGAGTCAAAGAGCAGTTTAAAGACACACGGAACGCTATCAGGATGTCCTTACTTGCTTTAAAAGGTGCCAAAAATGCATCAGTAGATTCTAGATCATCTTTGAATCTAATTATGCTCCCTAATTAACTCAAGTATGACGAGATCAGCCTATAGCGGGTGGACCGATCATGTTGGAGCCTGACCTCCTGAGCTGCTGGAACGTCGCTTCGTTAGTGGAACAGAAGATCTGGAGTTCTGCAAAGGTGGAGGGCAGAGGCATCCTGGATAGAGCATACAGAGCAGAGATGCACGAGGGCAGCCGCTGCACCACAGACACAAACTCCTGGACAAATGTGTCGATCTCCTACAGGGACGATTTTAAATAGCACAACCGCGGAAAAGTTAAAATTCCAAAAAGGAAAAAAACAACAAAAAAACCCTCAAAACATTTTTGTCACAACCTGTTATTATACAAGCCAACAGTTATTGCACTCTATTCTCAACAGTTCATTTCCATTTATTTAAAACGGCATGACGATTTGAAATGTCAAACGTGTTCAAAGCGTTCGCTTGAACACAAAAACGCTGTCCGCATGAGTCCCAGCTGCTAATTTACATGTAAATAGTTTTAGTTGAACACAAATTTCATTATTTGGGAACCTCAAGATATGAAAGATCATGAATAAATGTGTTACATTCTATTTCCCAGTTTACAAAACAACGCAGACAACGATCACAATTGTTAGTTCGCTCAGATTTACCCTCATGGTTTCAACGCCCACGTTGTCAACGTAGGCCGAACGGAGAATGTGTGCGCTTGTGTCTCAAATAGGTCTGCTATAGGCACAGAGCCGCTGCGGCTAATGAGATTTGTCATGTCCAAAGGCTGGCTATGAACATGACTGCATAGATAATGAGATGGAGAGAAGGGGGCTCCTTTCAGTTGCTAATAAGGTCAGCTGATTATTTGCTCGGGCTTCACCAAGGTAACAGACAATAGATGCAGGCTGCTCCGAAGCCTCCCATGAATGTATTTAAATTAAAAAAAAAAAAAAAAAAACACCTCCTGACTGAGCGGAGCTGAAAACTTCACCGCAAAGGAGATATTTGGATGAAATGAATTCTTTGGCCGGAGCGTTTTGCGTCACATCAGTAGTACGGGACTGAGAGTCGATTTATGTGTGATAACAAGTGATCTACAGCTGCAAAGAAGGGTAGCACAATGTTTCTTTGTGCTGAGCTTTCTGACTGATC
>CAAE01015120.1:1363172-1391539 GCA_000180735.1 Tetraodon nigroviridis
GCGCAAAAACGTTTAATAGTTGAAAAACCAAATGAAATACATTAGATGACATCATTTGAATTCCCCTTCTCAGTAGACATTGGATTCCATGTCGTTTCACAGTGAAACAAAACATCACAAAAGACTTATTGCACTTCATCTGCATCTGTTGCCATTATCATCTCACTTCTGATGCTGAACTTCTTTGCAGTGTTCTTATATTTTCTATTTAGTTTTCCTTATTTTTCCTTTTTTGAGGATTATTTGATATTTATAATATCAATATGTTATCAATATAAGATATTGATAATTTCGCATTATCTGTATGTCCTGCGCATATAGTGGAAATGGCAATAAAAACCTTTAAATCTCAAAAACTGAGGTCTTGGCTGGACGATGGCTGCCCAGCCAGTAAACTAAAGAGCGCCATCCACTGGACCTTTGTTGTCAGTTAAGACTCGAAGTTGGGCCTCAAGTTTAGACGCTTCTTCAGCCTTTGAGACAATGTGAGAAGAGACAGATGTTCAATGATTGCTGACGATTCCGTTGGCCTCGCAATGCGCACAGTTACTCACAAAGATGGTGTTCGTGAAGTGGGAATCGAAGTTTGTGCGCACGTCGTTCCAGTTTGTGGTCATCTTCAACGCCAGTTCGGTCCAGTTCCTGGCCTCAGAGAGATTCCCCAGGTCCTTGTGACACTGTTCAACAACCAAACCGTCAATGTTTATGAACATTTTCAACTAAACTCAACATTTTCAGCAGTGCAAAAAAACGGATCTAAACTTTTTTGTGAGAATTTAAACTTCTGCCATGTAAATGTACTTTAAAAAAAAGCCCCTGAATATGAACAGAGTAGAATTCAAAACAGCAGATGCAGAGCACAAAATGAATGAATTTCGGACAATATTAATGCATGGAATATCAAGGAGTATCATTTAAAATGAAAATATTCTTTGAAATATATTTCCAGTGTTACCTTGGCGATGCACAGCCGCACAGTCTTGGAGACACCCGGATTGAGTTCCTCTGCCTGTAAAACAAGTTTGGTGAGTGTAACATCAATCAAAAATTGTGCTTCACTATATTTTAAAATAAATTACTAGCAAAGAATTTAACAGTACAGGTAGTTTTACTGCATGATTCTATCAATCTGGGAGTTTTGCGTCTATTACATATCGGTGAAAATCCGGAGGTAAAATGTGATGTAGTACACCTGTAGATATAGTACTAAAGGAATGTGTGTAAAGGCGTTTTCAGCAATGTAAATATTTGATCTGTAAAGTTCAGAGCTGGAAACGCGGAGGTGTGACCTTCAGAAAGTTCTCAAGGGCATCGCTCAGACTCGAAGTGGGTGGCTGCTGGTACACGGCAGCAGCTGTCTTCTTCTCTAACCAGTCTAGATTGGCTACCTAAACACACACACACGGAATCGTTTTGGAGTGTTGTACAACCATTTAAACATTAAGAGATAACAGTCGAGCTGACCTCGTAGCACCATCTGCCCAACAGGTAGAAACACATGGGGTCATCATCTCTGAGTGTGAGGGAACGCTCCACATGCCCCTGAGTAGACATAAAATAATAAAATAATAATAATAATAATAATAAAAATATAGACTGTTAGTGATGTAGACAGGTGGCCCGTTACAGAATAGGTGGACTCCAACATATTAAGAACATACGTCGTATGTGGCAAATATAACACAGCTTTATGTTTTCTACTTGGTTTAGCTTTAATGGCTGCGTACTAAACGCACGAGAAAATCACTTTTTAAAAGTTTAGTAAGGAGTTTACTTGAAACTAGAGTGAAGCGCGACTGATTGTTACCTTTAAAATAGAGCTGCTCTTGAGCTTGCTGTGCATGCTCTCATTCTGGGAGGTCAAACCTGCCAGCAGAGCGAACCTGAAACCAAGAAAAAGAGGAGAAACAAGGATCTAATTAACTGCCATCAGCAGAAGAAGGCTGGAGGTTGTTTTTTTTTTTTTTTTGTACCATTTGTGACACTCTGCATTCAGGTTATTCTTTTTCAGAGCCAACTCGGCTTCCTCAAGACCTGCAACACAGACCTGCGGTGATTAAACACACACACACACACACTGCAGTGATTGGAACACACACATATATATATATAAGTATATATTCTGAAGTACAAATACTTAATAAGCTACGTAAATCCTACAGTAAGTACGGTATGTTGACATTTTTCTAAATGTTGAGAATAGAAGTTTGAAGGCAAATTAGTAATTACCGTAAATTCCGGACTATAAGCCGCTACTTTTTTTCCCAAACTTTCAACCCTGCGGCTTATTCAGTGGTGCGGCCAATTTATGTAATTTTTCTAACGGCCGCCAGGGGGCGCTCGAGTAGAAAAGGTAAGAGTGAGACAGGTGGAATATATGTGTCGAGGAAGATGCAAGTTTAACGTAACTTCGCGCTTTGTCCATGAATAAAATTAGCATGAACAGACCCTCATCATGGAAAATTTAAGAAGAAATGCATATGACGCAGCTTTCAAGTTAAAAGCAGTCGAGCTGGCTTTCAGTGACTTTTACCGTTTTTTTTTAACCAGCCCTGTTAGTGCTGTGCTACCGTATTCCTGCTGTGTTACTGCCGCGTCACAGGCACTGTTTGGAAAGAAAAGCTAAGGTATATTCTTAAAACTTTGAAAACTCTTTCTGTGTACCGTCTTTCCTTGTAAATATCTCATGTTTCAATGTGGGCACATGCGGCTTATAGACAGGTGCGGCTTATGTATGCACAAAATGGTTTTTTCTTTAAAAATGTACTGGGTGAGGCTTATAATCAGGTGCGCTCTATAGTCCGGAAATTACGGTAAACAAAAGGTCTGTCGTTCCCTTTTTGGTGCGAATGAATGCATTAAATGCACTATTACCTTGTAGTGCATACATCTTTTTCTCCTGCTTGTTCTCCGTGCATTTATAGACATCGCAGTAAGCCCGGGCCAGTCTCCATAAGAACTCCCGGCTGTCTCCGTACTGCCGAAAAAAACGAGGTGTTCTGTTAGCCCGAAAGCCGGAGTGCTCGCGTAGAATACGGCTCCTCTGACCTGGGCTTTGTTTTCCAGCAGCAGATGGAATCCCTCCGTCTTTAACGTGGCGTCTCCCGTGTGAAGGATGTCGCTCTGAGCCAGGAGGAGAGCCAGCTCTCCATTAGAAGGCGCTTCAGTCATCCTCAGCAGGCTTCTCTCAGCTTCCTCCACCTCTTCTTCCGCCATCTCTCTCTCATCGTCCTCTTCTTCCTGGGAATCTTCCTGGCGCAGGGTTAAAACGGTGGCGCAGCTCTTCTCGTCTTCCTCGGAATCCTCCTCGGGCTCCGGCTCGCCGTCGTCTTTTTCCGAGTCGCGGTCCGTGTAGTCCGACTCGGTGTACGCCGTCGTGTACCTGGGGGAGGTCAAGGTCACCATCGGTCCTGGAGGACACTAGCTAACCTCGGACGCCGCGCGGAAGCGTCGTAAAGGCGTCACTCACCCTCCCTCGCTCGTATCCTCAAACGCGCTCTGGCTGGCAGTGAAATACACAGAACTAGAGCCGGTGGAGTCGGTACGTTCTCTGTGCACCACATGGCGGCGCCGCCTCACCCGTGGGCTGTGGGAAGATGGTTATACAAGGAGACAACTAAAAATGTGAGTTTTTTTTGGTGTCTAGCGGCCATCCAGGTTACGGATAGACGCTATAGAACGCTCACTTTACATCGGGGATCATCTGTTGGGCGATGTCCTGCAGGCCGCTACGCAGCTCAGCCACCTCGGCGCGGAGGGAGGCCACGCAGCTCAGCACCTGGTCCAGCTGGTTCCTGAGCTCCAGCTGCTGCTCCGGGGACAGAACGTGGAGGACGGACTCTACGGCCGCCATGGCCTGCTGCTGGGCCTCCAAAACTTCAAGGAGGAACATCGAAGAGGGGACAAAAAAAAAAGGTACCGTGAGTCACAACTTTGGGTTCCTGGCTTGTGCATCGCTCTGATATTGACAAAATAATCAATATTTTTAGAAGGTGTCATTAAAATAGGACTTTTTTTTTAAAAAACAGGATAAAGCCTGGTTAAAATTTGGAGTTTGTGCGCTGCGTGCGCGCGCGCGCGAGGCAGGGTCATCGGGGGGTCACCACGCAGTTTAAATTAGCATCACTCGTACACAATTTGTAGTCTCATCTTTCGGAAACGGTGTAAAAACCCACCCTGCGCATCACGCGGGTCCCGCAGCAGGGCCGCTCCGTCTGTCACGTCAAACCTTTGGGAAGATGGCCGGGCTTGGAGCACCATTCTCCGGGCTTTTCTGCCCTTCACCTCTCTGTAAATGACGAAGGCGATGAATCCGAAAGCAGCCGAAGCTCCAACAGCCAGTCCGATCAGCCCGTTTCTTCCGAGCGACGAATTCATGTCTCCACACTCCCGAATCAGCAGCAAACAGAGGAATGGATGGATGGACTGCAGACTCTTCTTTTAATTTCTAATCCAACATAACTGCTTGTAAAGATCCTCAGGATAACAAAGGCACGATACTGGTCCGTTCACACGTATGCGGTTATAAAAAAATAATATCCTGAAATAAAAAATAACAACGATATAAACAAAAGATAAAATATTTGACGCATGTGCCCAAGTGGTCCAGATCGAATATTCTTATCTTGGTTTGTTATCTGCCGTAAAGTGGTTCGTTAACGCCAGCTGGTTTGACGCATGCGCAATGCAGTCTGTGACGTAGTTTTTATGACGCTGGCGTAACGCTTTGACGTACGCACAAAAAAACCAAAATATAACAATTTATTGCAAAATGTTGCTTACTATTAAATTAGTCAAACACACAGCAACATTGCGATATCTCACCTTGTTGCCTTTTGTATTTGCGTAAAGGCGCTGCCTGTGGTTGAACTAGGTTTAACACCAGGGAAGTTGGACGTTGCTTTAAAAGCTGCTTTGATAGAGCTTCTTTGATCTTTTTACTTTTAGAGTTGTTTGATTCTATTTTTCAAAAAAAATAAAATATGATTATAGCACTATATCCTGCCGCACTCTAACAGTCCGCCATTGTGACCCAACTGTCAACACTTTTATGTCACATAGCTGGACTGAGGCCTGGTGATGTACTAAGCAGGTGCCTTCAGGAACTCTTAAGATACATCGCTGGGATGCATCTTCAGGGATGTTCCTGAAGTTCCTGGAGGATTCAGGGCCCTCAGGATTACATCCTGTCACCCAGGCGACCCGCCTGGTGTGATCAAGCTCTATCTCAATGTCACCTTGTTGCTTTTTTTTTTGTTACATTCAAATCTTCCCCAGCTTTCGAGGGTTCTGTTGTCTGTAAATTAAATCCATCTGTTGTTGCAACTGGATTTTTGCTTTGCTTTCACTGCAGTCAGGAAATAGAAGAGAGTAGAACATGTTTATTTATCCCAAAACGGGGAAATTGCACTGTACCAGCTGCTGGATGGATATTTTTGAAGCTGCTATTATTGCTGTTACTCCACACTGTAGAAGGGTTATGGGACAGTTTTCTACTAATTTAGGATCATTTAAGCTCCTCCTGTGCCAACAAACAAGACGCGTACATTTAAAACAAATTTAATTTAGCTATTTTTTTTTTAACAAAGAAAATAAAACAAGTGGACACAAAACAAGGTTTGCTTTTCATGTTCAAGACAACCATTAAAATATAGCTTTTTCAAATAAACAATCCTTTCAATGTCCAAACATAATCTCAACCTAAATCGGAAAGACGAAAAATATTATACATTACAAAAGTTATTACAGAGTCCTTGAGAGGAAAAGTAGAGAAAGTTCATAAACAAGAGAGACCTTTTCTGATGTCAAGACATTCGATTTCTGAATGTTTAGTATAGCTCAGAGGTATTATATACTTCTTGATTTACAAGATTTGAAACAGCCCCGAGCTTTTAATTCTTTTTTTTTTTTTTTAAGTGAAACCATCAAAATAGGTCCAATCCCAGTTTGTGGAAAACTAAAGATTTTACCACTGGGATGCAGCCGTGTCCATCTTTTGTGGGACAGCACCTTGACCCCGGTCTTCCCAAGGCAGCGCGATACGTCGGTAGCTCAGTCTTTGGCATCGCCCACGCCGTCAGCATTGATGGCAAACATGGCCTCAGCCTCTGGCAGGCAAGGGGAGTCGTAGATTTTGCAGATCCTCGTCTCGCCTCTGCCTTTCCTCAGAGTACAGACTGCAAACAGCACAAGTTGTACAAACTCGGACGTCTCCTCCGTGATGCCGTATCCGCACGTTTTAAAGACACCGCTCACCGGGTGGTAGAAGCGTGAGCCAGAATGTTGCCTCCAATGGGTTTCTTGGGATCTGCGGAAAACATGGCGGCCCCGTCTACCTGTGCCACCACCTGATTGGTTATCACCACAGCGACGCCAAACTGTAACAGAAGGGTTATATTCATAATAGAAATTATAATTGTACAGCCAGAGAGTTTTAGTTTTTTTTTAAAAAAATACCCGTAGTTTTGGACATGTTCAAACAATCTCAAAAGAACAAAGTTTAGTAACAAGACTGCTCAACGTGTTACTGTGGGAAATAGTTCTTTACACAATTTTAAAATCACGGCTATAGCTGATAATAATACTTCATGTTTTGGGTGACAAATTTATCCTAAAATTATGGTAACCGGTCTTTATGTGATGTCAACTTTAACAATTTTTTAGCATTACACCGACCACAGCAACAAGTTTCTATATTGAATGCAGTCATTTCTTTTATAAACTATTTAGCTCTTACTCCATAAATATTGATGCGTGTGTCCGAAAGCACTCTGGCCGTTGTTGCCTACCTCATCAGCCAGCCGCAGCAGCATGCGGAGGAAGCGTCCTAGGTGACCCTGTCTGGCCGAAAGCTCACCCCGACCAGAGTAGTCTGTTCTGTAAAGAGCTGTGGCGCTGTCCACGATTAACAAAGCATACCTGGCAGACAGAGAGAAGGATTATAACCAGATATGCCAAACTATAAGTTTTAAACTTTTGGCTGGTCCTGCGACTTGTATATTGAAAATCTGTTAATTCACACTGACCAACATGGCCAAGACGTTAACAGTACCTACAGCTGCAAGAATTCGCTCCAGGCTTGTGACATCTACTGGTATGTGCTACTCCTGTACCACTAAAAACCTATTTAAACAGTAACTTAAAGACAACTGAGAAAGACTGAATGCAAATATCCTTAAAAGGTATTCACCGAAAACGAAGAAGTCAATGATGTAGACAAAGATAAAGATTTTGGTAAACTTGCTAACCAGTAACTAGCTTGTTGGCGCCACCAGCTCGTTATAATATTTCTGCCTCTTCAGCCTCCAGCGTATTTGTTTATGTGGAATTTAGCCTGTTAATCTATAGTTTATTGTTCTAACGTTCCTTTTCTGGATGAAATGTCTGTTCTTGGATTCTTCTTCATGATGTATTTTTTGACCTGTGTGCTCCGGAGCGACTTATACTCCAAAAAAAAATAGAGCATTTACAACCACGCCTTCTCATTTAAAATAAAAAAAATCCAGTAAATGTTAATCAAAGTATCTGTTGAAGATCAGATCGACTGACCTGGACTCGGCCATCATGGCGGAGGCTTGGTACAGCAGCTGGGTCTGGTGGTCCGTGTTAAAGGCTCGAGCATACGCCACATTGTCCAGAACGTCGCTGCCGACCAACCCGTACCTAAGTACAAGGAGAATTCACGTGAGTAGGCGTGGCAGATAGCAAACACCGCTAAAGAACGTCCGCTAACTCGCCTCTCGGCAACAGCAAGCAGCCTCTCCGGCCTGAAGGTTCCTTCTGTGTCAATGTACATGGCTTTACCTTCACCTCCACCCTGGTCAATAGGCAGCTGAGGAACAACAAAGACCTCATCCATGGAAATCTCTTCCAGCGACGCATTTCTACGGAACGTCATCTCAACGCTACCTGACAGGTGACAGCAAGCGTGTGGCACAACTGGGTCTTCCCGGTCCGAAACTCTCCAAACATCTCTGTGATGGAGCCCGTCTCAATTCCCCCTGTAAAGAACCACATAATTCTTGGTCGCCGAACATCTTACGCATTTACCGCAACAGCAGTGACGATCCACGTGGATCTCCGAGCTGTACCGACCCTGCAGGAGTTTGTCCAGCTCCTTGGAGCCGGTGGAGATCTGAATAATTTCTGCTCTCCTCTGGTGGAACTCTGTTGCTGTGGTGAAGCCCATGGGCACCAGTTTGGCAGCTTCCGTCTTGAATAAATGGAAAAAAAAAGAATCAGGTTGACTTTTATCGGTTCCTGAAGAAGTCTCAGAGTTTTAGAATGACTTGCTTGGTCTTACCAGAATCTTGTCCGCTTTGGCTTCACTGATGCCCTTAATGTTAAGCAACTCTTTCTTGGGCGCGTAGGCCACAGCCTCGATGGTGTGGAACCCGGCATCTTCAAGTTTCTTGATGTCACTCGCACTGATGCCACATTGCTGCACGGAGACATCGGAATAAAGCAAAATGAAGTGTACAGGGAGAGAAAATACTATGCTATTTAGCTCAAAATGACAAATGGACACAGATTTCTGGCTACTTGAACACATATACCAATATTTCCTGGCTTATTTTTGTTCCAAGTAATTAAATATGTTGGTAACTTCTAAACACTAATATTATTATCGTACCTACCTATGTGTCAATGGTCAGATTAGATATTGTAACACGTATTTATTAAAAAAAAACTTAAAAGTAAATACCTCCAGTCTGCAGAGAGGCTGTGGCCCAAAGTTTTCTTCCTCCTCCACCTCTGCCTGCCCTCGTACCTCTGCTGCCATCGCCATGATCTGGCTTTAGTCTGAAAACATGTGTCAAACAAGAAAAGTCAACTCAGCCATGTTGAATTAGGGACGTCATTTCCATTTGGTTTAAATAGCTTTCTCTCAACGCAAAGACTTGGGGATTTACGTGCCTGGTTTGTTCATAACAGTATGACTTTGGGATGCATATAATGTTAAAACAGTCGTTAGGAAAGATAGATGGAAGTCGCAGTTTAAAGAAGTGCAAAATCAGAAGGAATAATGAATGTTTTGAACTAGCTTAGCATTCGTCCATCCGCTACTAACGTTGCGGGGACAATACGACCCGCAAAACAGCTGATGACGTTTCAAAAGCAACGACAAGAAAAGTTTGGCAAGATTTATACTTGGTGTATATTTTGTACTCATAGTTGTCATCGTATACTTGCAAGGTTTCTTTTCCCGATGAAGACAAGTTCTCCCGGTATCCCCAAAACAGTTGGAGAAGCAAAGCTCCCGCGCGCGATGCGCCAACGAACGTGATGACGTTTACGTACAAGGACCGCCTCTCACAGCCTTTTTGATTGGTTGCGTCTGTTCACATGATCACACCGTGACCATAGCGACTATGAACTAGTTCCGGAATGAAATTCTACTCTTCTGTCAAATGTCTTTACCTTAAATCTAGACATTCAAATCTACAAATCCAGACTGTAATCATTTTTTAACCTATTTATCTGTACCTGTCCAACACACAGCAAATAATTAGTCCGTGCCCGAAGTATAATTCAAATTCTTGTCGTACTTGTTGCATTTTTTTTTTTTAATTTCTCTCATTTATCTTTATTTTCCTTTCTGTATTTACCCCACATTGGTCATTTATTTATTGTGTATTTACCAAATTATCATTATTTGGTTATATTCACGACCCTAATTAGTGAACACAAAATGGTCTCATTCTGTCCTATCTAAAAGCTAAGTGTCCTATTTGTGTAAAGGGAGTTATAAAATAGACACTAACTTAAAAAAAAAAAGGTAATTTTTCTTTTTCCATGTCAGTGCAGACATGCAACCAGCTGAACGACTCGGTGCAGGTCGGTGATGTGAGGACTGACTTTAACATTTTACTGCAGAAAAGTCCTAGAACATGGTTTTCCGTCCCGTTTGTAATGACTGGTTTATTTAAAATTGCTGGAATAAATGACATACCCAGCTGCCATCTTAGCATATCATAGTCACAGTAAAGGCACACGTCAAGATTTTATCTCTCTTTCTCTTCTGTTGTCAGGAAGAACTACTGCCACACCACCTTTATCAGCTTTCAAAGAAAATGCAGTATCTCAGGTGCATTCTCACATACAACAATGGAGTATTTATTTTTGCCTAGTATTTGCCCACTGAGTTGATCATAAACACCGGCTGTTTGATATTCCCTGTTTGACAAGGATCCAACTGGTAGTTTGCAGCGTAAACACAGCTAAAATATGACCAATTGTCGTTTATTTAAAACACAAAACTACTTAGGCTTTGGTAAAACACACAATCACAAAATATATATTGGTAACTGGTTTAAAAATCAATTGAGAAAAGTGCAACATCAGCCCTAAAAGTCGATTCAAATAATAAAATATTCATTAACTGCTGTATATCAGTAAAGCTTTGCAGCTGTGTCAACAAAAACAAACTCTGTCAACAATCTGCCTAAAAGTTAAAAGAATTTTTTTTTCATTTTATACCATTGTGTTTAACAGCAGTGTCTTTTCCTGGAATATGTAAATAAGGAAGTAGGAAAGCACACACACACCTGAGGGTAAATGTATTATTTATTACCAGTATAGAGTTACAAAAAGATGGTGTGGTGTGTGAGAGAACAGGTAAGACAGCCCATTTTATTTGCATTATCCATGGTGATATCACCTCTCTCTTTCTCTCTCTCTCTCTCTCTCTCTCCCTGTCACACACACGCAGACACGACATACACTCATCCCTGTACTTGTATTTTTAGGACGACTTTCAGAGACATATTATATTACATTACTCAGATTCTTACCTTGATCAGGCCAACTAACCCACTAACTCTAATTCTGGACCCCAACCCTTAAACAGGCCTTAAGGGTTGTAATGACCGACTTAAAATGTCCTCACTTTGCAAGTAAAATGAGTAATTTGGTGCACAATATATAGCAAGTACAAGACAACCCTTGCAGGTTAGACAGATCATATAGAGCGAGGCTACTGGTAGTTCTTAGTCAATGTGAAACAAAAAAAATATCACGTGACGGAGCGGAGACTGCTGAAGTCGTTACCGATGAGGTGGAGTCCAGAAGACTGAAACAGCTCATTCTTCTTTCTGCCACAAGCAGAAGTCTCATCCTCTCAACACAGGTAGGTTCTGGTTAGGAACTCTTATAAAAAAAAATCCCATATTTTAAAACATTTTTAAATTAGCGCATGTGAGCTCAGCCACTGGAAATACTGCAGATGTTATCAGTAAATAATGCTTTGTTGACATGGTAAATTCTATATTCCTACGAGCTACTACCACCTACCTTCTATCTACCCAGCTTCCTATACACACACGTAACTCTACAGAATTTTAGGCATGTGTTTTTATGGCAGAAAGAAAGGATAAAATATCATCGCACCATGTTATTCACCTGTAAATTGTTCTCTGGTACAATATTTTGAACAACAGACACTTTGAATCAACTTATGAGAGTCAGTAGCTGGCTGGATTTTTTATTCTTATTCTTATAATTATTATTTTACAAACTCTCTTCTGCCATCTTGGCAGCAAAGACTTTTTTGTTTGTGTTTGTGTGTGCCTGGTATAAATTAAAGCTAATCCAACTAAAATCCAAACCATCAGCTAATGTGACTTTTTGTGAGCTAAAGCATCATTTATAATGATCCATGTGTATCCTAAAGGCTAAGGTTTGAGTTCCCTATAAAAGGTAAACACCTGCGCACAGCGAAATACGATACTGGATCTGCATTCTCACGAGTGGCATCCATCTAACAGGAAAACCAGCTGGTCCAGTCTGGAAAATACAGGAAAAGCTTGTTTTCCAACCATCCGAAAAGACCGTTTTGGTTTTGAAATTTCGGTTCATATCTAGTCATTTTTGTCGTTCACTGTGGTCAAAGCGGACATGGGTTTATGGCATTTCATAAAAAATAATCCAGTTTCCTAAACATCTTTCAGGTTCTGCTCCTTGACAAAGATGAACTGGAGCTTTCTGGAGAACATCCTCAGTGGGGTGAACAAATACTCCACAGTCATTGGGCGCGTCTGGCTCTTTGTGGTGTTCCTCTTCAGGATCTTGGTGTACGTCGTAGCGGCCGAACAAGTGTGGAAGGAAGAGACGAAGGAGTTCGTGTGCAACACCCGTCAGCCCGGCTGCGAGACCACCTGCTTCAACCACTTCTTCCCTGTTTCGCAGGCGCGTCTCTGGGCCATGCAACTCATCCTGGTGTCTACCCCATCTCTGCTAGTGGCCCTGCATGTGGCATATAGGGAACACCGAGAGGCCAAGCACAAGAAAAAACTGTACCAGGACAAGGCGACCATTGACGGGGGATTGCTTTTCACTTACATCGCCAGTCTCATTTTTAAGACGGCGTTCGAGGTGGGCACCCTGCTGGTGTTCTACTACGTCTACAACGGTTTTGAGCTTCCGGCGCTGCTCCGCTGCGACCAGAGTCCCTGCCCAAACGTAGTGGACTGTTTCATCGGCAAAGCCACCGAAAAGAAGATTTTCCTCTACATCATGGCCTGCACATCTATCCTCTGCATCGTTTTGAATGTCGTTGAGCTTATTTACATCGTATGGAAGCAAGTCGTTAAATACGTCATCCAGCATTACAATCCTGTGGAGAAGAGACCTCCCTCTGGCAACCAGACACAAGTGTCCAACGTCAATGGATATGTCTCTGTTGACCACGTTGGAAATGAAGAAGACAGCCCAAAAAGACTAAACCATTAGTTGAATCTCACCCAGTTCAGTCCGGGACTTAATATGCACTGTAATCCAAATATCGAATATTATTTTGATCGGACACTTGATTTTATGTGATTTTGTAAGTATATTTGGATATTAAATCAGCTGATATATTGCAGTGGACACAAGACCTCCCTGGCTTTCATAGGAGTTAAGACAAGATGGAAGGATTGATATTTTTATACGGTTTCTCTGAGCCGATGTAGGTGTGTCCTGGTTTCTGGGAAAAACTTTCATACAGCTTTACGAGTGAAGTATCAACTAAAATTATAAACAATATGTAGAACAGAAGTCTTTTTTTTTAACTTTAGTATGAACAGTACTACCATTATTTACCTATATTACTCCAACTAACACAATAATACCAACGTTTAACATCGTTGATGCTTAGCTGGTCCAAAAAAAGAGATCATCTAAATCTGCAGGCTAAAAAAGGCTCTATATTTTAATGTTTTATGTGTGTTTTTATGGAGAAAAAGACTGAGCTTGTGAGAGAAAGACAAAGATACAAAGAAAAAGAAAGACAAAGAGAGATAAAGATATAAGAGAAAGAGAAAGAGAAAGAGAAAGAGAGTGTTATCTGATGGAGCCTTGAATCTGGGTTAGGTATTTGTGTTTACAAACATTGCTTAGTTGGACGATGCAAGTATAAAAAGGCATTAAAGCTGACAAAACCAAACACAAATCTGTTTTTAAAAAGCTGTTCTTTAATAACAGGGCTGCTGGTGGCAGAGTGTCATTCTATATACACACATTATAAACCCTAGTCACAAACTAAACCCAACA
Source organism: Tetraodon nigroviridis (assembly GCA_000180735.1). Taxonomy (NCBI): domain Eukaryota; kingdom Metazoa; phylum Chordata; class Actinopteri; order Tetraodontiformes; family Tetraodontidae; genus Tetraodon; species Tetraodon nigroviridis. Next base: position 1,376,703 of record CAAE01015120.1, read on the forward strand.
CAATGCGTTTTGTCATCCACTTCGTGGTCCCACGGGGACCTAAAGCCGGTGCCGCGCTGCCATTGTAGTGAGAATTTCAAATGGCGCTTTGCTATGCACAAAAAAAGAAACGTAGTTCTATAAAAAACATGCAATAGACTATCCAATAAAATAAACCTGACGCTTCTGTCCAACAGAATTCGTTTGAAGGGAAGTATATGATGTGGACTGTACCAATATGCAGATTTCCCCGCAAGTCCTGAGATACTACTTTTACGAAAAAACGTAAAAGACAACCTGCGACGCGGATCACTTCCCCGTCAAAACCACGGTGGGCTGCATATTCTGCAGCTGTGCCAACATCAAGTCCCTGACGCTGGAAAAGGCTCCGTCTAGAATTATCTTCACTTTGCTGAGAGATTTCAACTTTTTACGGTTCCGGAAAAGGACACAGGTGTCTTCCGCATTCTGAATTGAAGACTTGGGGAATCTTCCCAGCGCCCCGACCTTCATTGCGTCGTTGCTTTTATTCGACTGCTCCAGAAACTTCAAGAACGACATCTCGAAGCCCATTGGTTTAAAGGTGGCTAACGGAGCGCTCAGCTTCGTGGCTTCCTCCTGCACTAGCGCGGGCGAAGAGAAGCCCGACGCATCTTCCCTCCTACGCTCGAGGCTGATCTTACGGCGGGGAATTTTCCTGCGCTTTACTCTTTCTGAAAACTTTCGCGGACGACCCCTTTTACGTTTGACCACCACAGAACCGGCGAAACCTCCGATGTTTGACAAATTGCTGTCGAACAAGACTATAGGCATGTTAGCCGAGGCCCGCCGGCGCAGGGCTGGCTTTGAACTTCCGGAATCGTCCTCGTCGGGGCTGGTGTCGGCAGTCAACTCGCTGCTTGACGTTTCAGAGTCTGATCTGGAGTCGTCACTCCTGAGGGAACTCCATCTCAGCCTGGGGGCCTTTTTGCAGAATATGAAATGGCTCCTCTGGTGTTCCAGAAACTTCTCAGAAAGTCCGTGTCCCAAATAATGTTTCAGTATGTTTCGCTCCGAATTCAGGACAGACTCGCAGCCTTTAATCATGCAGGGGTACTGCAGTGGAAATTTCTTGGTGCACAACGCGCACGCCTCCATTTTAGTTTTCAAAGAGGGCTTCCCATAGGTTGTCCAAATACTGGCTTTTGACCGTTTTTTCCTCTTTGCGTCACCTCTTTTCCAGATCTTCCTGCTGCTTTCAATGTTTTCTTTTCCATTCATGGTTTTGGTCATTTGATACCGTAATGCGCTGGAGCTCCGTTTCATTTTAGCTCGCTGCATTTGTTTCTTCTTCAGCTTGGTCCTGTATAGCTTTCCGTGTATTTTCAAGCAATGCCTGACCACGTTTGACTTTGTGGCGTACGAACGGCCGCAACCTTCAAACTCACACCTGAATGAACAGTGTAACTGCTCTGGTTGCGCTAACATATCGTCATGTTGTTCCCTGACGTGTTCAATGTACCTACGCGCAGCGGTGAAATGGGCTGGACATCCTTGATAACCACAAATAAACGTCTGGGGTTTGATGTTTGATAGCAAATCTCCGATGTCGCCCACGTGAAAATGATGCAGCTGAAGATAATGCTGGACAAGGTTGGGCACTTCCTGGAAAACATGGGAGCAATCTTTGACCTGGCATCGGAATTCGCAAATCTCGAAAAACTGTCCCCCAGGACGATCCTCATCTTGGCTCTTGATTTCCAGTCCATTGTTAGGAGCTTGGAATGTGCTCACTGCCAACGCCGATAAAGCGGACTGATGAACCACTCTGTAATGAAGAATAAGATTGTGCTGAATGGTGAACGCTGCACTACAACCTTGGTGAAAGCAGCGATACGGTCTAAAGGGGCTAGCGCCATGGTCCGAAGATCGCTTCGCCTCCTTTGTCTTCTTGGGGGCGTCCTTGCTTGGTTTCTTTGTCGCACTTTCATTTGGTGACTGATTGTCGAGCGGAGGAAGCTCATTAACCGGTGACGAAGGGCCCGTGGTCTGCAGTTGTTGCAAAGGGGTCAAATGACTCGGATCTTGGCATTTGACGGTAACGGTGGCCACGTTGGAATGGGGCGCAAACGGCTGTAATGAGTAAGACTGTTTCACTGCATCTCGGGATGAAGATTTCTGCGTTTTGTTGTTTAGGGAAGAATTAGTAGGAGTTGTGACCTGAGGCCCGGTGGGTCTTACCCCCATTTGATCAATTTCCTTAGCAGATAATTTGTGAGTTGTATGGTAGTGAAGGCGGAGAGTGGAGTTACGAGTAAAAGACTTATTGCATTTTTGGCACTTAAAAGGCGCGTACCGGCCATACCTTTTTTTCGCCGCATTTACCATATCGGCGGAATAGTTGTGTCTTTTGGAGAGGTGATTCCAAAGAGCGTCCCTTGTCATGAAACGTACTGCGCAGTTTCTAATCTCGCATGCAAATGGCTTGAATTGTTCCAGGCAAAGGACTTTGCCCTTTGTAGGGCCTGCCTTTCTGACCAGGGCCTTGGGGCTTGGCTTCACCGGTACCGATATCTGAGCAGAGACCTCAGTGACCAAGTCGAGCTTCTCAAAAGCACTCTGGATTTCCGTCATACACTGCTGCTGGCTGGCTGACAAGACACTTGGTTCGAGATCTCCATTGGCGTCAACGGTGCCTTTGGGGCTCGGTACATCTGCCTGTATCGCCAAGTTCTCTCTGAAAACAGTAAAGCTCGGCGAATTCAAAGAATTCCCAGCTTTTTCTAGGACGGGAGCAGAAACCATAGGATTAGCTGAATTACTGTTTATATCACTTGAAATTTGAACTTCAGAACCGCTGGGAGGACTGCACAAAGAGCCAAAAGACACAGGATTATTTAAACTGGTATATATGCCGGTGTTCGTAACTAGTTTTGTTTCATATTGAACTTCGCCCGCCAACATTTGCTCCCCCAGCTTTCTTTTAACATTTCGCTCTTGTGTTTCTGTTAGCCTTCTACTCACTGGTAAACTATTCTGGCTATTAGCAAGCATTGCTTGTAGATCCGATTTTAGCTTCGTATCCTTTGCCGCAACGGAGTTCTGTCCCTCAGAATTATACTGTTCCCTTTGTTTTGTGCTCCCAGGATCAACTGTAAAATTTCCAGAGAGAATACGAGGATGGATTGAATTGGACAAATGACACCCATCGTACATCGTAACACTTGGCTGGGAATATCTTGCAGCGGAGGATGAGGAGCCCTGGTGTTGGGTTGGGTTGAACATGGGGTTGCAATAATCGGGTGCGCTGGTTTCAGCACAGATTTCCTTGAGGTCATCTGACCCCACGTTACCATCCACTGACAAGTTCTCAGGTGGAAAATTTAAGTTGGTGGATGTTGAACCATTTGTCACTGCATTCCGGCTAAAGCATAAAGATGGCTGACTAGGCACAATGGCTTGTTCTGAACAAATAAAGTCGAGATATGGTTCTGGTTGATCCGTTTTGAGGCCTGACTTGGCTTTTCTACAGTGTCCACCTTTAGATAAGTGGCCTCCAAGTGACATATGACTACGAAATTCCTTAAAACACAGGCAACAAATAAATTTGCCATCCCGAACAATAGCAGGCCATTTGGTCCTCCTGTTACGTCTGGCTTGCTTATCATCGCTGGGATTGTTTTTAGGAAATCCAAGGAAATTCTGGGGTTGGACATTAATATTTCTTTGGCTTTCACGGTCTGACGAGCGAACGTCAGCTTCTGCATGTCCTTGTGTTGACTGTATTCCATCTGCTGAGCTGGACCTTCCTCTGCTCTGCATCTGTGAAAGTTGCTGAGAAGTTTCGTCAGTCCCAGTCACGCACGATGGCGAAACCAAATGGGAACCACTTTCCATGGGAGGTGCCAGCAAAGTCTCTGCTGGTGCAGTTGCTGCCATCAAAGAAACAGATGGGCTGTTAGGTCGCGGGGCAGTAGTCATGCAATCTGCTTGTGGCATTCTTTGCATGTCCGATGGACAGATGTTCAAGGAGCCGCTGTATTGAATTCGCTTATTTGCCGGAGCTGAGTGCCATTTTTGACCATTTGGAGTTCTCTCATCACTTTCTAGCTGAGGAAGGACAGCTGGAATGAAGACATTTGCCATTTGGACTGAAGCGTTCTGACTGTGAGAGGAGCACTGAGAATGTCCTGGAGCACAATTTGGGCCCGTCATACTCGTATAAGGAGGTGACTGATTTATATTCTGCCCCGAAACTCCAAGAACCGCTAGTCTGCCTCTCTGCTGGTCACCTGAACAATCATGTCTTGCTAATGGCACTTTGGGCGACAAAACATAAGTTATTTTGATGGGAGTTTGTACACGTTTCCATTGCTCATAGAAATTTGGGTGAATTCCTCTCATGTGCTTGGTAACACTTCGATGGGCACTGTAGGACCTCCTACATGTTTCAAACGGGCAGTGATATTGCTTTTTCAGTCCTGCAGGGGGTGTCAGAAGGGACTTCTCTGATTTGGCTGGAGCTAGTGGTGGCGAAAGTGGCTCCCCTGGCGTGGAGGGTGTTAAATCTGATGACGGCTTGCCACTACCAATCGGTTGTTGTTGTTTTGGCAATGATAAGTTATGGTCAGATTTGTAACCTACTGGTCCCACAGCAGCATTAGTCTTAAACATTTGTGACTGGAGATGTGTCAGTTGAAGATTATCCTTATTGGAGGACAATGACTTTGTAGAATCCAAAAAATGCTCACCTATTCCATCTTTGTGTCGGTTTGAATTGAGATTTACGGGCTGGATCACTGAATTATTTAAATTCTGTGACTGGCTGGATTCAAAAGATTTCGTTTGAGGTCCAGGTTTGACTTTTGCATCACGTGTTGCACTTTCAGAGCTGGATATTTCTTGAGAACTACTCGGTTGACCATGATTGGTGAGCTTTTGATTTAGGAGTGAAGCAGGTTGCCTCTTTCGGGGTTTTGCTTGAGAAGACACGCTTCTCTTCCTTTTGGTGCTGGCATGCTTCTCCTGATGCAAATCCAGCAGCTTTAAGGATGGAAATACCCTTTCATAGTCCACGGCTTTGCAAGCGAATCTTCTGTAATGGAGTTCCTCGTGGTCGTGGAGTTTAAAGGCCTGACTGAAAATCTTCAAACAATTTGGATACATGCATTTGGCTTTAAAAACGGGATGTGTTCTTCTATGCTCAATGAGCTCACCGTTGGACTGGAAGCGTGCCTTGCAGTTTAACTGTACGCAAACGTACGGGTTTGTGCCACAGTGGACCTTTAAGTGATCGTTCAGGTGGGTAACGCTCGTGAAGCAACGCCGGCAGTATTTGCACTTGAACTTTTTGCGCCTCGTTTCAAGGAATATCTTGGCTTCTTTGTTGTCCCCGTGATCTTTGACGTGCGCGACGAGGTTTTTCAAAAATTTGAAGCTCCTCCGGCATTTTCCGACAGGGCACACGTAGGTGTCAGCGGTCTCCATGTCGCACCTGAAGAGTCGGATCTCAAGGTGACGCAACAACGTCCCATTTTTTAACTGGGAAATAAATTTCTCGTTACAGTCATCGTCTGTCTTGGATTTTAATGCTGCGGTGTCAGGGATAACCGCTTCAGAACTGGGCAGTTGCTTGTTTGTTTGGAGCGCGTTGAGCCGCTCCTTGCAGGACTGTTTAACATGTGACTTTACATGAGGAAGGAAGACGTCTTTTGAGCTGAAGCTTTGAGCGCATATTGGACATCTATACAGGCCATTGCAGAAATGAATTTGGGCGTGTCGTACGATCCTGTGACCGAGAAATTCTTTATCGCACAGAACACAATATTGCATGTACGCCTGCCAGTTTCTGAATTTTGTAAATACAAAACCCTTTTCTCTTAGCTTTATTTTTCTGGTTTTCTGTCTCCTCTTCTGCGCATCAGGCGGTTCATAGGTGCCACTCGTAATGTTTTCTGAAGTATTGGTAAAACAGCCTTGGCTAAAAGAGCTTTCCTTTTGTTGATGCTCCTCATTATTATTCAGCAAATCAATGGACGAGACAATTGAAGCTTCTTCGCCCATAAGCGATAAACACTGCCGTTTAAGTGTCCTCCAATCCCAGAATTCCGGATCAAAAGGCCAGTGGGTTTTTAAGACGAGCAGAAGTTCACAGCGTAGGGAGTTAGGAACCGGCATTTTCTCCTCCTCCACTTTTTGATCTGGTTCATTGTAAAGAGTCTCGACTAGGTAGTATGCATCCACAGTGGGGTCCAAAAGGAACTCAGTCAGTTGGCAAGCTCGCTTGACTTCCAGGTCAGCGGGAAGTAAACAGGAAATTGTCTTACACACAGACGCTTTGGTGTTTCCCTCGTCAGATTCCATCCGTAAAGCTCTAATACACATTTCAATGCACACTGGAGTCCCAGTGTTGTCAATCTATAAGAGAAAAAGAGAAAAAGTATGAAGAGTATGAGAGCTGAACACATGTAACACAATCATCCTGGCAAGAATCTATTTTCTCCGAGAAGCTTGATGACCTCAGTGACCCAGAAACCCCAAAGTTACACCGCCTATAATAAGATCCCCCCCCCCACCCCACGCCTTTTGGATGCTTTTCTCTTTTGTTGATTTTACACACAAAATCATGGTCAATGTAGAGTATTTTGACTGCATAGCACTGCGTGTGTGTGCGTGTGCGTGTGTTCAGTCAGTCTGATAATCCTCCAGGATTTAGAGATATTCTTCTGGATTACCCCCTCGACCTTTAAGTTTTCCAGGCCCTGCTGTCAAGAAGCCTCTAAGAGCCTGATGCTGGCACCATCATTCTTTACACTGGAGGGGTTAATTTGCCAAACATATTGTCTGTTCTGATGTCCACTTGTTTTACACCAGGGCAAAATACAAAATACGGCCTGTAAGACTTTTTAATCTCTTCAAATCTCACACTTCCCCGCTAGATGGCGTACTCCAGAGGCGCGGCATATTACCTGTCCGCTGCCACAAGACCCTGAAACGACGCCATTGGGGCTGCAGAGCTGCTTGAACCTTTCTATTATAAAACCCAGAAAAAACTGAAGCCATTCTTGGACGTAATCATCTGAGGACAAGATTATCTAACAGCTTTCTTTTTTTGCATAGCATTATTTTATCCTCCAGCATGACTGCAAGAAACCTGGGGGTTATCTTTGCCCGGGACACATCATTTCTCCATGATAATAAACAGGTTTGTTATTTCTAGTCTGGACTACTGCAACCCATTACGGGCAGGATGTCCAAATTATTCCAAATAATAACCTAAAGCTGATCCAGAACCCTGCAGCCAGTGTGGCTTCCAGTGAAATTTAGAACAGACTTTAAGATTCTCCTACTAAAAGCTCTCAATGGACTTCCTCCATCATAACTGCAGGAACTCATAGTTCTGTATATTTCTAAAAAGAACCACTCAGATCACAGAGTGCAGGTTTACTTGTAGTTCCTAGAATTCATTAGAGTCAAGGACAAGCCTTTAATTGACACCTAGCTTTACTATGAAACCAGTAACAAACCTGGGTCAGGAAGGCGGACACCATGTCTGCCTCTAAAATCATACCTAAAACTTTTCTGTCCAGGAAAGCGTACAGTTAGAATAGAACAGAATATCTTTATTTATCCCACAACAGGGAAATTGCACTGTTCCAACAGTTAGCCTCAAACAAAGAGTGTAGGCCCGATAGGTCTATTTACAGTCAGTTCTCACAGCTGCAGGTAGAACAGAGTCATCTTTTACTCTTCAGTTTTAAGCATAGCTAAGCTGCTGTAGGCCGACACTGCTGGGGACACAAACATGACCCACCCAGCAGTTCCCCACTTCCTCAACACCAGCCACCATCTCCACTCTCTCACCTCCTCTCATCCTTTTCTTCTCACCCGGATTTTCAACGTGCCCAGTCTTCCTAGCTGTTTTATGCCTTTCTCCCCTACTCTCCTCTCTCTCTCTCTCTCTGTATCTTTCAGACCTTTAGCGTCATGAACCTCAACAAGGCCTGTCACAGTTTCAAACAAGCAGACCAACATCTCCGATCCATCTTGAGAATCACCACAACAAAACTTGCTGCAGACTTTAATGTACTGGCTAAAAGAGACCAACAACACAGTTTCACATACATAGTTTAACATAACTATAATTATTTCCCATTTATACAATGCTGCTTTGGCCCAAAAGGTTATCCATAAAACATTTCAAAAGACAAAAAAAGATCATAGCATAGAATTTCAAATTAGTCTTTCAAGGTTTTATTCTGTATACACGCACCCCTAATTTTCAAAACTATTCCTGTGTTTGTGTGCAGTAATGTGGTCAAAAAGCAGGTTAAAATGCTTATGGTTTTTCTTTCCTCTTAATCTGATCATGAGCAGTGAGTCAGCATTAGTTCTTAGCAAAAAAGAAACACAAAATTGGTTAGACAACCACTAAGGCCTGTGCCAGAAGGGGGGGCAACAAACAACTACAAATTTCCAAACCATTCTTTTGTGAGAGATTAATTTTACGTGTAAAACGCTTGAAACACCTCTATCATGACTGGAGGAACTCATAGTTGTGTATATTCCTAAAAAAAACCCACTTAAATGTAAAACATTTAAGACAGTTGGCAATCTTTCCAGGAAAAGATGTCTTAAGAAATGTAATGAGTGTGCAAAAAGAAAAACTACTCTAAACTAAAACATCAGATAAGGGCAGACAAGCCAAGTACTTTTTTTTTTTAGAAGGGGCTACTATGATAAAAATACTTTTGTCTAAAATGAATGTGAAAGAAAACCCGTGGCTTGCAAATAATGCATTAAACAAAACCATATTACAACAGGAACAACGGTAATATAGAGGAAAAACCGGCAAGAACATCTCTGTAATTACACAAATTAAAAATTGTTTCGAAATGACTACCGCCAAAAGTAGACCTGGTTTTCTACATTTCATATCTGCAAAAACAAATGCTGTCGTCTCTGCTTTCACTCAGAGGAGCTGAATGACTAAGCACAAGCATAGCTGGGAGCTAACTCGCTCACGTTATTGCAGGCGGAGAAGTGAAGACTGTAAAGTGAAGAAATAAAGGAACTTTTCTGCTTCGACCGTAACCATGGCAATTGACTTTTCACCTACCTCTGATTGCACAACCTTGATCAGGAACAAGATGTGACACACGGTTTTAGAAAGTAAAGACATTTGACGGCACTGGTCCAAAAATTCCTGCTCTGATGGCTGCAAACGTTTCAGCAGCTTGCTCCAAAACAAAGTGAGTTCCCTGAAAGAGAGGAATTCACTTCTTTAGTTTCCCTCTAGCAAGTCAGAGCCAAGTGGAATACTTAAGGACGTGTCGTCGTTTATGTTTTCTTACCAAGCACAATAGGTATCTCCTTGGAGAAGCTGTCTGGTTAAGAAGGCTGAGCATAAGCTGAGAGCGGCTTTCTCATCGCCATCAGACTCCAGATTGCAGATCATCTCCAACGCATCGCGACAGTCCTCCCCTGAAAGCTGCGCACAGACGAAAAGGTTTATTCAATGCACAGGAATCAGTAAATATCAGAAGAAAATTAACATTTTCTCAATGTAGCAAGAACATTGTTTGTTCTGGCCACGACCATTTCCTAGAAACTCCTGTCCCTTCTTATCTTTATGCTCCTTTTGGGACACTTTATGCTGTGCACATTCGGATTATATTTCGAATTTTCCATATTTCCTGGCCCAGGCAATTGTTCCTCAAGCATGACAGTTGAACCTCAGAAAAAAAGAGTCACTAATTTTGCTATTAAATTGCAAACGTTAGTTCAAATCACACAGTAGTTCTCATATACAAACTAAAATAAAGTCACTTAAAGTAAAGTGGTGATGATAAGGTGTGATTGCTTCCCAACAGCCTTTAGTAAAAACAGCAAAATGCCAACGTTTAAAAGTCAAATTCAAGGCAAGCGAAAAATAACAACACAAAAAAGTTTTCTTTTCACCCAAACACTCCCAATGGATTTAAGTCCTAAAATATTTTCAAAAAAAGTAAATTACAGCTTGCTAACACTTCCAAGTGGTGTCTGCCATGATTCTGGTATGGAAATTGTTATATATTAGTAAAAAAAACATCACTTTATATTCTCAAGTATGTCTCAACTAATGCAATGCAATGTTGTGGAAAGATCTCATGTTTTACACAAACATCAAAGTTCAGGGTGTGAGTGCACATACCGCCTCCATCAGCTGTTCTCGCTCTAAGGTAGCGCAAATGCAAACCAGGTACAGTTGCTTGAAAGAACTCTTCTCTTGGAAGGCCGGACACTGAGAGCACGCCTTCGCCAGCGCTGCAGCCTTCTCTGTCTGATTGTCTTTCATTAACTGCTTCACTCTCATCCCCAGGAGGACGGGACCCTCCTGCATCAGGAACTTCTCGACTGAAAACACAGCAAAAGGAGACTCTTCATTCCGAATAGAAAAAGATCTTTACAAGGATGGGTACTCCTTTGAGGCTTTTATTTTTCTTTTACACAACTTCTCTAGTGCAAACATTGTAATTTTTTTTTTAAGGGATAACTTTCTGATCAGGCTCAAGTCACGGTTAAAATTCTATTAAAACAAATGTTTTACAAAAGTGCTAAAAATGTAAACAAATTATGACTTAAGGATGCATTAAAATGCAATTTTAGACATAGACTATTTTTAGCATTCTAAATTTCTTTTTCTACCAGACAAAGATATCAAGCCAGGTTTGGTGGCACGTTGGATGCTAATTATTTATATAAGTATATATAACCACAACAGACTAGAATAGTGAATCATATCATCATATTGTTCTGATCGTTAAAAAAAATAATAAAAAATTATATTTTACTATGGTGTCATTACCTGTGGCAGTTAAAAAATAGAATAAATGAACAAAAATTAATAACGCAAATTAATAACCCACCTTGTTCGGTCGGTAGCTCCTGCATAGACAGAAGGCCTCTCAGAACCTGGCTGTTCCAAACACCGTCAGACTGACATAAACCAGCCAGGATGGACCGCTGAGAGATTCCATTCTCTTGCAATTTGGTAAACGAAAACTGCAGACAACAAAGACGCGTACGTGAAAACAGAGCGAGAGTTGTGTAATCATGTTTTGTAGAATGTGCCAAATTAAGAAAATAATAAATAACAGGTATAGTGGGTACAGGTTAAATAAAAAAATAAAGTTTCTGTTATTGTGCATTCTGTGAACTTGTTTGCCAAATATCAATCTTGAACTCTACCTGCACAGATAACTTGAGCCGTTTCCATAAGGGTTCTGGGACATTTTTCTTCAATGAAAGCAAAAGCTCCACAAAACTCCTGTCATTTCACAAAAAAAAAAAAAAGATGAAGTCTTAAAATCCAAAATAGAAAAAAAAATACTCAGGAGCACAAAGGGCCAATGGTGAAAATTATAGCAATTGGTATTAGTCATTTTTTTTTTACAGTACTTACAATGAAAGTCTCTCAACTACAAGAGGAACGTTTTCACACTGAAGTGAGAGGTAAGAAGAGGCCTTGGCATAACTCAACAGCGCAACTATGTACATCTCCACCAACGGCAACGGGTCTTTCTCGATACTCCAACAATCACCAAACTCCAACAGGGTCTGTGTACACAGGAAAAAGACAGATTAAAAAGGATACAGCTCGGTCAAGTGCTTCTATCAAAATTCCCATATCCAGGATTCATTAAATCTGGGCAATCGAATTTCTTACCCTTGTTAAAAGTACCATTATCTAATGAAATGGTACTTTTCAACCATTTTATTGACCTAATGTCGAATACCGCCACTTACGCGTTAGTATTGAGAACACATTTCCAAGCACAAGGTCACAGCACACTTCCTCGGACCAACTGTTTGCTAGCCTTCCTAACATTTTTTCCGCCATTTTATTAAACATTGTTCAAGGCCTGTATTTGGCACCGAAAGGACCTCGTTTTTGATGGGTTCTTCTACTGCTATGCTCTTCATTGACGCACTAACACTCGGATCATGTGGTTCCATACCACGCCGGCTGTCGCGTGGTTGCGTACGTAGTGTTGCACGCACGTGTGACCAACTTCACCGTGATTAACCACACCTCTGCGGCGTGGAAGTGAGCCAGTCAAGCACTGTAGTTCTCATTACTCATTCTCATCACTCACACTAGCCAAATAATCATCTGAACCATCAGCAGTGCGAGAAATCAAATCATGCATAGGGCATGTTGTGATGTGCTGCGGCCATTGTGGCAGGTACAAGTACAAGTACACATCCCAGGACAAGCTGGGGTTTAACAATTGTTTTGTGTGGCACGTACACATTTATAAGGCCATGACCCCCCCACGAATAGAAAATATGCAGGGCAGAAGTTGAGAGGGGGGAAAAAAAAACACAGCTAAAAGATAGGATTAACTGACAACAAGAGTGTTGTTTTTATTTAAAAGTGCTGCTGATGTTCAGAACTAACCACCACCCCTTCGTTACCTCAAGTGCTCTCTAGATGAAATCACAACAATAGCTAATCAATGTACGAAACGGTGAATAAAAGAAGTTGGCCGGGAGTGTGTTTGAGAAGTGGGTTTTTTGAGCAATACGATCATATTACGAACACTAATCACCACATTTTCCACTTGAGCAAATTTCGACTTTGCTCACCGGGAAATGTTTTCGTTTCCGAGTGCACGCGCACATAGCCACGCAGGCTAAAAGCTGACGTCTTGCTATCTGTAGATAAGAATTGTCCAATTTAAAGAAAATAAAAGACACCCCATGTTGTTGGGCTAGAAGTGGTTGATTGGCAAACATAATATCTTCTACAGAATGTCATTTATGACGGGCTGACACAACTATCACTCCGTAGTTTTGTGCTAGTAGGCGTGCGAGGGGTCAGGGTGGGGAACGGTTGTGCACTTCTGCAGTTACTCAACCACAACGGTTTTTTTTGCCAGTGTCCTTCTCTCAGTCTCTTTTCCGTTTAGCTTTAAAGTACAATATTTCTCAGGGCGAAGCAGTAAAAAAACAGGTTATTGACGATGACAACTGGTTAGCTTATTGGTCAAATACCCGAGAGGAAATAACTTACTCTGCAAAACTCCTGGCAATATATAGCAGAAGACCGAATGGCTGACTCGTTGCTTCGTCTCAGAGCGACTTCTTCTAGATTTCTCAGCTGTTCTCTAAGTTCTAGGACCGCTTCGCCAATTCCCTTCGCAGGACTTCTGTCCAACTCGGCCTCTTCGTCCGCCATCTTCACACTGCACTTCTGCGCGTACAACAACAGTTTCGCAGCTGTCTACGTAACTTCTTCCTCCCCGTTAAGGTGGTTGATACGCAGCTTTGTGAACACATTAGCGCCATCTTCTGGCACGGAAGGAAATTACGTTTACAAAACTTGAATACAGTGGTTCTTAACCTTGTTGGAGATACTGAACCAGGTTCAAATGCGCATTCATAATTCTTTATTGAAAAATAAAATGTTTTTTTTTTTTGGAAATTCAAGACTAGGTATATGTTTGGTGCACAAAATGAACAGATGCAACAAATTACATACCTTTTCACAAAGACATGACCTTTTTAAATACTACCACACTGATATGGTTTTAATTTTTAACCTTATTTATTACAATAATGAACTTACTGCATTAATGCTATTTATTATTTTTAACATTTCAACACACACCTATCACCTAATTTCCATCAGGCTACAATAATAATGATCATTTACTGCAAATTAGTGTGACTTCTGCTGCTGCCTTTGAGAGACCAGTTCATAAATGGGTGGCTTCACGCATCCGTGTTATCATAAATCATATGAGTCGGTTGTGTGTCTTGACCTCTGAGACTAACTCTCTTAATATTTTCTCATTAGTCTACACCCAATTTATCACTCTGTCAAAACGCAAACAGAGTGTTTGAAGTTTATTTAAAAAAAAATCTTTGCCACATTCATTTGGATTTGGGGAGATTCTTTTCTGCAGATCCTTCTTTGAAGTTTAAAACAGATTGCGGACAGATACTCTTTTGTTTTCCCTCAGGAGATGTATAATTTAGGTCAAGAAAACACATACTGTGTTTGTTTGTGTTTCCACGTTGTGGACACCTGATGGCAGTGTGTTTTCACATTTACAAATGTAAAAAAAATGCATCTGGTCAGCAATTGTCATGATATATTTTTTTCAAGTTTTAGTATTATCTAAAACCATATTACTATATACTATCTAAAAACTTTTTCAGTTTCCTACAGAAATGTGTAATTTGGGTTTAGGTTTGGCTCTGGTTCTAGCTAAAGCACAACTTTTGCTAATTACATTTTTAGGGACCAGCAAAATATAATTACATAACAATCAAGCAGTTACTAAAATATGTCCTCTATTGCTTTTTGTCTGCTTGGGTGCTGTTTAATGCAGGTACAATTCCTTTTTTTTTTTTTTAAAGTGTGTTCCAAAGTTTGCTCTTTGTTACCAAGGTGAGACCAACAACCCTGCCAACGACTCTCAGGCGAACGCCAAGGTCATTAGCATTCAACAGTGTGTGCAGCTATTGGAACATCATAACAATTGGAAGGCCAGAGTAAATGTGTTAAACTACACAAGTATATGTTGGTGCTTGTGTTAAGCCACTCAAAAGTTTAGAACTGAACAAAAATAAAGCGTCAGTAAGGAAGCAAACTAATGCACAAATCCTTATTTGAAATATCTTTTGTCGAGATTCCTTAATAAATGCAATTTATAAAAGACGCCCCTTGTGGAAATATTTTCACACCTAGAAATTTTGTACAAAGGGATGGCTGTACTTTTGTAGTCCTTGTGCCCAAAAATGTATAAAATCTTGTTATTGGACATATACAGTATTTTTTTTTTTTTATTGGGAATCACTCGAGGTAGAAATTCCACAGAGAAAAAAGA
>CAAE01015122.1:8126-29964 GCA_000180735.1 Tetraodon nigroviridis
TGTGTGTCTCTGCTCAACTGTGTGTCTCTGGAGCAAAGACCACAGTTGCAGCTTGTTACTGTCTGCTTGTCTCAGGGACCCGAGATGCCTGACTAAAGCAATTTCAATTTTAAAAATTCAAAAATTCATAAATTAATCATCCACACGCACCACGTCCTGCACAAATCTGCAGCCGCATCCTCTCAAATCTTCAATGTTTCACTATTTTTTTTTCTAACTTTTCATTTGTCTCACCAAAGGACTTAAGCGACGACAGCAAAAGCACATAAAACTTGTCCCAGTTACATTTTACCTACAACAACATATCCTTGACGAAAATAGCTTCTGTACACACAAATTTAGATGCCGATCTCTGCTTAAGCACTCCAAATGCCGCAACATCCATTTTGCAGAGGGCTTAAAGGCCCTTCTTTAAGACAATAAGTTAATGTGATAAAAAGCAGAGTAGGGGGAGGGGAGCAGAATAAATGATCTTTTTTTTTCAATTTTTGATTGATTTTAATGTGAAACTATAGAGAGCAACAGACTCGACATTAAAGAAAAAAAAGGGCAATGGAAAGGTGAAGAGGACAGGGGCGCGAAAGGGCAAGAAGAATCCAGGAATTGGTGTGGGAATGTAAATCTAACGAGAGGTGACAGTGCAAATCGCTTTGCTGATAATTAATTCATGCTTGAGCGCATTTGCTAATGGGAATAGAGACATTCTTGACCACATGTCATGACTGTGTAGCTAAAATATTGCAAAAAATGAGAAAAGCACAGGAAAGGCACATTAAGCCCAGCAGATTCAAATCAGACATAAAATGGATTAAAGACAGCTAAGATAAGCTGAATTGCACTAAAAAGCTACGATTGATGTGAGTTCTTTTACATCTTTTTGCCATATTTGATTGATTGTGACTAAACAAAGACCTTTTCAGAGGAGTGAAAATTAACATTAGTGTTCAATTGCAGATGCGTGGGGTTTTTTCCAGTTTTATGTTCCCTCCCACAGACAGAATCATGAACGTTAACTTGATTGGTAAATCTGAATAGCCTCAGGTGTTTATGAATGAATAATCAACCAAAAAAAGCAATTACCGTACATAATGTCCAGGTGGTTCTGAATATTTTTATATTAAAGGAAATGCAAAAAATATAACATCACAAAAACAGTGATTAACAATGTTTTCAGAGTAGTTTGATACAATTGGAATCACCGCTTTTGATGTTGTCATATTTTTTTTTAGGTTAAATGAGTTTGCTGTAGTAAACATTACTCTTGGATGAAGGCTGTTTTGTTACATCCATTAGCTGCTGAAGTGTGTGTGTTCAGTGTGAGTGTCTTGTGTTTAAAAATGAATGACGCATCAACCTCATAAATCACGACTCACCTACTGGACGGCTGCTTTTAGCCATTAAAATATTATAAGCATTGATAAAATTAATTCGCTCTCTGTATTACACCTTGCGCTGGATGGAATGTCCTCTGTGGTTGTGATTTTGTTTTGTCACAACATCTTTATAACACCTTTACTGCAATGCAGTAGAAGTGTCGTTATATTCATGAAAGTATGGTGGCAGAAAAGCATATAAAGACAGAGCATGATGTTTTTTTCACACGCACTAAAATTAACCCAAAAGTGCACATTACATTATCCACCTTTTATTAAACACAGGATGATTATACTTTTTACCAGACAGGACTTTAACATCACGGATTCTTATCAGCTTCAAGTTATGTATTAAAATGTCGCACTTTTCATCTGTGTGATGTATGACTTGCAAATCTGGTTCAATTTGTGCTTTCATTTACGCCCAGTGAGCCCTATTGCTCGCAATTAAATAAAAGTATAATATAAAAGGGCATGCTGTGCTGAGAAACACAGTCTGTGGCATTTATTCTGGCATTTTCTCTCTCCTAAGAGCATGTTGAGCATTTTTGTCCCTGCACAAAGCCGGTGTCCTCCATAAAGGAACCTGTCCGCTCTATCCTGGGCCCTCATAAGCAGCTTGCGCTGTTTATTTTGTCGCCTGTCATCATAGCAAAAAAATCAAATTAAAAAAAGAACAGAAACATGCCGTCCACTTATCCGCCCACACATCATTGTCGCCTAACTCAAACTGCCGTTGACTGTGAGTGACATTCAAGTCAGCCGCTCCGGAGGGAAACTCATTATGGAATGCTAAACGCTGGCGTCTAAAGGGCCACACGGGGCTAATGAGTGTTGCTGCTGCGGCAGCCGGCATGCACATCCCCTCCAAATCTAACTTTAATAACCACAAGAAAGAGATGGTCGCAAAGGTAGTGTGACTTGACCTTTGGTGAGCCATTGTCTGGCTGTTGAGGCTGACTTTCTCATCCCAAACATGCTTGTGTGTCTGGCACAGGCTGTGAGAAACAGGTCAGAGAGAGAAAGATCCATCCTGACCTACACTCATCTGTTTTCAGTAATCAAGCATTGAAACGCTGCATCATGACCTTGTTTTTGTTCACTTAGCAGAATTGTATGAAAACAGTGGAGGGTCCTACTACAGGAGCCCAGAAAGAACAAATAAACCTGATAACAAACATTGGCATTATGAACTCATTACGTCTAATCTTTTTTTTCCCTGTTTAAAAATCCACAGCTGAATTCTAAATGTAATAAAAGCAACAAACATCTGGACTGGAAATCCTGACCTGCACAGACATTTAGGAAAAAGTGTGACTGTCTGACTTAGATAAGATTATTGTGACATTTGCTTTGACTGTGGTGCAAAACAGAAAATGATATCAGGTGGATCTGCTGGTCTTCCAGTGTTTTATTTTCCACTCCATTGCTCTTGTTGGAGTCTTCACTCCATTAGGTTCTTGATTGTTCTCAATAAAACATGACATGCCCCCCCTTCTGATCTTGTTTGTCCATGTACAAAACGACCATTTGAGTGCTGCTACATATCATTTAGATTATTTATAGCCAGGCCATTTGCTTTTCCCTGTTTCTCCAACTACATTTATACCTCATATGTAACCCATTCCTTAACAGCTATCCCATAACAACCGATCTCTCCAGCTTTGTTTGTGTTGTTAGGGGTTTCGCAAGGGATGGTAGAAATGTTGTGCTTGCTCTGTGGGTATGTGGCAGCAAACACAACTTTATAAAGCACTGCAAGCTGCATCATCGGGTGAGTGGAGGACAGACACTATGACAGAGGATGTATAAAGACACACATCATAGGATATAAACTCAGCAAGTCTGTCTGAAAGAAAACGTTTAAAACGTTGTTCGACTAGTCATGTTTTGTTTTATTTTACCCAGTATAAAATCAGTGATTTGCTTTGTGTCCCTTCATGTCAGTGAAGTATTATTTCCAGCTGCCACTGACTTTATCTCAAGCAGCAAACCTTTAACCGTCTCTGACTTTTGAAGCGATAAAGGGCGATTTATCATTACTAAATCGATGCACTCCCCTTTTCTGACCTTGAAGAAGTGAATTCAAAAAATATTTTAAGCGTGAAAGAGAAAGAGAGCACAGAAGTGATACAGAACTGGTTTAGATGGATGCACAGCTTCAAATGAATGTCAAAGGAATTGATATCTGTTAAGCATTTTATTAAAAATATTTCTTTAACTGTGGCATCACTTACACTCTTGAAATCTCCTTTGGTGCAAACCTGTTGCTCAAGTAAAGCTGAATCGAGAGAGAGAGTGTGAAAGAAAGGATGTACATCACACCACAACCCGAGGCAGCAGCGATCGCTCTGAAAGAGAATGTTTACACACTCCTACTGATTCTTTTGGGAACCATCGAAACACAATGAAAGCAATTTGCCCTGTATTGACTTCATGTTTCAGCTGAAAAGCCCTGAATGATGACAGCGGACGGCACACGCCGCAGTCTTCCTGGGCTCTCCGAGTTCCCGGAGGAGTGCTCTTTGTGTGTGAAATAACAACATGTAATGCTTTTCTTTGTGTATTGATTACACATTTGTTCATAGTAAAGAAACACTGCACAGCAAGGCAACATTTTAATCAAGCAATTAGAAAAGAGAGTTAAAGGAACTGGTTACAGTCCTTTTGACACCAGAAATTATATAAACATGTCCAGATTTGTTGCTCGCCTAAAGGGTTGGGACCATGGTGTGTATCAGCAGCGTTGTGGACTCAGCTCTGCTGTCCCTACGCGCATCGCTCCTCTGGTCACGTTCTCTGCACTCAAGAGCCTTCAGATGTAATCCTCATCTGGCTACATCCTCCACCCCCGCAGGAACAGTCTGCGTGTGCAGGTATTTGTCCAGGTGCCTTTTTTGGGGAGATTGCATTGTCAGAGTTTAGAGTGGAGCATGATGGATTGTTTTAAAGAGTGTAAAATTATTAAAAAGCTATTGAGTTAAAAGCCCCGGAATGGAGGAACATGATGGCGGCTTGTCCCCTCCCTCCACCAGCCTCCTGTCTGTGCTGGATTACATTTTAAAAGGCTTTTTGCCCTTTTAGAGCACTCTGTCTGCTATGCTGATACCTTTTATTTGGCAGCGAGAGAACTTGTAGGTTGATTTTAAATATCTAGACTGTAGCAGTGTGAGTATTATTATTACAAGAAACTTTTGCACCCTAGAAAGAAAAAGAAAAACCAAAAAAAACTGACTGTTGTGTTTTCTGTTTTGATCTTGTCTAAGATGGGTTTTAGAAACAGAAAAATTAAAAGAACATTTGTGTTCCAAGCACAAATCAGTTGGTACCTCATTACACATTCTGATTTATTAGACACATGAAGGCACATTATGTAATAATGAAAAGACATTTCATTAGGGCTGATGTATAGGTTCAGTAGAAGGTCACCAGTAACTAATGAACACACTCATTTTCCCATTTGCCTTCAAGTCTTCTGTTAAATATTAGCATATTTAAGATGTGTAAAATCTAACATTATGAATGATTTGTTCCGTAGAGGTAAAGGTAATGTAAAATCCATGGTAATAATCTGTCATCTTGGCGTTTCGTTCTAGTTCCAGCTGCTTTTATTTTTTTCCCATTGAAAGTTTGTTAGTTGACATGCAACAACTTTAAATCAGGCAAAATTGTCACAAACTGTCCCATCCCACATCCCATCAGAAAATGAGGGCTCATTTTCCTAATGTGGGATTAATAATACAAATTGACCTGATATCAAATTATTTTCAGACGCTATTTAAAAAGCACAGCAACAACATAAAACATGTCAACATCTGCCTGTGGTCCAAAACTAACCAGTCGCATTGACAACTGGAGCAAAGACTGGTTCAATTACCAGTACAATGCTGCTCTTGCTGAATATGAGAGAATCACAGCATTACATTTCGCGAAACGTTTTCCAAAAAGAAAATTGAAAAGTCCAGGTGACCGCAACATCATTTCTCGGATAACTATGACCTGGATGACTGAGAACCTACACAGACAACCACAGCATTACCATGCCAACAACAGCCTGTTAGGCAACTGCAGCCCAAGACCTGCTATAACAGGAAGGTTGTAACCTGATTAAACCAAGAAATTCTAACTTAGCCCAAGTCATAATTCCTTCCAGGCCCTTGAGACCCACTGGAATAGTTACATTTGTGAAAAGCTCATTAAAACCAATTTATGGCTTTTCAGGGTATTTTGCCGACAACCAAACTGACAATAATCACACGTCTTAACCCTCAAAATATCCTCACTTTGCTAGTAGACACAAGCACACGCACACATCCACATACATACACACACGCGCGCACACGCGTGCACGCACACACACACACACACACACACACACACACACACACACACACACACACACACAAACACACACGTGTATGTCCTTTGTAGCACACACCCTCACAAATAATTTCTCTTGTTCCTGCTGTTCCCTGTGGCCTGTGATGGAACTGACATACTGTCTCATCTGATCAGTGTGAAGCCATTGTGTGACATCTTTGGTGGAGATGGGGGGCGTTGGGGTTGGGAAGACAAAGGATGCAATATACAAGAGGAAGAGAAGGAAGAGCAGAATTGTGAGCCGAGTAACTGACCAAAAAACGACCTCAGAGTCACTTGGAGATCTCAGTGGAAAGAAGCTGAGAGGGTCACTGTAGGGAAAAGCAGTGAGTAATAAGACCCAATTGAACCTGATGTACACACACACAAGCACACAAACACATGCTTCATTGATTTTGTAGTTTTCTCTCAACTAGCCGCCAGCTGGGAGGTCACAAAAGATGAGACATAGCTCCAAGCTGTTCTGAAACCCAGCACCACAAACACACCTCCCGAAGCCTGTAATTGTGTGTGTCCACCGCACATCTCTGCTTTAGCGTCCATGTAGCTTGGTAGGCGGTGTTTGTCTATTCCCGCCGCCGCACACCAACATGTTTGTGCCCAATGTTCTGGAAAGCGTGTCAAGAGCACTTGGCTGTGATGTGCTACTACGCTGAGCGCAGCCCAGCTGTGGAGGCGATTGGACTGGTTGTCACCAGCGTAATTAGCATTGTCATGATAATTACTGTCTCCGTGGCTGTGGCCACAGGTTACATCTGCAGCCTCCAGGACACATCTGGAACCTCTGATAACTTTACGATTAGAATAAATCGAAGAAAAGCAATAGTGAAATTGAATCGTCACATAGAAACGATGCCGAGGCAGAAGCGTGTGCATCTGTTTTATCAGCCGCATATTGGGTTGAGGAAGGGAGGGTCTGTAGACCAAACAGCTCCAAGCTTATGATAATTGAATTCAGGATTGCATCTGTACAAAGTTAATGAAGTGGCACGTCACAGATTAAAAAAAAAGGATGCAAATCTTTTTTTTTCCCTTTGGTGTGAGTCCAAACATGTCCAAACCATCTCAGTCTGGCCTCTCTGACTCTGCTGTCATTCTTAATCCTGTCCATCCTCATTACTTCAAAATAGAACAGCAACATCAACACCTCATCTAGAAAACAGAAGAAAATATGGGCTGAACTGGATCCTAACGTATGTCTTATTGATGCACTCTGGGTAATTTCTCTAGTCTAACACGTAACCTTGGAGTCCACATGCAAAAGGCTTACATACTTATATTACTCTGCCCACTTAACTTTGTTCCAGACATTTTAGTTGTGAAAGGTTACGTGACTGCAGGTCCGATGAGCTGTCATGCTATGTGAAGCAGGTAAATAACCGGAGGACATCGTGTCACCCATGCTGAGAAGAAAAGGCAGATTTTTTTTTCCTTTTTTTCCCTCCTCCACAGAGGGGTCGATGCTCCATCCACCCATGTAATGAGGTCTGTTAACAAAATGAGCAGCCCCTCAAGTGTGAGAGCACGCACGCGTTTATGTGTGTGTGTGTGTGTGTGTGTGTGTGTGTGTGTGTGCGTGCGTGCGTGTGCGAGTGTTAAAGAGAGAGAGAGAGAGAAAGGAGGAATAAGCTTTTAAGTACATCTATGTGCTTGCAAATTATTATGTGGTGTATGCAAACATACTTATGTATATATTCAGAGTGACTCTTGGAAACCAACTGCCCTCTTCTCTCTTTCTTACAAAAATATTTGGAGCTATTCTCCATCACGATGGAGACATTGTTAACCATTCCTGTATCATCATGGGGTATTCAGCTCTAACCAGGTACAGCTTCAAACCAATGAGGTCAGCTACTTTAGCAAGAATTCATGTATCAGCTACAATTTTTCAGAAAGGATCTTAAACAAAAGCTGTTGACATGAACACATAAAGAGAGTTATTTCTTTACTCTTTTGCACTTTAACCGAGGCTCATGTTGGACGCTTCTATCTGTCACCACATCGGCTTATCCAGGGATCAGCAGAGCTGTAGAGCGAGGGAGGACTGGGATGAGTCAGTCTCACTCAGAGCTAGAAAGCAAAGCTATTTTCTCTGCCCAACAACATATTTGTGTATTTTTGGAGAGGTGATGGTGTTAATTTGCCAGAGTTTGATGACCAGATTGTTTTTAATCATTTATTTTTCTTATATTGAAAAAAAGAAAGAAGTCCTGAAAAAAAAAAAAACCCAGGATAACATTAATTCAAAGAAAGTGTGAAATACTGTGTACAAATATGTGTTGCAGCACATATTCGTATATACTCTTGATCTGCTCCTACAGAATGAGATTTCTGTTGTTCTGCACCCTGTTTAGGAGTTAATAACTGCAATCGTGTGTGTTCAACAATCTGGAGAAATGACAAGGAAGTAAACCATTTAATTTCATATTAACTTGACCTTTAAAGATAAACTCTGCAGTAATTCTTTTAGAAATGAGGGAAAAGCAATTTAGAGATCTGACTTTTTCAATACCCTGCGCTCCACAGATCAGACAATAAAAGACAAGATATTGTCTCGAACATGAATTTTGAAAAGTTAACTGGAGGCATTGTTCTTTTCCCTCTATCTTTAAAGAGTCTCAAATTGAATAACTGACATTTCCTGAGACAGTGAAGTAAATGGTGGGACCTTTCCTTGAGCACTGACTAGGGCAGAAAAACAGAGTTCTAAACAGGAGAAACAGTAAAGATGGAGCACTATTGTATATTGAATATGTCAGACTGTGGTTTTGCCTGTTCATCACTTTGCACCACACCGGCTGACATTTCTAGTGTTCTGTTATCACTCTTTTCTCTGTCACACTGCCCCGATGCTGCTTCTGCTTAATTAGCTGTTTGTTTTGTTGTGTTTAGGTCATTCTGAAGCACTTTACTACAGGTAACATAAAAAAAAAGAGATACAATTAAAGTTAACAGGACCGAGTTAGTAGGAACATAAAGTAATGTAGAATATGTAACTCTTTACCTGGTGAATTCTTCTGTTTCAAAATATATTTTTATTTTCACAAGGTAAAATCCCTCCTCAACACAAATACTTTCTTTAGCACCAACCAAGTCAAATAACTGTCAGATTAGGCTTGATTCCCAACACTTTGCCACTCTGTGAATATTATATTTGCGTTGTGCCTGTGACGGTGCAGCCATGCTCCAGTCAGTCGAAGAGTTATTTTTGAATCCTTTGCCATCCTGACTGGCGTTAATTAGACAGAGACGTCGTCTTCCATTAAAATGTCACTGCACAAAACACAGGAGGACTTTGTGTTTGCTCCTAAGTGTGTGTGTGCGTGGGTGTCGATGTTCATTTGTGGGCTGCGGGGGGCGAATATATTAGTATTATCAACACTAGGTCCGAATGCTTCAGTGTTTGACTTGCTGTTTTTGCGAGGTTCGTGTGTGTTGGTGAGCATTCTGTTGAGTTCAGCAGTTTGTTGTGAGGCAGCAGAGCTGCTCACACCTACGTTCTTCGACTTAATGAGGATTTTACTAAACCCACACAGTCTATAAGTACAAGCCCCTGTGGAAAGCCCATCGCTGCTTCCACGTGTGCATGTGCATGTGAGTTATTGACACTTAAGGGTAAAAGGACTGGAGAGTGAAAACTCAAAGGGAAGTGGAGTGTAAGTTAGGAGGGGATTAGAGAGGGATGGAGAGTAGGAGATGCTGGATGGAGCGGGGTTTATTAATATCCATTTCGGGGGAGGACTGCATAGGGTCCACTAATGCTTCTCCTGGCATTGACACAGTTTTGGCACCCTGTTTAAAAAAAGCCCCAGAAAGTGCTCGGGGAAACTTTGAATCACCAAACGAAAAAGAGCGAGAGAGGGAGGGAGAGAAAGAAATAGAGGGAGGAGGAGAGGGAGTCAGATGCTCACTTCTAATGTTTTTTTTCCAAGAGAGTCCTCTAAATGTTGGATAACGAAATCTTGCCTCACTGACGCGGAGGCAACAGAATCGCTGATAAGCTCCACACTGTCGCACAGATAAAACATCAAACATTGTTGTGGCCTTAGAAGGACAACACCAATATAACGGCTTGTGGAAACGCTGCCGAGCCTCTTCTTGGTTTTTTAAAACACCACGTCACAGCCGTGGAGTTAGCAGTGGAAATGGGCTGTTTGGTTATCGCCAGTGGTCACTGTAAAGTGACCGACGCGCGTCTTGAAGATCATCACGCATAAAAAGTTAAATACCAGTTAAGGAAGCGAGACAGCCCCCGAAAGGCTGGCCTAATTGGGGGAAAGAAGACCAGATCAGCACCTTTTAACAAAGTTGCGTTAATCAGTATGGCCTAATTAAAACTGCATCCAAGTGCATTTTCTTGCCTTGCTTCAGCTGATCACTCGCTTCTGCAGATGTACTTGTAGATGACACACAACGCCACGCAGATATGGGAATAGCAGCATTACAGCAGCAACCTCTGGTCCCAGTAGAGCTGTGCTATGTCATTATGCATGAATCTGCATGCTTTTTAAGCACGGATGTGGATTAATAGTGGCGTGCTACTGTAACGGCAGGGCCTCCCATTGGCAAAAACTGTTACATCATAATTGTAACAGGGACTTAAAATGGCACCTTTAAAATAGTGCAGAGTAAACCAGATGCACAGCAGAATTAAACGGCTGTAATTTGTATGCGATGGGAAGAGCATCTGGTCAGCCAATTACCATGTAATGGCTGCTCCTCATTCTGTGTTAACAGTCTTCTTACGCACACATACACACACCCACACACACTTTTAATCTTTACTTGTGCCCCGCAGCTATAACAACTGGTCTGCTCCCACCATGTGCAATGTACTGTACAATGAAGCCCTTCATTTCCCCAATCAACTGAAAGCAAAGAGTCTCTTATGTTTTCTTGTCCTCTCCATTTTGTCTGTCAACCACGCCTCTCCAAGCCAACTTTTCATCTCAACTGCTCTTATTACATAACTTGGACGGCCATTTAAATCTAGACGAAGCTGCTAAGTAAATATGCTAGAGATACAAAGGAGTAAAAGAAGATGAAGGGAGTCAAAAAAAGAGGAATGGAGAGGTGGAGACTGCTTTCAAGCTAACAACATATTCTTAAAGATCAAACAAAACTGACTGAACAGATAATTCGTGGCCAAAGATACTCAAACAGCTCAGCTCAACTAATTCACATGGGGGGTAATTAAAAGCAAAGCTATGAAAAACATTCAAATGTAGGAACACACGAACTGGCGCGTACACAGAGCCGTGCGTCGTGGGAGGCCTGCCACACGTGGCTTTGATAGCAGGAGTCTTTTATCCCCTTGGCAGCATATCGCTTGTGTAAAACGCATTTACAATGTCAATAAAAAACCATTTCTAATCATTTGCCAGGCATGTGAATATGAGCTGCCTAAGGTGGTGTGACTAACACATCTACCCCGCCATGGCTCAGCTCCTTTTACATTACACAAACACGTGCACGCATGTTTAATAACATTAATGTGCTCACACACACACACACACAGTATTTGGATGGGCAGAATGACAAAAGCACCTCTGGGTAGGAGACCACTCACTCATGTCTGTTACAGACACATTGTTACTGATTCTATCCACTCAAAGCTGAGGGAGAAAGGTGACAGTGTCCAGAAAGAAAAGAAAACATCCCCTCATATATTGATGGTCTCTTTTCCCACCTAGATAACACGTTTTGCACAGGTAAGGCCCCACACATTCACACCCTCCCACATGCACTAATCTATTTTTTCTGTCTGCTTTTTCCGAAAAAACAAACACTTCGGCTAGGGAAAAACATTTGTGCCATCAATATTGCTGAATTGATCACCCGCTGGTCTGTTTCCACACAAAAAGCATTCTAATCGAAGCACACGGCATGTGACGGCCTGTTTTTATTTACACTCTCTAAAAAATTAGTAAAATGAGTATAAAATTTATCTGTTTAGTCAAAAAAAGAACCTGGTTACTTTTTCATTCAGATCAATCCAAAACCTCCTCAATAAAATCTTAAACTGGACAATATCACAACTCCTGCTGACTGAGCGAGGAGTCCAGGGATGCAGAAGTAGATGCTGAGTTCCTAACCCCGGGGTGTGTGTGAGTGTGTGCGGATCTTCTCTGCTTGAATCTCAAAAGGAGGCAGAACCTCAGCATGGGTGCTAACGGGCTGCTGTGACAGAGCTGCATGTGGATGCAAGTGTGTTTTCTGCGTGGAAAAAAGATTACACGTGTCTGATATAACCTTTGCACACCGGACAATCAACTACGGTCCAGCAAGCACAATGTTGCGGCGAGTTTACTCAACCTAGCACAGCCCACACTTCTCTGTTTGTGGGTAAACTGCTATTATGCAGCCATTCATATGTATCTGTGACCTATTCGGACCAATCATGGGTAGATATTCATGCTAGCTGTTAAAGTAATGGGCTTTTAAATGTGGCGGGGAGAAAAGTGGCTCCCATCAAATTAGCCCCACATTCATCCCCACTTGCAGCTGCTAGAATGACGCTTTGCTTCCTTAGCGACCGCTTTCCCAAGTAACGAGCTAAAGCTCCTGGCATGGAAAGAAAAGGCGCAGATTCTTTAATGCATCATTCATCCAGCCAAAGTGCGGGGAAAAAAAAGTTGCAATTGTTGTGTTGATTGCATTAATGTCTGTCTTTAAATGCAACAAAGAGCCCAGCGTGGAAATAGTTTATTGTTGTACAAATGTTTCAAAATATATCACACGCACTGAGAAAGAACAGAGGAGTTCACTTTTTGCATTAACAACAGAGCTGGCCTGAATGGACTTAAAAACCCTAGTTATTAAAATCAATATCAATAACTACAATTCCCCAATTTCATATCGGCTCTCCACTCAATCATTGGATATGAAATTATAAAATGCCTCCAGAGCGCATAATCCTTAGCTTTAGGACCCAGATCTACAGCACATCAGCAGAGAACATGCAGAAGACCTTTGATAATAAAAAATGAGTCCATGGAGAAATGATACCTCAGGTGCAGCTTGGCTCTGCAGAAACACTGGATAATTGTACAGAATACAGTCGCACAATCGATAGCCACTGGTTAGAGAAGTGGCCCATTTACACTGGCCTGTCAGCCCCAACCTGATCCAATGCCCACCGTTTGTTTTACAATTCGTGATTTATTTTTTCCAATTTCAGTTTCAAATGACAGCATAAAAATCCAAACTGTCCCAAGCAGGTTTAGTGGGCATGGATATTGACTTTTTCCCCCATCTCCAGACATCTTCAAACGTCTCTGAATACTGAATATTGGCATTACAGATTTGAGTTTCAAATTAAAGCAGAAACTAAGTGAAACAGTTTCAGAGGGGATAAGAATGTAAAAATATAGATTCCCATTGAGACACTGTGGAAAAAAGGGGGATAACTACACATTTTCAGTAATGCAGATAAAACAAAAACTAAACACAGTTGTATGCAGATATGATGCTGGTTTTAATTTGCTCCAAATGAGCAGGACTATTTTCAGAATGCAATTAAGCTCCTTAATTCTCCCACTGTGATACGTTGCTATGGTACATCAGCGCGATGGTTTAGAAATAACAACTGACATAAAATTTAGTAACCATCTGTGTTTCTGTGTGGAAAGACAGATATGAAAACCAGTGGAGTCTCCATCGTTCTTCTGTTTACTGATCTGATTCAAAACACTAACCCAAAGCTGAATCCAGTGTAGATTCTTCCTCGCTGGCAATGGAAAGTGTGGATTCTCCCATGTTGGCTTTGGGATTTACTTGACTGAGAATCTTGTAATCTTGAAATTGTACAAAACAACCTTATATAGATATCTGAAATGAATTTTCACATCAGATCCAGTTTGTGTCTGTGCGTGCATGCATGTGTGTGTGTGTGTGTGTGTGTGTGTGTGTGTGTAGATGTGTGTGGTTGGCCTCAGCAGCAGGGTTCTTGTAGATAAATGGCCGAAAGGTATTGACTTCAATTTAGAAAATGCTACCCTACACTTTTCTCTCTACAAAAAGGTGGGCATCCGGGGGGTGTCCCAGAGCTGAGAGAGGAAACATATTACTAAGGGCCACAAGCACCAGTTTTGGGGAATTTACTGTGCCCACAGACAAGTACACATTTACTCTGAGTCTAAACACACACACAGAAAGAGAGAAAAAGAGAGTGAGAGTTGTGAAAGGGCGCTCCTCCACGTCATAACAAACCTTTTGATCTGTTAGAAACGAGCCACACATGCTGTCATTGTTGAAATACTGCCTCGACAAAGTGACAACGACAACAAATGACTGAAGCTTGGCCACAGGCTCGTATGTCACAGCGACTAGTTCGGTTTTAGAAGACCTTAGCTGCACACCTGTAAAACCTGGGTGCAAATTCACGAGGCAAAGCGAAACTCAGATCTAGTCATTCATAAACTTGGCTGGCGTCTGCTGTGCTTCACTATAATCTGCAGAGGTAGCACAAAATGGATGCTCTTCAAGACAAATACTATTACTATTATAACTACAAGCAGATCACCGCATCCATCTATATCTGATGGCAGCAGGGAATAGTGTGTACTAGTGTCCACCTTTGAATCCCATTCATTCAAGTCCTTACACACGCACACACACACACACACACACACACACACACACACACACACACACACACACACACACACACACACAGCATCACTTCACAAGACATCAAACATTGACAAAGTCCCTTTTTAGTGCTGCCTGTTGGCACAGTAACTCCAGGCTAACGATGTCACACGCTGGCAGAATATTAATAACGAAAAGCCAATCACAGAGCTGCATGTGGGATTGTTATTTGCATATGAGAGGCGAGGGATTCCATCCAGCACACTGCCTTTACACACATCCAGCAACACAAGGTGTGTGTCTGGATGCGACCTCAAGTGTACGTTGGTACGGAGGGGAATTTAAAGGAACTGTGATTGTTGTTATTAAGCGACACATTTGAGTGGCGCACTTGTGACCAGCCCCTCCCCAACATGTAAATACACACACAAGCTCTTCTTTAAATCTGCTATTTAAATGTCAGTTTGCCTGATCAGACTGCAGTCACATGGCAAACGCTCCCATGAAAGTGTCGAAGAAGCACATGGGACTGATTAGGAGTTTTTCATAACCTTTGTGAATTCCTCAGGGATGTAAACCCCAGTCTGCAGCTACACCAACTAATGGAGATACAGCTTTCAAAGTAGTTTAAATCTTCACTCTGTGCAGCAACAGTGTGCAACAATCAGACATTTAAGTCAGAAAACACCTGATAGTGCAGGTGAAGGTTGATCGAATCCTGCAGGAAACAGTTGGTTTGGAACAGGACAAGATGTTCTAAACATGTGCTGGACTCAGCCAGACTTGGAAGCCAGTCAGGTTAACAAGGTTTCAACAAAGGAAGCCTACTGATCAGCGCAACACTTGGAGTTTGTGTTTGGACGGTTAGAAAAGACACGCTTTTAGGTTTTTCAAGGAGGAGGAAGAAGCTAAACAAATGGAAGAAAGAAAAAAAAAAAAAACAAGAGGTGTCAACTGTTTGTGGCTTTAATTGTTTTTTTTTGGGAGTTTTTTGATTGTGCCTCTATAAGTTACATACTGTGGAAGACTGCCACACTAAGGAATGAGCTCCTTCCTGATTGGATTCTAGACAGGAGTACAAGAGCACAGTGCTTGTATACGAAGGAGCAGCAACGGCACATTTTATTTCAACCTCACAAAATCAATTAGAGCACTAATGCGATACACAAATATAATTAATTAGGTTTGAGCAGCCAGACACAAACACAAAAATAGATAAATAACACAACCTGTTAAAGGCTAATTTCCTAAGGGTATTTTTTATTTATTTCTTTTCCTCTGAAGACTGGTGTGTGAAAAAATGAAAATGGCCAAACCCTCGGAGATCATAGCGACCAAAGAAAAAAAAAATGATGGTGTGTTTGACGAAAGCAATCCAGTAGATCTAGTTATATTACACAACATATACATCACACTACGCAGAAATAAAAATCACTACAGCTCTGCAACTGTGCCATGGCAAGCATTTAATGAGCACACTTTGCAATTTTACTCCTCTTCTTTGTCACATTGCTCCTGTCATTGGAAACCTGTGTGTCAGCGTTTTTAGCTAATATAGATTTCCCATGTGAGCAATGCAGGATTAAGACCTCGATCCCGTTTCAGAGGCCGTTTACATCCCAAATTCCAAATACCTGCTGGGATCACAGTTGTAAGGAATCAATAGAAGCCAGTGAGCTACACTCTTCCTTATTGGGGCTGCTTGTCAGTCAGCATGAGACATCGAAACGAAGGATTTTCAGAACAAGATGGTCAGCTTCTCGAGTGTCGACGCGGAATTAGCAAAACAAGAAAACACAACATGGGCTTGAATCAGCAGATGCTTCTTTTCCCTCTGCCAAAATTCCATTCTGCTTGACACGCACTCTCCTACGTCCCTGCAGCTTATTCACACACCCGCCATCTTTGTTTGTTTTATTTCTTCTTCTTCAAAAAAACCAGAATAATGTTACCACCAGAGATCACCTGCGTCTGGTTAGCAAAAGGAAATGAGGTGATCAGTTGCCACATCGTACACTTTTACCACAGCCCTTGGTGCAAGGGTGTATGCTTTCTAAATTCATAGTGTATCATTTCTGATCTCTAGATCTATTATTTATGATGCAGTGTGTTTGCATTGATCTGAACCACAATAATTGGACACATGAAAAGGGAATATTGTAGTTCAAGCTGCACTACACTGTTAAGCCTCCTCCTTTCTTTCCTTGTTTTCTTCTCAAAACTATAACCAGCCGCCCTTTGTGCTACTATTTGGAGGACGCACAATATTAATGGGGCACTTTAACAGCACAAAGAACATTTATATCCACAGACAAAATGAGAGGCCAAGGATAGGATACATATCTGCAGACCTTTTCATCTTGAAAAAACAAAGGTCATACAGACAAAACAAACAAAATTATCTATATTTTAGTAAACACTAATTTCACAAAGCACCAAGTTTTGAATCAGATTCACTTTTACTTTATTTGTACAGCTTCTGTAACAATCAAGACTGTCTCCACGTGGTTTACAGAAACATAAAGCCAGACACCAGAGCAAGCAAAAGAGGCACGGACAATTTCACAGTTAAAAGGAAGAAACCTTAATTAGAATGGGGATAATTTAGGGGCCACTTACTGATGATTTAAAAAAAAAAAACAAAAACAAAAAACCTTTTAACCCTTTAACAACCATAATAATAGAACACATACTCCGCACTGCCACCGGTGATCCCGGTGGTTTTAAAAGGGTTAAACCGAGAACCCTCCTTAATGTCCTGGCTGGTGTAGAGCTGCTTGCATGCATGTTTACTGCCACAATCAAACATTTTTCACACAGTTTGGAATCTTTATAGATAGCTTTGCCAAAGTTCTAACAACATTTTTTGCACTGTGATTTCTCTTTGCATAGTGTCACAGCATGTTCAGCCCACAGCAAGGGAATCGGTACATCCTGGTAAATGGTTGGTGGGAAGGGTAGTGGTGAATGGGGAGGGGGAAGGAAACCATGAGCGAGGGTTAATGAATACATGCCGCATCGATCTGCTTACTGGTCTCCTCTCACTCACCATCGGCTCCTCTATTTTCAGGCCAAATGCTGCTCCAGCACTTTGTCGAGCTGCCACACCGGCCACCGGCTGAGTGGCGAGGGGTCCACTGGGACCAGGAGGAAAGGGAATGGTAGGTAAGGGGAGGTATTGGCAAATGGTAACAGCTAATTAAATCTGTCAGTTTTAATTACAGGAAAGGGCGAGGCGTCACCGTTCCCCAACAGTGACCAAGCAAGAGTTCTTTCATTTGTCCTACAGCTGAAATGCTCCAAAACTGTGTGGGTGGTCATCATGTGGCTGTAGTAATCACATGGCAGCACCGCTATTAGTCACAGCCTGTGAGAGTCTCGACCCTTGTAGAATGGGTGTTTGGGCCACACTGTCCCAACGGGATCATAAATCTTGTGTCTAGCCTTTGGAGCTCATCCACTGTGGAGGGATGAACTATTGACCATGAAAATCTGTATTTATCAGGACAGTTTGTTGGTGTTAGCGAACCTTTAATGTCTGTCTCTATTTAGCATCCATCCACTTAGATTAAAGCTTTAACCATTGGTGTAAACCAACCTCTCTAATTGGATCCAGCCCATTTTTCCTCACCTGCTACGGTTTTCCTCCAACCCTGACAAAGGACTTGAGCAGTACTGACCTGACTCATTATTTCCTCCTTCTGCATTTAACCTACACATGTTTACCAGAAGACATTCTGGTATAAAACTGACCCACATCCTTCAGAATGTAGCAACCTATGGCCAGTAAGTTTTATTGTAACAACATAGTGAAAAATAAAGAAAGAAATAAAATTAGTTTTTGACAGCTGCTGTCATACAAGCAAAATACATCATAAAGAGTTCCACTGAAAATGTAATTATTAAATCCAAAGTGCCCAAACCCATAAACGAAGAACATTTCTGAATTTATTGCTCTAATTTTATGGAATTGACATGCGGGTCAGATCACACTCTACGGTAATTCTGCAAAAGTCATCGTGATTTACCGCATGGTATAATGTTTTTCAGACAGCAATAAATCAACGCAAAACTTCATATGAGGTTTTTAAAGGAGCAACAGGACTACGACTTTCTCACCCAAATGCCCTGTAGAATTACATAAATGAAAAAAATGATTTGAGAGAGAGAGAGAGAAAGAGAGAGAGGCATAAAGATAGCGAGAGGATATGTCAGCGTGCTAACTGACCTTTCCATGTGCATGCCCCCATAATTGTATTAATGTTGCATCTACGCTGCATCAACTGTGGACGTCAATTATGTGACCGGCCCTGCCACTACCTGGACAGATAGAGACTTCTACATGAGCTCTACTGGATCCATAGGTTTACTTCTTGTTACAACTCATGTTTACACACTATTTTTTTATAATCAAAAAGCGTATTAATTAATTATTTATTTATTTTTCAATTTGACTTTTTATTATTCTAAAAGATTAAAGCTTAAAAAATATTATTTTTCCAATTTTCCTGTAGGAGGGTATTATTGTCTGTCTGCCTACAATAAAAATCATATGGAACCATGACTGAATTATAGTTTAATTTAATGTGCATTGTTAATCAGTTCACAAATGTCACACAATTCCAATTATAATGTTTTTTTTAGCAGCTTACACACAATTAAAGAACAAACAGAAATCACACTGTTTTCTGTCACTTATAAGCTGACTTGTTATTATTTAATTTATTTGTATGTAAAACATGGACCGCATGATGCAAATCTACAAAACTGCATCAGAGATAATGCTCTCTATGCATACATTTTGGAAATAGTTTCATTTTTATGTTGAAAATATAATTTAGTATTATTATTGTAAATAGAATTCTATTCACCATAACATCAAATCAATAAGCAGCACAATACAGGTGACAGAGCCAAAGAAAGGAGGGGCAGAGGAGAAGAGGGAGAGAATGTGGTCATCAACCAAAGGGAGAGACAGAGACTCCTTCTTCTGCATTCAAATGATGCTTAATCCAGCACTATCAACACTCCTCTCACCCCACCTTCCTTTCACCCCAGCTCAGACCTTTTTTTGCCTCTCGCTGCTCCTGCAGCCCGCTCCCTCATCGCTCTCCCTCATCTGTCTTTGCCGTACGTATTTATCTCATTTCTGTCCTCCATCTATAGGCTTCTTTCCCTCCTATTTCAGCAAGGACTTGAATATATTGCCTCCTGCCTTGCTCCTTTCCCCCCTCACACACTAAGTCTTTCTCCCTCAATCAGTCCATCTTTCTTTCTCATCTTTGCGCGAGATAAGTGTGCAAAAGCTCTTTCATCCCTCTCCTTCTTGAAGAGAAGGCTGTCCGGCAGACACAGAGAAGCAGAGTCAGCATTTTAAACTTGTGTGTTGTCACGGGCCACCCGATTCAACCCTCACACCTACAGAATGCTCACACAAACACTTAATAAAACTTTCAAAGGTAAATCAGTCTCAGAGCTAACACAAGAACCAACTTTCTATTTTTTTAAATAAATACTACATTTAAATAGCTGCATTAGTATGTTCCAAAAATTGGGGAAAAAATAATCACTCTGGACCTCTTGCGTGCGTGTGTGTGTGTGTGTGTGTGTGTGTACATAGGAATGCAATGCTTTAAATTTTATCTACAGCTGGGGGGGAACTTGTGA
Source organism: Tetraodon nigroviridis (assembly GCA_000180735.1). Taxonomy (NCBI): domain Eukaryota; kingdom Metazoa; phylum Chordata; class Actinopteri; order Tetraodontiformes; family Tetraodontidae; genus Tetraodon; species Tetraodon nigroviridis. The sequence goes on from CAAE01015122.1 coordinate 28,139, forward strand.
TGGAGGACGTGAAGAAGAGTGACACGTGAAGCAAGCGTAAAAGTAAAGGAGGTGAGGGATGGAGCAAGGCAAGGTTGTGAATAAGGGAAGGAGATAGTTGCAGCGGAGGAGGGTGGACGACGCATACGGGAGGAGGGGAGGTTGAATGTGTTAATACACAGGAACACTGCATCAAACCAATGCACTGCTCTGAGGCTGGCCGAGCAGCTGAGAGGGTGCGTCAGCAGTACATTCACGTTCCCACTGAAGGACAAAGGGAGGGGGATAGAGCCAGCGTCTTAGCTGCCTGCGACACCATACAGAGAATAAGGAAAAGACATAGATTGGAGAATGAACAGGACAAGAAGACATAAAACGCCGCTTTCGCAGCTCTGGTGACGTTGGGCTGCCTGTTTTAGCATCCGCCTGCCTCATTCTCTCTCTCTATCATGCTCTCTTACACACTTTCTCCTTTGTGCACTCTATCTTTCTCTTGCTCCTAATTTGTAAGTGACTCTCCCCCTCTCTCTCTCCCCCTCACTATCTCTCTCTTTCCGTCTCTTTATCCGTCTCTCCTTGTGTTCCACACTGGCTACTGCAGTAGTCAACCAACCAGTCGCAAGTCTGACAGCCACACACATGGCTCACAGCTACAACTTACTACCTCAGCGTTGGAGGAACAGACACCAAATAAGCAGGAGGGAAAACCTTGCAGGAGACAGCTGGAGGAAGAAATCGTAAGTGGAAAGAATTCTCACCACCGCTGATTTTGTTTTTATTTTGATGAGAATACGGAGCTGGCTTCCACACACCTCCTTTCAGCATCAGCTTCTCTTTTTTCCCTTCATCGCAGAGGAGGACAAGAGTGCTCTCTCTCTCTCTCTCTCTCTCTCTCTCTCTTTCTCTCTCTTTCTCTCTCTCTCTCTCTCTCTTCTCTCTCTCTCTCTCTCTCTTCTGACAGCCTTTTGCAAAGCTCCAACAGTGCAGCGCATCCCCTTCACCCCACCCCCACCCAGAAGGAATAGACGGATTACTGCTAACTGTGCACACGGCAGCCTGCAGCTGCTCTGACCAGGGCCAGTCAAACACTGGAAGAAAGGAAGCAAGAGGAGCACGGGAGCGGAGAAGAGACGGGGTTAGACTCTGCCGGGAGTTCCGTAGCCTTTTTTCTGTGTCACAGTCTCTGTCACAACGGGGCTAATCAGTGACCGACTAGCCCTTGGCAAAGTCACAGTAAGGGAGCTCACGCCACCAAACAGGCGACCAGCCGATGAGACAACATATGTATCGTCAGAGCGTCAGAGCGGGGTATTTTTTTCACATTTTTTCCTCAGTTGGTCACTTTTTTCTCTTCTTCGTTGCCACATTTATCTGCGTAATGGATCATCATGATTTATCAGCAGTGGAGCCGTACTGTGGACTCTGCAGCTTGGCAGGGGGCAGTCAGTGGGGGCAGGAGTGATGCAGGGACTTGCTTAGCCTTCATGGCCTTACCTCTGTCTGTGAGGGCTTTTTATGGTGTACCCAGTCTTTAATACCAGGAGCCATTTTGTTCCCGTGGTTAATCGAGGGCCACCTTACATTTTGCAAGAGATGCTTAAGAGGAACTCACGAAATTTGAAATGGTGTGATTGATGGAGATGGGAAATGAAGAAGATATTTATGTGTTGCTTTGAGAATTGAGAAGGATGGAAAAAGGAGAAGTTTTAAAGTAATGAGGGAAGTGGGTGATAGTGGGGTGGAGGGTTTTTTGTATATTGATGAAATGATTTTTAAAAAGGGGGGTAGTTTTGTTGTAATAATGTGTTTGAGTTTGTATAAAAAGTGTGTTTTAATGAAATTATATT
>CAAE01015122.1:48060-70834 GCA_000180735.1 Tetraodon nigroviridis
TGTTTATCAGTTAATTGAAATCAAAACAAAGAATTAAACAGGAATTTTAAAAAGATCCTCTATTATGAAAGTGTAGTTAAAAGAAATTAATAGTCACAACTGAGAGTATTGATGTTTAGACTTTTCACAATTCCATTGCTTCCTGAGGGGACAATCAGGAAGTGCCCTCACTGCAGTTTATGAACCTTGGAGGAAGAGGTGGTTATCTCCGCCCACAAGGGTAGAAAATCAGAAATCTGATTGGTGTAGTTCAGGAGTTTTGGAGGGACCGTACATGGACAAATTTGATTGGGTGTGGTGGGGGGTGTGGGTATAGTGTTTTGGAGGGAAAACCTTTGGTTGGACGTGCATGTGTGGGTGTGTTTAAAGATGAGTGTGTCTTTTAATGGTTGATGTCTATGTCTAGTTGTATATCTTCCCTGCTCAGGTCTGGCTTCCTAAGCTGGGAGAGCTGGTTTGAAACCAGACAAGCCTGGTTTACTTTTTTCCAAGATTAGTGGCTAGGTTGTTGGTTCAGGTAGGAATCTGGTCAATGTGTTACACCCATGAAAGTCCCTACTAATCATGGTAGACCATTTTGGCACAAAGTCTCGATTTTTAAATACAGTTTCCTGTGATATGAGGTTTTTCCAGTACAAGTCAAACATTGAATAAAATCCAGAATGTTGAGCTTAAGGATCAAATCCTTGAGTCTCAGGGATTATCAAATGCCAAAACATTTCAAAGAGATTTACATGACCCCAAAACCACTCTTTAAAAATATCTCTTTTTCAACATATTTTCTTAAGATAAGCTCTGTGATGTTGTAGCAGCAATTTGCCAGATACACATGCTTGATTATATCTGATTGACCACAGAAATCTTTAGTGGTCTAAAAAGATCCAGTATTCTCTTCTAATAGCCCCCTATTTGCTTCTGTGTGGGGAGGTTGTGTTTTTTAATGCTGGGTTAAATGGCGTGTGTCACTTTCGATAGCTGTCTTTATTTTGACTTGGTTTTCCAGCTAAATTGCTCTCTCACCCTCTAAAAGAGCCATGCTCCTTGTCGTTTATCTGATACTGAAGGTCAGACACACCCAAGTGATATTTATAAAAACAGATGCAGTTTCAGATATAATTGTATTAAAGCTAAACACAGATATCTAGGATGGGAAAAGATGTAAGATGAGCAGGCTGTAATATATTTATATATTTATCATCTTTTTTATGCTGGATTTAGTTTATAGGAGAAAAAGGGTAAACATATCTGATAAGCATGTATGTAATTTAGATTTATAAAATGCCTTTGGAAGCTGTGATGAGATTCTTGTGAGATTTGGTCTAAAAATAGATCTTGTAAGATACAAATCTCTTTGGCGTACCTGCACACTCTGGACAAGATGCCCCGCAGTTGTTTAACGATGATAGAGAACACAGCCAGAGATCTAAACCGCATTTCACAGGAATATATTTCTCCCAAAAGCATCATCAAGCAGAAGCTCATCACCATTACCAGTGGACAACTGTTGTCCTAGCATCACTCATTTGCCAGGTGATTGTGTTTCTAGGTTGTTCTTTGTTTCCTATGGGTGTTGGATTCTGTGTCTACACGGTGGCGTATTACACAAGCACCTTGCATCTGCCTGAGGCTCGCCCAGCTGTAGGAAGATGCAAGAGTGGCGCCTCACATTTATCTCAGCCAACACTCAAGGATAACTCAGTTACAGTGAATCAGTTTAGCGTGTGATGGTTCCAGTTTCTGATCTTCAAGTATGCTTCATATCTTCGTCAATCTGAGAGGCTGGGGGAAAAAAATTAAAGAACTGTAATTGTGCCATTTAGTGCTGGGTTTGCTGTTATGAAAGCCTAAAAATGATGACTGATAAGTCAGAATGAAGCTTTTTTTTTGTATTTCTCTATAGATTTACACGCACAAGCTTGAACTCTGCATTTCAACTGTAAAAGCCTCAGCAAAAAAAAGCATGTGCATGCTTAAACTGCATTCAAGTGATACCAATGGATTTTTTTTGTTTATTAAACATGCATCAAATTACAAATCGCATGTCAAACATGTCAGATATTTTTCTTTAGTTTACAAGATGAACATTCTGACCATAATTTTTTCAAGTATCTTAGTGTAACAAACTTCAGTTTTAATGCAATTTTCATTTCAGTCTCAAAAAATGACTTTTTTAAAATTACTGTATTGTTGTTTGTGGGTTGTTGGGTTTTTTTTGTTTGTTTGTTTCTGTTTTTTCAGTGAACATGTAAAATGGTCTCTTCTTTATCTTAAATTCTGGGACAGAAGACACCAAACATATGGAGGAAGCCAGCAGCCAGCGGTGGGAATGAGATCTGAGACAAGCCAGCAGCATGTTTGCCATCAGGCATCAGCGGGACGCTTTGGGGTCACCAGCACGCGACCTGCTGCAGTACAAGAACAAAATTACAGCGTGTGTCTACTGAGGGAGGCCAGGGATGCGAGAAGGAAGGCGGCACCGTGACACCCATCACCTCATTGGAACCAGTGGAGGATTAGCCCTCATGCATCTGCTTACTGTATAGCTGAATGTACGTCAACAAGGACACAACGCAGATGTCAGGATTCACCGCGCAGGCCTTGCTAGGCAATACATTGTCGCTGATGTCTGCTATTACGCAGCAGGGTAATGAGCAGCATTGGTGATTAACCTGATTTTCACCCTGTCCAGAGCCGCAGACCTCACAGCACCACAATGCACAAGCGTGTGTGAAACAGACATTAAATCTTGCGTCCACCTAATGAGGGCACAGCAAAGGCCTTAATGAAAGACCAAACATCGGTAAGAAAGTGCAGGAGACAAGAGGTTTCTGGATTTGCAGATGATCATGACCTTCTTCTTTGGCATTTTACATGCTCGTGTCGAATAAATTTAGTGTTTAAATTAATAAGAGTCCTGTTAGAAGAGAAGAGATGAAAGTTTCAGCCCTCTCTCACACTCGAGGGACAGTTGTTGGATCTTGTACTGTTTATGTAGTGTCCAGACGTAATTTAGCCAGGGGCTCGGCACCACCCCTGGCTCTCCTGGTGGAAACCAGCACACAGGCATCAGCTCTGCAGGTGCCCTCTCGGTGACTCACAGGTACAATGGCCAATCAAAAAGTCTGCTTTCATTATCTTTGAGAACAGCCGGCAGCATATTGAGCGATACGGCTAACTGCAGCACCGGTGCTCGGGAATTTGCTTTAAAGTTTAATCAAATAGGAACAACTGGGGTGAGCCGGGAGATGCAGAGTGGTTTCACAATAAAGTGCTTGAGCAGATTACATTAGAACTAGGTTTCTCACTGTCCAAGTCCTTGCAAAAAAAAAAAAAAAAAAATGTACATGGGACTATCGAGCATGGCTGCCTGCACATCATCCATCAGCAGCCACCATTTGGTGTGTTTGTGCTCATCCCAGACCTTGTTTGGGTGGAAACTTAAATCTTTTTGGCTTCATCATAACCAGGTACAAGAGCGAAAACAGCATTTAGCCATGCTTTCAGTTCAGATCTGCCAAAGCTGGCAAAATCATCACAGCTGAACTTTCTTGTAGATGTAGCACAAACCATACCTGTATCAGATGTAAGATAACGAACCCACGTTTGCCCACAGTGCCCCAGCTTTGCACAAGTGGAACAGACTGGCTGTGGGAGCTCCAGCACCAGTCCTCTTTAAGAAAGGCAAGATGCTGCCCTTTACGGCAGCAAAACAAACACAATTAGATTCAAGCTTTTAAATCTGTGAAAGACACATCATTGCTTCATGCGTGCTTCAACAATTCTAAAACAATCATCTGAAAAATAAATAAAAAACATTGACATTCTGCCTTTACTATTGTTCTGAGGCTGTAGGCACTCTTCTGACACGTGAGTCTTTCTTGTCGGCACAGATTCAACCCAAGGGTTCAAGGGCAATCACACAAATCCACCATCCAAACATGCACACACATGCACGCAAATACCCCCCAGCTCCTGAATCCAGGTTAATATACCTCTGTGGGATATTTTTAGATCTTTAATAACACTTGAATAGTTGATACCTGACATAACTTCAGGGAGAGGCAAAACAATTCCAGACTCCCACAGGCCCTGGAGTTTAATCCTCTCTAATATCCGAGGGAAATAATGTTTCCTTTAATAATTCCATTGGTCCTTCAGTTCAACACCAATGTCCTTTTGTGTTGGTTGAGGCCATTATATCTGACACATGTATAATTGATTATCATATTAACAGCTGAGATCATTTAGCTCATTTCTGCTGGGAATGTAGACATCGACAAAATGCATAAGGGCGTGAAGCAGTTGGATCCATAATCTGTCTCTTTTCTCTAGCTGAGTATGCAGTCATGTGACTGCTAGACCCTGAAGACCCAGCACTCAACTGACCACTGTTTCCACACTGGTCTCTGTTGGCACTGTTATTTTTTATAAAGATACAAGTGGGCTGAGGGTGAAATCATCACAGAGCACCATGCTCTGTATTCGAGTTATAAGGTCACTAACCAACATTATTCATATGGGTGTTCAGTGTGAGCCACAGAGCGAGCAGAGGAGAGAGGGTGCTGGGGAACAGGATTGGTCTTTGTACTACCATTCATTAAATGAGCTGGCCACAAATTACTTTAAGTGTGCTGCCTTGAGCCAATTCAAAGGGCAACACTGGGCCAGCACTCTTTGACCTTATCTAAAGTAATGATTTGTGAGTTCCAAGCGTGTCCCTCGAGAACACATATATGCAGATTTGAAAGCGCATATACATTTTTACACATACGTGCCATTTATCATCATGTAAATTGATATTAGCTTCCTTATAAACTACATGGAAACCATGTCAGCTATAGCAGTTATTATGCATGATGTTTATAAGGACCAGGAAGTGGACTGGAACCTACAACCAGCCATCTGTCAAGGCTGAACAAGTCGGCAGGATGTGGCTTATGCTCGCCGTTTCATACATTAAACCATCATATTTTCTCACGTCGATCAGATCATTGTGCATATCCAGCCATTTATTTTTTTCACATTCTCCCAGGCAGGGAGCCAATGGTTGACCGTTGAGAGACAACCTTCCTGCTTCAAAAAAAAGCTAATTAACCACGAGAGAGACGCTACGTGACAAAGCTCAGAAACCAAAAACGCAATAATAATAATAATAATAATAATAATAATAATAATAATAATAGACTTATTAAGTTTATTTTCACAGGTAATAGTTATATGCCGTTGTGTTCCAGCAGAAACACTAGTAAACTGGGGCTGCTGCATATGAAGACCAGCTACATCGCTATCATTCTCAGACCCATTTTTCATGATCAAGTTTAAAAGTAAGACTTGTGTAAAGAGGAAGAGAGGAGACGGGGTCTGTGACGTCAAAAAGTAGCTGGTGGCAGAGATAGCCTTATCTGTAGCCTGTATCCCATGGTTACCATATGCCAGACACAGCTGGGAATTTGGGCCTGATAAAGCACGATGATGCTTTAGTCATGCGTGCATGCACACTCACACACTGTAGGGTACCTGGCACCGAACCACAAATGCACGCAATTGCACCGGCACTTGAGCCGGGGTTAGGGTTTCTTATTCTATCAGAACACAGAAAGGCCATATCTCTGGAATCTTCAACCAGGAGAGGTAACACAAATCTGTCCCCATGAGAGCTTCCTCACAGAAAGGGTGAGACGAAGAGATATACATTCAGAAAGCTGGAGAGACGCTGGGGAAAAAGAGTCTGCGGGGTGTACAGAGTCAAAGACAGAGACTGACAGAAAAGAAAAGAGGAAGGAGAAAAAGCGATGCATTATCTCTGTGAAGAGTCCGGGGAGGAACAACCTGTTTGGAGAATGATATCTATCAGTTTTCCTAGTTGTCTCGGGAGATATTATTGCTTTGTGCTATACAGTACTTTAGGTAGATAAAACATCACCTCATGTCTCAAAGAAAGACTTGAAGAGATGAGGCAAGGTGAGAAGGAAAATAAAGCAAAAAGGCAGCCGCAGCCAGCAAACAAAGGACCGGCGGGATTGTGTGATGCAGCATAATGGAAGGTTGTGCTTAATGCATTAAACAGAATACAATGCATCATGGGACTGCTAATGGATGGTTAAAAGGTACCACAATAAACGTGTTTTCCTGGGAAAAATAACTAAAACTTGTTTTTCTTACTTTTGTGCAGCTTTTGGCTTTTGTGGAACCATAAACGTCAAATAGGTTTGCATCCAATATTTAAAAATGTGCACACTGTGCAGCAGGCTTCATTTGGGAAGAAGAGAGGTGAATAATGCTGCTGCTGAGGAGGAGAACCTGTCAAGTCTATTAGTAAATGTGAGGGAAACTTCTACTGCTGTAGTTCATTTGGGCTGTTGGTGATGAAGCTGGTGATAGGTGAGCTCGACATAAGTCTTAGTAAATGACCTTGGAGAAGATACTGATGCTGAGAGTATAGTTAAGACAGGATTTACTCCAACCTAAGCAGAGGGGCCCAAACAGCCTATCAAAGAAGGGGTAGTTTATGAGGAAGGGAAGTTCTAAGCTTTGTGGATTTTACCTACCTGCATTTGGGGCATTTTGTAGTAGAAACCACTGATTTCATCGCTGGTTTTTGCAAATAATTCTGTTTACCTAGATTTAAGCACTCTTGCTGTCGTGAGCAGAGGGGAATGAAGAATTATGCCAACAAAAGTTAAAACTGATTTTCTCCACTCAGCCTCAGAGACCAGGTCAGGTAAAAAGGGCATCCTTGGCACCGCGTCTTTAGTCTAAACCCCCACTGCTAGCTCAGTTTGGGTCTGCTGGGTTCAGCGTTTACACACGATAAGTGCAAACGTGTGTCGGTCAAAACGTCCTGCAACAATAGTGTAAAGGTCAAATGATTGTGGACACTTGAAACACACCAGAGCAGCAGTATGAAGCCTTTTGAAGATGTGGCTGCAAGACATCCTTTCATAATGTTTTCTGGAAGCAATAAGGAGGAACATTTTGAGTTTGATCAGAATGGAGAAACAGATTTGAGTTGATTCACCAGTTGGACAGTTCTTCCCTTTCTTCATAAACATCTCGATTAAAGACACTCTGTCTTTGTTTTTGCTTTGTTTTCTTCAAATCAGGACTGCATCTGATTAATGGATTCTTTACGGTTTCCCTTTATTTCTTTTTCATTGCTGAAACCCTTATGGTAAAAAGTGAGGGGAAGTTCTTTGTGATGTTACACACATGCACACACAGACTTAACTGCTGTAACCTTACCCATGAGACGTAGAAGCACTAAGTGCAGACGCTTGGTTGAGATTTAAAAGTGAAGACCCCACAGAGAGAGGCAGAAGTGCCTCAAAAGAGGTTAAATGACATTACAAAGACAACCCAATTAGATTATGAAAGATGTCCTAACTTGGTCCGAAACTCAATGATCTGTAACGAGAGTCCAGTGGCTAATAAAAGTCTTTTCCTGGAAGCATCGTTCTTCCTCTCCTTCTCTCTTTCTTTCTTTCTTTCTTTCTTTCTTTCCACACACATAACACAGACATGTGGAGAGGTTTTGTTGCCACCGGTCACGCTCTGATCTCTGCATATCGTCATCAGTCAACTGTGGCAACATGAGAAAGTCTCACTCAACATTTGATGGATTTCAGACTAAATGCAGCCACAGATTTAGCTTAAACACCAGCCATAAACATCATATTTGACCATAAGTACAACAGTTTGTCCGTCAGTAAAAAAGCAGATGAGCACATAAACTGTATCAAACTGCCTTTATTGATGCCCAAAATGCATAATGCAACATTCTTTTGCACATTCTAACAATATTTGTAGCACAGCTGGACTAAAGATATGATCGTTTTGATCGTATAACCAAAGGCAGGGTTAGGACCCAAACCCAGACTGACAGATGGATGAAGCTTTAAAGCAATTTTTTGGCAATGTGGCAGCAGCTTAAAGGGAAACAATGGAATTACATGATTAAAGGAGGGCCAAATCAACAGACAAGTGCAGGAGGAGTAACTAAACTAAACCAGGAGCAAATAAAAAGCAACCAAAACAAACAATGACAGGATCCTGAGGCAGAACACGGAGTAGTCCAAAGCAATCAGTTTGGACAGTGCCATCATGATCAGCAGGGATGCAGTGCATCGCTAGGAATGCTAGTGGGCACAGAAACACGAGAAAGAGAGTAGCACAGGAAAAACTAGAATCACAAGATAAACGATGGACATCAACAAGAGCTGTGCTGAAAAACTGTGGAACTTTGAATAGAACAGTATAAGGTCACTTAGAGAACATATAGTCAGAGGAGAACCTTGGAGCATTGGGAGGAACTGGGGAATGTGCTAGACTAGAAACCTTCAGGGAGCTAGAAACACTAGGAGACATATGGAAGCTAGAAAATGCAGAGAGGTTACTCCCAAATCACATGTTTGGGATTAAAAAATGTAAGATTTTAACTGGTTGTCAGCTGGCCCAGACTACCAGAGGCAGTGCTACTATGGTCCTCAGGACAGAGACCCACCATAAGTGAATACAGGCTCCTGGGCAGCTGTTTGTTGCGGTTTAACAAAATTACACATATCTACATGAAAAGTCTAATTTTTAAAAGCTAGCTAAAACTTGAATTTCTAACTTCAAAATAACATTTTTTTAACACGAAAAAAGACTACCCCGAAAGCCAATCGTTCGAGTCATTTTACCAATTTATTTTTTTCTCTCTTTCTCCAGCTCCCTCTCTCGCGCGCATACACACGCCCTCACACGCACTTCTCTGTCAGCATGCACAGCTCTTCTCTGGATCATTAGTTTCAGTTACGGTACAGCTCTTATGGCGCAGCGAACCAGGGTCATGTCGATCCCTCTCTCTTCTCGGAGGGCGCGCCGCATGCGTCCGCATGCGTCCGCATGCGCGCCTGCCTTCATGAGCCTGCTGTTGCATCCTGCCAGCCTTATCCTGCGCATCTCCATGCCTCCCCTGTCTGTCCATCAAGTTGACCTGCCGTTGCAAGCGAAACTTCTTACGCTAACGCCTCTTTTGATGCTCCCGCCGTTGCCGTTATCGCAGAAGCAGCACTGACTCTGCTCATATCTGCTCCATTTGCGCGTTGTGTCGGAGTCAGCGCGAAGCATTTACAGTGTGCATGGCAACAGAGCCGTCGCACCATGCAGCCCGCTCCCCTGCTACCACCCCCACCCCCCGTCTATCTTCTGCTTGCTCCATAAGTTCCTTTGTGAAGCGTCGGTGGATTCGCAGTTAATCCCCAGGTGCGTGGCCGCGCTCCCCTGCGCTATTTCACACTCATCTTTCTGCCTTGACGCGCACACACAGACGCGCGCGCACACACACACCCATACCCCCCCCCCCCCCCCCACACACACACACACACACACACACACACACACACACACACACACACACATATATATTACACGTGAACAAACACTTGCATGTTTTAGAGATTACTCTGATTATTGAGACGCGTCTTCTGTCTCCATGTATGTGGTGCCATCTTCTGGTAAGAAATCCAACAACAGAGAGATGCACACGTTTGATTCAGGGCAAACAGTAAATAATTTTAAAAAGAAGTAAACTCGTGTGTTTAGAAAAAAAAGGACATTTAATATAGTGATGGCATAAAACATTGGATCAATATTAACCATGATGCATAATGGAATTTATAATGAATGTACAAAACAGTAATGTACAACCTGGAATATAGCAGCCAGCAGCGTTTCAGTGCACACCCCTCACGCACACACGAGCACATCTTTTATCATTTACATCAAAACAAAACCTCAATCATCGATATTGTGAAAAGAAACCCGCTAATTCGTTTCAAGGGCCATTCAGTCATCTCAGTGAAGAATCCATTACAGACAACGCAGGGCAACGCTCGAAGTGACAGACTCTGTGACACTAATGTCCGCCATGGATCGGATATGGAGCTCTGCCAGGCTCTAAATGTGAGGAGAGGATAATTCATTCAGCAAAACGCAGACTTGCACACTCATACACACACAGGATCAAATGTGCACACACACAAACAGACAGACAGACACACAAATGAGACAAAAAGTTGGCCAACACACACATACCCTTCATCTACAGAAGCAAGCAGCACATATATACAGTGGGTGGCTCTATGACACTAAAATACTGAAAACTGAAGTGTTTGTTTATAGCTGACATCTTTATGCAACAGTTACTTGACTGATCTGAAATGTAGATAATACAGTTATACATCATTTACTTGTCTTCGACATTCAACTCTTTAGATCTATAAGACCCAAATTAATTTCAGAGTGTTACAAATACACTCATTAAATGCTATGTACAGTAAGGACCACTTTATTTAAGCCCCTGGAGGTGGAGGAGTGCCCTTAACATCGCCCTGCTGCTAGATAGTTTTCTAAGTGGCCCATTAATGTACTTGTCAGAGGGAGCTGCTGAACCACTGCACTTTGGTGTTTCAAACATTCAAGTAATGCCAGGAATCAAGAGTATTCACACACACACACAGGTGCATGCTTGCGCTTGCACGCGCACACACACAGGTAAGCACTCACACTGGTGGATTTGCTACCAGATGAAAATCGATGGATTGTTGTCGCATTTGCTCCCAACTGCAGAAAGCGTCTCTAAGCATGGGACCCGCCTGGGTCCCTCCTTCACCAGGTCCTTTCAGAGCTATGAATGTTATCATCTGTGATAACTGCCATCACTGACTGATTCAGCATGGTGTCTGGTTATTAACTTCACAGTGTTTGGCCCCCTATCCCTTCATCATCTGTTTTGAGTGCATATCAAACGTGATCATTGATTCATGGGCTATGGACCTAAGGTGAGCATAGCATCCACGAGTCCTGAGTGCTCTGCTGGATTGATCTAAGTGAAGGTTTAGGTTTAAAAAAGCCTCTGGGTTCAGGTTTGTCTTTGGACCTACTCAGGATTGGGGTAATATTTGAAGACTTTGTGTATCCACTGTGTGTAGAAAGGTACATTGACGAAGATGCCAGGCTGGTTGGCTCGGCACAGCCCCTGCCATGGACGCTGACACCCACAATCACTCTGATCTCACCATCCTGACACACCAGAGGGCCGCCATAGTCCCTCTGCAAAAAACAAAAACAGATATTTTTGAACTTTATTGCATTAGAACCAGCTGTAATTGCTGTTTTTTCCCATCAAAGTGTTTAGTAGAAGCAAAATGCACCATCAACAGTTCTAGAAACCAAGAAAAAAAGACTATGACAATTTTCCAAAACGCTCTATTTACAATAAACAACAAATGTGTGAAAACTGCAAGAACATTTGTCTGACATTTGGATTAAATTCAATCTTTTGTGGTGTGCGCAAAGTGCAAAAGCACTTGTGTAATCACAGTGAAATGTGCTTAAAGCCATGTGTGAACAAGGACTCAGACCTGCGTGATTTCTAACGTGGACATGGCTAAAAAAATGGAATGATACATAAATAAACCTGTCTGCCCATCTACCACTTTTCCCTGACGGGGTCTTAAATATTTCTAGAAATATGGCAGTAAAATAGGATTATATTCATCATGAACAGAGTTGAGGATAGATAGACAGACAGACAGGCAGATTTTATAGATTTCATTTATAATTTCTGAAATATTTGCAGCTGTTATTGACCGAAAAAGGTTATAAATTTTTTTCTCTGACCTTTTGAAATCATAAGTCATCTGTGAACACTTCTTCACTTGCTTTGTGTATAATTTAGAATCTGTTTCCTTTTTGTATGCTTTTAAAAACTTCTGATATTTCATTTTTATCTTTTCCGAATTTACATTTACAATCATTTGATTTAGTGACTATTTATGCTCCGTGCGCATGTGTGCGTGTGTGTTAATGCTCTTGGTATGCCTGTAGAACATTTTGGGTTGCACTTGTGTTTGAAATAGAAATAAAGCTGAGTTCAGCTGAGTTCACTTGGGTTTGTGTTTGTTGTACGGCTGAGTGGCTGAAGGTGTTAAATCAGCTTTTCTTCAGCCTACACCTTTTCAGTCTATCACAGGAAACACGTACATCTGTCTTAACACTACTGTGTTAAAACATGAAAGACACAAATATGATCTATCATGACTTTAATTTGGGATAAATTGAGAAGAACCTAGATTTACCTAACACACTCCCTCGTTTCTCCTGCCTCCAGCACAGATCCTGGTGTTGGTGATGTGAAGGTATCCCCTGTGCATCTCTCTACACCTCTCATTGCTCACTATAGGCAGGTCAACCGCCTTCAGCACGTCTTCATGTCCAGTACCTGGAAAAGTTTCAGGTTTCCACAATCAATCCTCAGATGTAATTTTTTTTTTTCCTCCGGCAACACATTTCTGAACATTCCTGAGAATAACATGTAAAAAATGTAAATTGGAGAAAAACGAAGAGTGCCGTTACCTTTAGTTTCTCCCCAGCCATACATTTTACATAACTTTCCCTCAGGGATGGAGCACCCAGCTACAGGCAGCTGGACTGTGTGGACGTTGTCTGCGGGGCGGGCAGGCCTGTCATATGATGAAGAGAGGAAATAGCCTGATCAATTTATATCTATGCAAAGATAGAGAGAGACAGGTGGAGGAAATGATAAATATATAAATGATTTTCAGATACTCACTGAGAGAGACGAATCAGGGCTAAACTGGAACCCTCAGGGCCACATATGACATGAGCTATGCTGATTTCCTGTCTGTTGAAGGAACCCGGAGAGTCTTTCCAAATATCCGGGTCTCCCAGCCACACTCGATAATCACTGAGGTCTGGAACGCTGGAGAGCCATCACACAGATTCAGCTCATGGCCATTTTCATCCATGCACAGTCATATTTGGTAGAAAGATAAAAGAAATATTCAGAGAAAATAGAAAATGGACGCAGTTACCATGAGGAGAAACACTGTCGGTCGGTAAGGACCCACTCCTCTCGGATCAGCGAGCCCCCACACCAGTGCATCGCCCTGGGCAGAGCGCAGATCAAAAACCAGCACATCAAAAACCTCCATGTGGCTCAAAAATAATGGTTCCAAAAAGCAAAACAATGTGCAGTCAAACTATATTTTCCAACGGCAGAACCAAATCTGGGCATTATTGACAGATGAGATTTTAAAGCAGCCACAAGTGTGATGTCATATATAAATATAACATCTATGAGCTTGTTTAAATTTAACTATGGTTTTATACATTTCATTGAAACAAGGTAACAAACGAATCTTAAACACTGAAAATCCAGGCTGGCACATTGTCTACGATTATAAAAGTCACATTTTGCTCAAAAATAACATCATAGGAGGCATTTCAAGGAGAACGATGTTTGAACCTTGAACAGAAGAAAGGAAAAAAAGAACTCTGACATGAATTATGAACAATGCTGGAGTAGTTCTTCTTCTTCAGGGGTTTGCAGGGAATGTGTGGAATACAAAACGCATCGCCGTACCCTTTCTGTATGCTGACCATCCAGCTGCCGTCAGATATGCCCACCGGACCTCCGCCCACGATTCGGGTTGTCTTGTGGATGAAACAGCGCACGGATGACAGCTCACCTGGAGGACAACAGGAGACAAAATACTAATTTACTCAATCCACAAGCAGATATGGGCATTGGGTGTCTGATGATCCACCACCGATCTCTATTATGTACTATTTAAGGTATTTATTGTCGCATAATGGGGTGTTCTTAAGCCAAACCAGCAGTAAATGCAGATAATTAATAGAAGAATAGAAGAAAGAAGAAAGAAAGTCGATCTGGTTGTGACACCTCCAGGGGACTGCCTGCCTCGCAGGCTATCAAGCTCAAATCAGCGGGTGAGCCGCACTCAGACACAAACAGACAAACTAGGTGTCAGACACTCACCCCGAGGAATTGTGTTCTGTGAGGCATCACCTACAGAGAGGAAAAGGAGACAAATAAGGGATCAGGAAGAGGGAATTAACTGATGCAAGATAAAAGGCGA
This sequence comes from Tetraodon nigroviridis, assembly GCA_000180735.1. NCBI lineage: Eukaryota > Metazoa > Chordata > Actinopteri > Tetraodontiformes > Tetraodontidae > Tetraodon > Tetraodon nigroviridis. The sequence goes on from CAAE01015122.1 coordinate 62,004, forward strand.
CCTCTGTCCTCGTGTTCTGCACCGTCATGGCACTATCAGTTCTGTGGATCTGGACAGCCTCGAATGCCTTGACTAGATGGTTTTTTTTTATTTGTTTGTTTGTTTTTTTCTCAATAAATTCAGAAACGATGGCGAGTCATTCCAGTGTTGGTGTGAGTTCAGCCTTTTCCTTTACGATAACGCTGCTATCGTGCTGTTACTTAGAAACAGTAATTCAATTATATTAAAAACCATAAATTGTAAATGGAGATGACGTCAAAGAGGCAAAAAAACGCATGCTCTTTCTCACACTCTCTCTCACACACACACACACACACATATTCTAATGCCTGTGATGGCTCCTGGCCCACGTGGGAGTAATTAGCAGGACTCCTATCTTGGCTTGCAGATGAGTTGTGGTCCCCCCCAGCCCTCCTCAGCCCAGCCCCCTCTCACCAACAAGTGTAGACAGATCCACACTCTGCAAATAAAGTATGTGTGTGTGGGGGTGTGTGTGTGTGTGTGTGTGTAAGTTAGGCCAACAGCAGGCAGGGTGGAAAACAGATTTACAGCACTTTACATCCTCCCTGGTCCTGAGACGGCTCTAAACGGAGGTCAGTGTGTCCACTCTGGGCTGACTCACATGGTTTGACGTGGCAGTAGTCCCAGGGAATGCCTGATTTGTTTGTGTGACACCAGGGGACCGTGTTTGTCGTTGTCTGGGTTCCTGCAGTAGCTTCCCTCCAGGTTGGCCACCATCAAGCCTCTCTCGCCACTAGACACACACACACGTACAAAAGATCCAATTACTTACTCTATCTATAAACCAACCCCAAAGGGGGGCTTAAAAAGTTGGAGACAAGAGGAAGGATTATTTCTCCTTTATCTAGCAATTAGTCTGTTTAGTAAAATGAAAAAAAGGCTTTGCAAGTGTTTTACAACGCTTAAGTTTAAGCCAAGTAAACGTAGTCAGACAGAATCCGAGAAACTACCCATCTGTGGAGAATCTGTCTTTTCAGAGACGATGAGAGGGTGCTAATGCTTCCATTAACAGACGCTTGTGCACATGTGCGAGCACAAAACAAACAAAAACATTCCTCATTACATCCATGGATGTAGGAAATTAAACTGCAAAGATCATCAAATGACAAAAGGCCGATGAAAGAGAGCAATCTAATGCACTTAGCACACAGGGCTTCCCTTAGCCTGACCCTTGACCTCCAGGCATGAGCCAAGTTAAGGGGCGTATTGGCTTTGAAGTGCTTTGACAAAGAAGAGTTTCCAAGGGTCAGAGGTCAGGGGTGAAGTGTATATGGCCCAGCCATATTATCCAGGGGAGTCATTCCTGTGGTGTTAGGTCATCTTCATGGAAACACTTCAACCATCGAGAGATACTGTTGAGGTCACCCACGGCAACCGCAGAAGTCCTGAGACGCAAGGCAGATCTCCATGCTCTTATCACCTAAGCTGTTCACACTAACAGGTGGTGAAGACTCATACACTTACTCCAGAAAATCAATCCTGTCGTTGAAAAGTCTGGAAACTCTCTTCTTAAGATACGCAAAAACAACATACTTCTGCAATCATCTGTGGTTCCCTCGTGTCAGAAACCTTGCAGTGCTCGCTGGCTGGCTACACGGAGTGAAGGTTGATGACAACTTAACTTCTATTTTAGGCAGTTGTCTGCAGTTATTAATGGTTCTGCTCTGGTTTACACATCACACCAAAGTTTGGGAAAGTGATTACTCCAGAAAGAAAGCTGAGATCCAGGAAGCTAACCTGCTGAGGTGGTCCCTCCAGGGAGCGCAAGGGAGGTTTGATCTAGTCCTCGACTGCTCTCCATGATAATTCTCCCCAAAGCCTTCGTAACAGTCTGCATTTAGTGAAAAGAGAGGCGAATTAAGCATTTTAATAAGCTGCTTCAGAAGTATCAGTTTGATTACTCAATAACGAATCAATACCTTTGTGCTGTATTGGAACAAATGACATTACGGTTGTGTCTGTTCAAAGGAGAGCTGAGCTGCAGTTTCAGCTCTTTAGATGTTTTAAGTTTTAATGCTGCTGCTGATCCAGAATCTTATGTCTGGCAAATTCAAACAGCCACAAGGAGCGTTTTGGAACCTTTACAGGCACAGCCCGCACTCACACAGACATGTATTCTTCAAATCCCATGGGTAATTTGTATTTGTGCACTCAGCTGTGGTTGCACAGCTTTGGCTTTTAAAGCGCTCCTGCTAACCCAGAAGCACAGTTATTCTGTACAAATTCCTTCCACTTCATTTTTCTCTGTTCTGCAAACCTGACCATCTTGTGCTCCTGTCAGAATTCATTTCTGTGAGAGGCGGTGGTCGCTCCTTCCCACAGCCCTGCAGGGTTACAGATCTCCACAGAGACCTGAGGCAAAGCGGTTACAGTCTGTGGTTGCTGGGTCTTATGAACTCAGTGCTCCATCACATAATGTGTAATATGTATCTTTCGGATTTATTTATTTATTTATTTTTTCGCTATGGAGGCAGAGAACCGGCTTTTTCCCCTCGCCTTTTTAAGTGTCAAAGCGTTTGTTGACCCTCTCACCGTTGGCCTTGTTTTGAGTGCCACACTGAGGGATGTTGGTGCAGAACATCATGCGGATTCTGGGGTCTGTGGTGAAGCACCAGGGAAATTCTTGGCCATCTGGATTCCGACAGTAGTTCTCTCTCAGGTCTCTGGAAAACAGAAGAAGAAGTCAGTCATCTCCCAGCTGTAACCGTGACAGGTGTGGGGCTGAGCGGAGGCTCGATTTAAGCCAGCGGCTGACTCACTTGCAGGAGTAGGCCTGAGGTGTGAACGTGTGGTTATGGGGATACTGGGAGTCCCACCGCTGGCAGGTGAGGCCTGTTGGTGTTGTGTCTATGGTCCCTCTGTAGGCTTCTCCTCTGCCCTCGTAACACTCTGTTGTTTCCACAATGTTACTTTTAGGGGGGCCTTCTGTGAAAGAGTAGAAATAATACTTGAGTCGGAAAAAAAAAACAAACAGCAGGACAGTGAGGAAGACCAGCTTTTAGCCCTTTCAAAGCATCAATGATTCTTTATATGCTGATATAATCACTGACCACATTATATTTTGTTATATTCAAGTATGAGCATTTGAAGCTTCCCCCAAAACTATTCTTTATGCCAGGGATGTCTAAACTGTTCCACAATGGGCTAGGTGGCTGCAGGTTTTTGTTCACACCAGTCAGGTACACACAGTTTGACCAATCAGCTGCCCGGAGACTCAGGTCAGATGATTAAATTAGTTCAGCCGGGGGTGCGTTTGGTATGGGGGAACAAAAACCTGGCCACCCCACCATGGGCCCCCTGGGAATAATTTGGACATCCCTGCTTTATGCATTCAGCCCAACTTCTCCTTTAAAGAGTGAACTAACTCCTCTGTAATCAGAATCAGACAGATGCACACGCAGGACTGTAAATAGTAATAGACATTCTGAATGGATTTTTCCACGCTTACACTTCATGTTAAACCTTGGACTGAAAACAAACATAAATATCCTTCCAATCACTCCATCATCCCTCTGATTGTGATTGATGGAACAATAAAAAGTAAATACAACAAAAACACATTCAATGAAGGATAACAGCTATCTCATAATAAAAAATGTGTATAGTAACAGCACTTCTGGACCAATAAAAGTTTAACTGAAAACATTCTGTGTGTGTGTGTCTCACTGTATGCATTTTTAAACATGTTTTGGATTGTACGTGCTTTTGAGCTAATCCTGTTGCTCTGCATTTGTTGTTCCTAAGATAAATGCAGTATTTATTCGAGATAGGCATCAGAATCACCTTAAAATCTCTGGCCATTTGTTATTTTCTTTTCTCAAAACTCATGAAATATTAGGCAACGTCTCTTCCTGTACCGTTCCTGATTGGTGAAAGATTGAGGTCAAATGTTAAAAGTCATTTATGTTAAATAATGGAAGGTAGAGATGTTTTGGAAAAAAACAAGAAGTTGGCAAAGAAGTGATCTTTAGAAATAATCCGGCTAATGTCAGCAGGTCCCCTATCCCCAGATCAGTGTTTATCCAACAACATTTGCACATGGGAGAGAACCTATTTGCACTATTTATTCAAAAAAAAATCTAAAGCAAACCGCTTTGAAAATTCCTCTGCGGTTACGCTTGTTGGTCCAAAATTGCTTACAGGAGAGTTACAAATACTTTCCCGATTGTGGTTACAAACAGGTTGTTGCAGTTCTGGTGAGCAAGAGCAGTACAAGACAAGGTCGCAAACTCTGTGTCATTCAAATGAAGACAGTTTTAGTGACGCAGCTCACTCTACAGGTTTACAGAAAGCCAAAATGACAGGAAGTGGAAAAACAGGACAAAGTCACATCGGATCTAGTCTTTCCTCCACACATGAAACCTGTGAACAGTTTGTACATATAAACGTGTTGAAATGCATATTTTTAGACATTTTGGTACATAGAATATTTCTAAAAATAGATCCACATTGTTTGTGCAGGTAAACAAAGAAGCGGTTATTAAACACACAAACACACACACACTGTGCCTTTGTTTCTTCCTCCCTCTCTCTCTGCCTTGTTTTAATTAAGAGTAACTGGGTCATAAACTTGGTCTGTTCCAAACAACTCCTATCAGAGACAAAAACAGAGCACATTTTCCGGGGAAAAACAAAAAACGGTGAATGAGTGTTGTCTCATTCTCACACGGTGGACGGTGTTGATGGTTTCTAGCAGGCTAAACGCAGCAGCAACTTTAGTGCTCTGGTGTCTTTGTGCTCTTGAGCACTGCAGTGACTCAGGTTTTGGCTTAACTGGAAGCAGGCAGTTGTCTGAGAAAGTGCATCAGACCTAAAAAAGATCCGCCTCCCACAAACTAACAGCGGAGCATAGGCAAGCTACGAGAGTCCTAATGAAAGCAACCTGCTTGGACAGAGTGTGACCCTGGTGTTGTGTCTCCATATGTAAACGGGGGTAATGCAGAGCAGTAACTGAGCCCTGCACAGTCTGACGAACACACGCACGAGCGCTGGTATAGAACAATAAACAACAGCTCAGGGGCGATGGCGCAAAATAAACATTCTGGCAATTAGAACAGACATAACATAGTGCCTGTGCTGAGAGGGGAGCTGTGTGTGTATTGCAGGGTATTAGCCACTAAGAGTATAGGTGTGGTTTGAGTTAAGCTGGGGGAAGTCGTAAATTATGGTATACTCAGTCACACTTTAATTAGCTGAGCTCAACACAAACACACCCACTAAAGGATGTAGAAAACATGTAGTCAATTAAAAAAAACAAGCAAACTTACCACAAACTCTGATGTTGCAGTACTCCCAAGGTGTGTCTGGGTCGGTGGTGAAGCACCATGGCCTCTGGCGTCCATCTGGGTTCCGGCAGTAGTTATCATTCAGGCCGCTGTTGGGGTACCTGCGTTAACAGACATCACAAGTGGATAGAGGAGTAAAACAGTTTTAAACAGTGATCACATCTGCACAAAACCAGACCAGCACCTCTTCCAGAATCCTTAGAATAACAAAACAGCTCCATCTGCAAATCAGCAGAGCTCAAGAGACTCTGGGACCTAATGGGCGGCAACATTACAGGTGTTCAGCAAGGCTTCTCAAAGTCCCACAACCCCACAAGCATCCAGGCTCGCAGGCGTGCGCTATCAGGCTAGGGGACCCTCTCCTTACATTAGCACCGCAAGCGGTCTGGGACCTCGTTTACACAAACACTGGGATGATTAAGGATGTGTTAACGAGTCCCAGCTAATCCGGACCACCTGCCATCAGACCAACTGGAACGCCCTCTACGTGCACAGGAGCCAAGAGTGAACACACACATGAACAGATGAACACTAACACAGGCTCAACTATAGAGTCTGTGAAGAAAAGCGTGTTATTATCTTACAGCTGGATGTGGCTGCGTTTTTTAATCTACTGAGAGCTTAAAGGAATTTTGTCCAATTAGGTCAGAACGAGGAGCTCCCAGCACAGTGCTGCTGAAAACACACAATTACACTCTGATAGCGCTGCTTCAGGGAGAAGCGAGATCGGAAAAAATTCCCGTCCAGCTTTAACTTTAAAAGTGTTAGGTGACAGGAGCACGAGGATGGAGGTCGATGAGTGCGTGTGTAAGTGTATGCACGTGTGTTACCTCTTAGGGTGGTACAGGTGTTTGTGTGGATCGTTCAGGTCCCAGCGCTGGCATTCTTTTCCACTCTCTGTGTGGTCCATGGGTCCTCTGTAGTCCTCACCGTTGCAGTTCACACACTCGACTATGCAGACACACAAACACGCAAACACACACATGCAAACACACACACATGCACACAAATGTGTAAATAAACTCAAGTGCAACACAAATCCAAAACACATGCCACAGAAAGCCAGTCACTAATGGAAAATTATTAGACCTTTGTGTTTGTAATTATACCATACTCCCCATGTTTACATAGTTATTTGATAACTTGGGTGCTCTGAATCACAAAATGAATGAATTTTTTTGCAATAAATTAAGTCACAGTTTTAACTGGGTTAGAAACTTCCACAGCGCTGAAAATTTGCACTGAGATTAACAACAACAACATAGGAATATCGCACAGCCCCAGTTTGTTAGCCCTGATTTAAGGACTTTGAGGGTTTAAAATAATCTGGACTGAAACACTGGCATGTTGCTACCCCATCACATGTAAAGAATATGCTGGACAACACTGCAGCCACACCAGAAAAAGCACAGCCAGGCAATCTGAGAAGGGGTGTTTTCACAGCATTGCACAAACATCTTTTAATCAGTGCTGGAAAAGTGAAAATACATTCTTTAGATTCCAGTTTCTGGTACTTCCAGAAAGTTTTGTTTCCTTTGCAAGTCGCTCCAGTAGCTTACACACACAGGCGCAACTACTGAAGGAGTCATTTTGATCTGTTGAAGAGCAGATTTACTTCCTGCAGCCGCACTCAAAGAAACAATTTGTCCCATGAGTTGATTTGAAAGTTGTCTAGGTCAAACACTGACACACTGCACAAGCTCAGCTGTCCCTCTATCTCACACCTTGACTCAGGTAAAATCTGTAAATTAGTGGCCTTTGCCAGCTGTTTCCCACTGTGCAACACTGATAAAATGCCTCCATCTGAAAACCATTATACTGTAAGCAGCATAATTATACTTTTACGACGCCATAAACCTAAACACAGAGGATGATCTGCTTTCATATATTTCAGGGCATTATTTTCCACACCAAAGTGCTTGTGAAACACTTATAAAATATACTCCCCCACACCTACCATATATATCTATGTATAAAAACACAAAATGAGAACGTATGACATGCTAATGAAGGCAGGCTCATCTTTGATGTAGAAAAGGCCCATTCGGTGCAAAGCGGGTTCAACACACTGTCGAGCGTAAACAAGAGGGGAACATACAGATTAGAACCAGATGTTCATGGGTCTGCTGCGATCATGACGGAGCACATTTAAAACTGCGTGTCTGTGTGTGTTTGGCCGCTTCCTGCTCAAAGCAACTAATAGCAGGAAAAGCAGTCATTGCTTTCTGTGGATTCTCTATCGCAGACCGGACTGATTACACTTGTATTCCGCTCAAGATAACCTAGCGGGACGCCACACATCAGCAACGGGGATTCCCATGCCGCCTTATCGAGCCACAGCTCCGTTCCTCATCAAGGTGATCCAATGGTGTACATGCAGAGGGGAAACCAACCCCTGACAGCCCGATTCCCCAGGTATTAGTTATCATCAGTCCTTATCACCCATGTTCTTCAAAAAGACGTCAGTGTCTGACGGTCATATTGTACGATGGAACCCAGAGTCCCAAACATCGGTGGGAAAGTGTTTTTCTGTCATCTCAAATAGATAAATATCTGAGTTCTACTTCAACGACCCCATAACTCTAGCTTCCTTGTGTGCCACAGGGCTGGATAACAGTTTATCTATAGGAGCTGACAGGGGCTTAATATTCTCTCACATTCCAACACCAGCCCCTTTAGGTTCAAACCATTTAGAAAACCTGGAGCTGATGGAATGAGAGCGGACAGCATGAACTGAACCACACACCTAGGAAACAGCTGCACTTGGCCTCATGCAGATGTAGGAAAACTGGAGCGCGTTCACTCACAGCAATGCTTCCAAGGCACTGTGCGATTGCCTCATCTGCTGCGACTCATTTTAGACTATCAAAGCACTTTTCCTGCAGCAATTTGCAGATTGCAAACAAGGCATTTGTTTGGCATAAACGTATATTGTGATGGGTAGGTTACAGAGAATGGGTTTTCTTAGGGGCTACTAATATACCTTGCGAACAACTGCGGTAATGCCGCACTCCTGGTGTCTGAGGTGTGGCCGGGGATCTGTGGTGAAGCACCATGGGCCACAAGTGGAGTTGTCGGGATTGCGGCGTAGTTTTTACTCAAGTCTTTTTTCCTGAAGCGTTTCGACATGAAAATGACAGCAAGAGGAGAAAAAAAAAACCTTTTTCACAAACAGGCATAGGCAGTAGCTGCCAAACGCAGCTAGCATGCTGGAAAAACACCTCAAGGACAAACTTTCACAGGCAGGATGACAGTTCTTCATTTGGAGCAGCACAGCACAAGTGGCAGTCAACGGGAGCCAACAAAAAGGACATCACAGAAAAATTTAACATTGGCGTTACATAATTGATCAGAGAACACACATTAACAGGCAGCAAAATGTTAATTTTCAAAGAGCAAGGCAAAGAACATAGCATTAACACAATGACAGATGTGTGATGGTGTCATCACAGGCAAACACATGGCAAAAGTGTTCAATTTCAACATCGTCCCATACATGGTCAATGAGTCACGTTGTTTTTTTCA
>CAAE01015122.1:73194-87407 GCA_000180735.1 Tetraodon nigroviridis
AAAACACATGCCACAGAAAGCCAGTCACTAATGGAAAATTATTAGACCTTTGTGTTTGTAATTATACCATACTCCCCATGTTTACATAGTTATTTGATAACTTGGGTGCTCTGAATCACAAAATGAATGAATTTTTTTGCAATAAATTAAGTCACAGTTTTAACTGGGTTAGAAACTTCCACAGCGCTGAAAATTTGCACTGAGATTAACAACAACAACATAGGAATATCGCACAGCCCCAGTTTGTTAGCCCTGATTTAAGGACTTTGAGGGTTTAAAATAATCTGGACTGAAACACTGGCATGTTGCTACCCCATCACATGTAAAGAATATGCTGGACAACACTGCAGCCACACCAGAAAAAGCACAGCCAGGCAATCTGAGAAGGGGTGTTTTCACGGCATTGCACAAACATCTTTTAATCAGTGCTGGAAAAGTGAAAATACATTCTTTAGATTCCAGTTTCTGGTACTTCCAGAAAGTTTTGTTTCCTTTGCAAGTCGCTCCAGTAGCTTACACACACAGGCGCAACTACTGAAGGAGTAATTTTGATCTGTTGAAGAGCAGATTTACTTCCTGCAGCCGCACTCAAAGAAACAATTTGTCCCATGAGTTGATTTGAAAGTTGTCTAGGTCAAACACTGACACACTGCACAAGCTCAGCTGTCCCTCTATCTCACACCTTGACTCAGGTAAAATCTGTAAATTAGTGGCCTTTGCCAGCTGTTTCCCACTGTGCAACACTGATAAAATGCCTCCATCTGAAAACCATTATACTGTAAGCAGCATAATTATACTTTTACGACGCCATAAACCTAAACACAGAGGATGATCTGCTTTCATATATTTCAGGGCATTATTTTCCACACCAAAGTGCTTGTGAAACACTTATAAAATATACTCCCCCACACCTACCATATATATCTATGTATAAAAACACAAAATGAGAACGTATGACATGCTAATGAAGGCAGGCTCATCTTTGATGTAGAAAAGGCCCATTCGGTGCAAAGCGGGTTCAACACACTGTCGAGCGTAAACAAGAGGGGAACATACAGATTAGAACCAGATGTTCATGGGTCTGCTGCGATCATGACGGAGCACATTTAAAACTGCGTGTCTGTGTGTGTTTGGCCGCTTCCTGCTCAAAGCAACTAATAGCAGGAAAAGCAGTCATTGCTTTCTGTGGATTCTCTATCGCAGACCGGACTGATTACACTTGTATTCCGCTCAAGATAACCTAGCGGGACGCCACACATCAGCAACGGGGATTCCCATGCCGCCTTATCGAGCCACAGCTCCGTTCCTCATCAAGGTGATCCAATGGTGTACATGCAGAGGGGAAACCAACCCCTGACAGCCCGATTCCCCAGGTATTAGTTATCATCAGTCCTTATCACCCATGTTCTTCAAAAAGACGTCAGTGTCTGACGGTCATATTGTACGATGGAACCCAGAGTCCCAAACATCGGTGGGAAAGTGTTTTTCTGTCATCTCAAATAGATAAATATCTGAGTTCTACTTCAACGACCCCATAACTCTAGCTTCCTTGTGTGCCACAGGGCTGGATAACAGTTTATCTATAGGAGCTGACAGGGGCTTAATATTCTCTCACATTCCAACACCAGCCCCTTTAGGTTCAAACCATTTAGAAAACCTGGAGCTGATGGAATGAGAGCGGACAGCATGAACTGAACCACACACCTGGAAACAGCTGCACTTGGCCTCATGCAGATGTAGGAAAACTGGGCGCGTTCACTCACAGCAATGCTTCCAAGGCACTGTGCGATTGCCTCATCTGCTGCGACTCATTTTAGACTATCAAAGCACTTTTCCTGCAGCAATTTGCAGTGCAAACAGGCATTTGTTTGGCATAAACGTATGTTAGGATGGTTACGGGATGGGTTTTCTTAGGGGCTCTATTACCTTGCGAACACTGCGGTATGCCGCACTCCTGGTGTCTGAGGTGTGGCCGGGGATCTGTGGTGAAGCACCATGGGCCAACAGTGGAGTTGTCGGGATTGCGGCAGTAGTTTTTACTCAGGTCTTTTTTCCTGAAGCGTTTCGACATGAAACTGTCAGCAGGAGGAGAAAAAAAAAAACAGTTACACAAACAGGCATAGGCAGTAGCTGCCAAACGCAGCTAGCATGCTGGAAAAGCACCTCAAGGACAAACTTTCTCAGGCAGGATGACAGATCCTCTGCTGGAGCTGCACAGCTCGAGTGGCTGTCAACGGGAGCCATCAACAGGATCGTCCCGGAAAATTTTATCATTGGCGTAACATAATTAATCAGAGAACACTCATTAACAGGCAGCAGAATGTTAGTTTTCCATGAGCCTGGCCCTGAACATAGCGTAAACACCGTGACTAATGAGTAATGGTGTCTACACAGGCAAACACATGGCCCCGGTGATCAATTTCCACGACGACCCTAACATGGACAATGAGTCAAGTTGTGTTTTTCCACAACACAATAAAAAGTTATCAGCGAGTCTCTCGGTTGGTAATAAATGTAAGAAAGGCCTTTGATGGGTAATTAAAAGCGGGGACGAATCATTCTTCGATAAGAAAGGTATTTGTGCCGGTGTGTGAGCATGCGTGAGGCGTTCCCGAGCCTTGAAGTCGACGGATAAATCATACAAAACCATCTGCATTCAATTAAACTCATCGACAGAGACAGTAATAGCGGGCTGATAAAGCAGGTTCACTGGAGGTACATAAAGACGTTCGCTGCTTTGATTCTTCCATGGCGGTGACAAATCACAAGAATGACCTCTAGTCCGTAGACGTAGAATAATGAGCTATGCATTAAAGGTTCTCTAATGAGTATTAATATGATGCAGTGGTCCACCCAGGCACAGCCTCACTGGGTCAGCTGGCTTCTAAGAGTTTCATAATATGTGACAGCTTTCACTCTCTTGCCGTTGAAGTGCATTAAACTCTGTATTATTGTTACTTTAGTTCTAGAGCTAAATCTACTTGTATAAAAGAGGCACACATTTTGCATAAAGTAGCAAGAGAAGCATGACCTCACATTTTAACTAAAGCCTGCTTAGCAGACATGATCCTAATCCCAGTAAAATTTACACACACACACACCCACCCACACACAGAAACAGAAAAGAGAGCAGGAAATGATCTTGTTACTCAGTATTACAGTGAGGTCAGCATCAGAAGAATGGCTGCTCCCAAGAGCCTAATCAATGGCTAATACGTTACGCTCATATACACCATATACACAAACTAGCCGCCAGCTAACCATAGCACTAACCGCCTGACAACAGCAGAACAGATCTTTAATCTGACTTTGTTTGACAAAACACACTTACTTGTGTTCATGAGGAATTGGGGAGGACCAGGCCTGGCACAGAATTCCAGTCACCGTCACTGACCTCCGACCCCTGTAGCTCTGACCTGTGCCTACAATGCACTCTCGGACGTAGTCTGAAAGAGACGGAGAGGAGATGGCAGCGATATCACATGTAGGCTTGGACAGAGCCAGTGCGGATGATGAATAAAACAGAGACAGCAGGGACCGGCCGCTGACGACGCCAGAAACCCTAATGCGTTTTCAAGACCTTCGACAAATCATTGGGATCCTGTAAACTAGGCTACACGGGCCTGCAAGTCCACTGTTGTGGTCTGACACAGTCGAGTGGGGCGGGGGTATCGTTTACACAATCACTGAGTAATGACAGAAAATGAACTATAATGTTCTGCCACACAAGAGTCACAATAGGTTCTCGATTTTCTAAATCTGCCTCTCGAGGAAACAGACACGGGTCCAGTTTGTAAATAGGTAGTTACTGGCTGATGGAGATGTCTGACTTTTAAAACAGAACACAATAGTGGAATTGTTTACTGTAACTGTGTGTGTGTGTGTGTGTGTGTGTGTGTGTGTGTGTTTCAGCAACAGTGGTACCTTTCTTCTGATAAAGCTGGTAGTTGAAGTCCTCTAGGCTTTGCACTCCTGAAGAGTTTGTGTCAAACGAGAGCCACTGGCATTTCCTGTTTTTATGATCGTAGAGGAAAGCCCTGTAGAATGAAGAGAAAAAGAGCGAAAGACAGAAAGATCAGTGAAGGAACGGTCCACTTTTTACACGAGGTGACCATGCCGGGCAGTGCTGCAGAAACCCGAGCACGCGGCAGCACCTCCTGCAGCTGCGCAGAACCGCACTGGCAACAACGCATCACGCCTCTGGAGGGAATGAAGTGAAAAACTCGAAGAACCACTGACTCTCAACAGAACAACACTTTCCCACTCTTGCTCACATCCTTTTAATTTGTACAAAGAGAAAAAAGGGAGAACTGTTCATACCTGCAGGTGAATGGTACTCTCGTGTTGCGGCTGCAGACTTTGGCACACCTGGCCATGCTCACCTTCTTGCTCTTGGTCAGGTGGGAGGAATCGGGAGGCGCAGCAACCAATCGTACGCCATCACTCTTCTGGTAGTCCTGGAGCGCATTTCTTTTGGCCTCTGCCAGGGTACAACAGCACGTTGGTGAGCATAGGGGGGCTCTTTTCCGTTCTGTGGTTTCCAGGAGCTGTCACTCGGGTCAAACGACACCTTTTGCACCGCAGCGATGGCCTCTGCGCTGCGTGTGGCTTTCGGCTGCCACCATTTATTTTGCAAGAAAAGCTTAAACAACAGTAGACAGATGTGCTTGAACCTGAGAGCACACACACTCCTCATTCTCTGCCAGAGCATGATCATGTGACGCCACAGCAAACCTGGCTGACTGTCAGTGATCCAGGTGACATTTTTTGAGGTTGGAGACATACTTTATAAATCCCACGAGGGGAAATTCAGCCACACACTCTTTATTTTGATTGATGATGCCGTCATTCATCATTCTGTGATCAGCCTGATGACAGACGCGCACTCAGATATTCAAATTTGCAAGGGAACTCCTACTTTCTCTCCTACCGTACCTGTTTCAACTGCCCTTGAGCATTTTAGCCTTGATCACATTGTTTCTGTTGGAAACGGGCCAGGGAAGCTGTTCACTCTCATTTGCGAACAGGACAGCGTTTACTCACCGAAACTGTTTTTTTTTTTGTTTTTTTTTTTTTCTAATTGTCAAAAAGCGTGAGAATCTCTTGCGGTGTTCAATGTTTACAACCTCAGGACCGAGAAGAGTCATTGTCTTTGTCCCGCTGTCAACTTCACCCCGCCAGCCTCTCTGCCCTCCGCGCATCAGCGCGCAAAATCGCATTTAAGGGATTATAGCGAGCGACTGCAGCACTTATTTTAAATTAATGCTAGTCTTTTTTTTTTTTTTTTGAGGGCGGGGTGGGTACATTTCATTTACTGTATCATCGCACTAACACTTGATCTAGGCGAATATGTGGTAATGCCTACTTACGGCGCAATGCGCACAACAGTACAAACGCTGAACTGTGGTATATCTCCTTTTTCTAATGTAACTTCACTTAACTTGTGACATAACAGTATTTCGTGGTTCACATAAATTCAAAAATATTGTTCATTTTTGAAAATCTGCTGAAGGTCAGCAAAATGTCTCAAGAAATACCGTATTTGACTAATAAAGTGGTCACAGCAACGCAGGGTTTATTGCACATGTTCCCGGTGCGCACACGCTCCACGCCAGCACCAGTCTGACAGTGGATGTCAGTCAACCTCCAGAAGGATTTCGTTCAAACTTACCAGAACAACAAATGATGACGAGCCCGAGAAATAACGCGTAAATCCACATCGCTGCGCCGCGGTAACAGTTTCCAGGCCAGACAGGAGTCGCCGACAGCAGCGTCCGACAGCAAAGCAGCCGTTTCTTCCTCCACAGCACAGAGGATGCGTCTCCTCTCTAAGTACTTCCTCGCTTTCCTTCCTTCCATCCCTCCCTCCGCTCCCCTCCCCCCTTCTGAGCGTGCGTGTACGACTTTGTGGTACTCTCCCTCTCTCCCTGTATCTGTCCGTCCAATCTCTCTGAACATTTCATTTACTGGACTGCATTCGGGAATTCTGTCCCCGGAGCTGCAGGAAGATTCCTTGGAAATGGCCACAAAGCACATGTTGAATAAAAGAGGTTGAAAAGAAAAGCTCTGATGAATTAGGCGCATTTTGGGACTTTTACTAGAATTGCACTCCAAGTTGGATTTTAAATATCATTAAGCATGAAAAAAAAACCCTCCCCAAAAGCCCATATCCTTGAATTTTGACTTTTTCATACAATGGCAGGAAGTTCTTTACATTAGTTTTATTTTACGCCAGTTAAATAAACAGGGGATGTTAGAGGAAACCTAAAGTCCCACCGCACCACAGATGAGCACCTGCATGTGAAAAATAATGCAATAATATGCCAAGAGGGGAAATGCGGGAAGTAAATTCCAACAATCGCTAGGAAGGAGAGAGAGAGTGTGTGTGTGTGTGTGGTGTTTGAACTCGATTACCTCCCCCCCCACCCCCCCAAATCTAATGGATGGATGAGCACAATGAATTGATCTCCTGCGTGTCATCTCTATTTACAGTGATGACAGCACAACATAGGAGATCTGACACGCTGCGGCCCTCAGCCTTTCGTCTGCCGGAGCGCTCCTGTGGCCCCATCCTGCGGTTTCATGGTGAGCGATATACTGTAAAGCACAATAGTCATCAGAGCGATAACACTGTGGAGATCGTGTTGCTTTCACTTTGCTCACTAAGCAGAGCAGGGGGGCAGATGGATAAACAGGGAGACAGACTCGTCCCTATCTCATCTCATGTCTGATTTTCTGAGTAATGCTCCTGCGGCTTCCTGAGAGGACCAAAGAGTCATTTGCAATAATAAACAATCAGCCATGAGTCAGATGCTTTCAGTGAAGTGGAGCACAAGTTTCCCTTCTTCTTGGTCCCCCCCCTCCACTCAGCCAAGCATTTTAAAGATCGTCAGCCTGTTTGTGCTAATTTGCTGGTGTGCATGCCGGCATTTAACGAGCAGCAGATGACGGGTTAACCTTAACCGGTTTGAGCTCGCAAATAAACCCACCATCAGGACTGACTTGGCCTGAAAGAATCCAGTGGGTGTTGTTTTTGCGTGTATAGGAGCTTTCCATGACAAAAGAGGCAGCAGTCCGCTGCACCGCACGACCACCGTCACCGCTCGAGACCTTCACATCTGGGGTTGCTTAATACCAGAAACCCCATAAGGTCAGACAGCTGCTAACAGAAGGGGAAGTTCAGATGAAGATGATATGGATAATGAAGGCGTCGGACATTGGGTAAGATGAAGAGGGAGAGAGAAGTACAGCCAAGCCTGGTCCAACTGGACCGACATGTTTGGGAGCTCTCTGTGTTGCAGTGGTTTAAACTAAGCCCCTGCTACCGTATTTTTTTTCATTTAGTGTTCGTGACCTGAAGAAGCAGAGATGGATGGAACGGATGATTCAAAGATGGATGATGGAAACAGAAGACCAAGGTGGTGAGAGCTTCGGTGGGATGAGAAAAGATGAAGAAAGAGGACATAGGGAGCAGGTTTAGGAAGCGAGCAGGTGTCCCAGGTACTGTATATCCATCCAGGGGGTGTTCATTCTCTCTCTCTGTTTCTTTCAGAGGTGGGGGGAGGGGGCTGTAACAACAGTTCCATTCCGGGATTCTGTAAACACAGATAGTGTGTCAAGAGTCTTCTTCTTTAAACAAACACATGCTTCCTGTTATCAGCACGCGCAACTGTAGCCACTGCTTGTAAGTGCAATCTGCTGACAGTCACGAGTAACACAAACAAACTACGTGCACACGCTCGCCGGCGCAATCTGTCAGCGCAAACAGCCCAGAAACATAACCTCTCAGATAGGGTTAGGTTTAATACATCCGACCACAGGTGATACAGCATCAACCGCCACATCGTTAGGAAACAGTTCCCACGCGCACATGGCAATCACTTCTTAATTTGAATTGTATGAGCCCAAGAGCTAAACCTGCAGCCAATAAGAGCAGTTCAAACACAGTCTGTCCGTCATACAAAAACTACACAGGATCTCAGGACGCATCCGAGGGCAGAACACACGCAAGTTCATGCTCCGCCATCGGCCTTTTGTTCGCCCCTCCTGTGTTTATAGGCGTTGGCGTGAACGTTTCAGACGGCACTGTGGAGCCATTCATCAACGCGGCGACCTTGTGTGCTTGTGTACCCACACAAGCCATATTTGTTTAAATGACACATCCGTTAGCATGGAACGCATGAAGCATGTCACACAAACACATCAACATCCCACGCCGACTCCATTGTGTCACCCCTCGGACAGCAGTGCTTTGTCAGCCGCTCAGATGTGCAAGAAGCTGGAACAGAACGCAAATATGCATATGTTTACAGAGACTGGCTATACTGCTAAGGAAAGACCCTATTGCGCTATTGTGCTGCCCCTAAATGCAAATGTTTATTTGCGTATCAGTCTTCCGGAATGCTGTGGTCTATAATTGAGCCTGTGTCCCCCAAAATATGATCCAGGAATGTAATTGAAATGCCTGACAATGAAATGTGACATTAACCTCACACAAAGGCGGGAACTCCATCCACTTCAGCACAATCAGCAAAGACACCAAATGGTGTTTACACGTGCTGGTCCCACACACACATATACACACACACACACATTGAGATGCAGCCCGATTCTGAAATTTGGCTGCAGGTCAAAACACTCAAGAAGACACTTCTAAACATCAGCCACTACAAAGAACGATATGTCAGCCATAAAAAGTGCAGTCTGCCTGAGGATGGGAGAGGAGGGATGGTGATTCGCTAAAATAGTTCCGGAACCAGTGTTTCTTCATTTTTCTGCGGCTTAATCAGATCCTCAGTTAGGAGAGAGACAGCTAAAAGCTGGAAGGGATGGGTGGAAAATCAGCAGTGTGGGTCAGCAGGTACATTTGGTCCTGCGTGTTTCTGTCAGACCTCATGTGTAGAATTAACATAGTGATGAATTTGGGGGCAAAATGTTGTGCAGGCTGGATGTTCGTGGCCAAGCTGTCACACATGGAGACCGGCAACCTGATGCTTGACGACAGACAGAGATCTATTCTAAAACAGACTTAGGGGAAAAAGGCTGTTTTAGTGTATTTTCACATTATGCCATTATACTCATGGAAAGTTAAGAAATGGTCCTTGAAAAGTCAAGGACCCACATCTGGATGTTTATGCTTAAACACTGGGATTTGCTCCAATATTTTAATTCTTCTTTTCTAATGCAGTTGCAAACTTGTTTATATTCTGGTTGCACTGGTATTGTTTTTTTTTTTGTTTTTTTTTTTTTTTTTTTTTTTAACATAAGGGTGTAACCTTAATCAAAACTTTCCCACTGTACTCTAAATACAGCTATTGTCCTCCCCTTGTCGTGTTCCAACACCTGCTTTTAGCTTGCCAGGTGACTTTTGGGAAACAGGAATAAGAGTGACTTTATTCACATTTCATTGGTATCACCAACTAATATTGTGTCAGCAGCATGCTGCTGTGTTGGGGAGGATGAGAAGGATGGAGACTGATTTTACACACACCCTACACATGACAAGCCAGGCTAACAGTGACTATTCACAGCCAATACAACTAAACAACTGGGTGGGTTTTCTTTTTTTTGTTCCTTTTTCTGACTATGTGCTCAGTCAAGGCTATCTTTTTATCTGCTACATGGGAAGGAGGCAAAACTTTTTACTGGTTTGTATTTCAAACCATGTGTTTTTCCTTCTTTCTAATGTCATATTTTTTTCTACCAAGTCGTGACTTTTTTTCCATTACTGAGTGTTTTGATTTCTGTTTTTCTATGCCAACATCCTTCAACTTTTTATTTCCTGGTACATTTTCAGATTCTTTGACTGGAAGTCCGACAGATCTTTGGGCAGCTAGTGCTTTTCCCATCCTGGCATAACTGTGACATTATCAACACCACCTGTCAGTCAGCGAAAAGAGCACAAACACAGAGCAGCAGGAAAATTCATCACAGATCTTTATGTGTGTTCCTCTCAGACACACAACAGGAACTTACCATACGCTGCTTCATCACACTGCTGGGATCACATCTATCAAAATGCAATTTTTTTCCACTATTGTTTCACTATTAGGTTTATTATTATTATAAAATTCAATCCCACAAAAAGAATCCAATGCGGTCTTTAACCTTGGTGGACACCAAGCCTCCCCACAAATCTAACACCTCAAGTTACCAGTTAATGTATGTCGGGCCCCACTCCAAACAGAAAAAAATCCACAAATGAATTCTCAATCTAGGCTGGATTGGAATGTGTCCCACTGAGACTGTTCACCTGGACAAAGTTTTCCAGCGTTCCGCCTGCCAATCACACTTTGCACCGGCGTTTAAACGCACGCGAGGCATGCTCTGCAATTCAGGAGAGGTGGCCAGGGCTGGGAACACAGACAGCTTTATAGTGGTGTTTATAGGTTTAACAAAGCCCCTGGCATTTCCTGATTTCCCCTGCCAAGGTCTTGTTTACTGTTCTTTTCAAATTTGAGGTTTTTTGTACATTTCTTTGTGGTTACAAATTCTTTTTTTTTTTTTTTTTTTAAATCTGGATTTCAGTTATTGGTCTGGAAAAAAAAGGTGTCCAAAGCTTAAAACAATTGTGTAAAAATCTGATCTTGTCTTTTTTTTTTTTCTATAGAAATTATTTCAAAATAGAATTAATAGAAATTCAACAAAAAAAATGTTGGAAATTTTTAGTGTTTTTAAGTCCAGTGACAGATTTTTAAGGACCTTGTGACCTTGCTCAGCATGTGTTTAATGGTGATGGAAAAATTGTGACGCCTTCTATGAGAAGAGTACACAAAGTTTTTATAAATAATCACTTTAAAAAGGTTACTACCAATTAAAACCCCGTTGACATTATAAACCGATTACATTATATCGAGCAGATTAGGGGAAAGTTTATTTAGATCCGGGTTGACTGCCCTCAGGGTGCTGTGACCCCAAGCCCTCGAGAGCGCCAAGACTAAGATTAGCCTGATGCTCAGCGTCACTGTTGTTACCACACTTTTCCAAAAATAGAATTTCCATGTCAGCCTGCGCAAGAGGAAGTTTCTTTCCTATCAATAAGATGCTAATGAACTTTTGGGGGTGGCTGGTGAGTGCTGAGCTCTGCAGATCCAGTCACAGGTCATGTTGATGATGTAGCATCAGTCTCATGTGTAACTTCCTGCTCTTGTCCAACAAAGGGACCAAAGATGCTGCTCAAGCAAAAAAGTCTTAACATTGCACCAAACAGCATGTGAAATGTGATCTTTTAGTTCTTAGTTCTTATCATCTTAGAAATGCAACATGAGCAGTGTAGAAATTACTGTTCAGCATCTAAACAAAAGTAGCTCACAGGCAGAAAACAAACACAACACAAAACAGTCCAGAAAGATAGAACACACCCAGCAAACGTTTCCCTTTTAGATCAACAAAGTATTTTGTATAATGTGATTAGATAAGAGTTAATTATTATTATTATTATTATCATTATTATTATTATTATTATTTATGTTTCTGAACAAAAACATTAAAGTAGGAACATGCACATGGTTTGCATTGTCTGGGGGTGTTAGACACATTCCACAAATATCATCCTACTTTTGGACTTTGGCACAGGACCTGGGATTGTGTTTGATTTCCCTGTTGCTCTTTCTTCACGGCTCCTGTCACATTTAAATGTCAGCGATCAAAGGAAGAAGAAAGAGTTCAAAAGGAGCCGCGAGACCAGGGGGAATGCGGTGCAAGAGGGAAGAAATCTTATTTAAATTGCTATTATCAAACAGCACTGGGGTAACATGTCAGACGACAAAGCAGGCATGTTAAAGTAACAAAAGCATTCTGAGGCAAAAACAAAAAAATGCTAATTTGATTGAGTCGATCAGTTTTTTTAGATTCTCTCATTCACAAACCAAATAAGCAACTGGAAGGCGTGGAGAACTCCCTTCCTGATTTTCCTGTGTCTGTAACTTCTTAAGGCAGGCATGTTAAAAGGCTGTGACCTTCTGCACGTTTACAACAGTATCCTGTTACAACCTTCCTTCCACACCAGTATGCAGTGGACATATGAAAACCTCCCAGTCTGACACTAGTTCCAAGAAAAACAAACGTCCTTCTCCTTACCTAAAAGGCTGGCCCTATCGATTCTCAGATTACCATCAGATAAACACAAACAGCATTAAATGGAGCTTGAGACGACCCCTGCGACTGTCATGTTTGCCTCTGGATTTTGATTGTTGTTAGTGGAGACGTGGTGGAGGTGTCCTGTCCTGCTGTGTGGTTCACAAGGCAACTTTATCACAAACATTCACGGTAAAACATGTGTTTGTAAGTTTAGAATCTGCGCGGTCTGTTTTTCACCTTTCTAGCATGTCTGCAGGCTGTGTTCTTTGACTGAGCCAAGTAAATCTGATTTACAATCACAGCCGAAGTTGTATTTTCAATTTGTTCATTTGCATTTGAAACATTAAAACTTCTACATTTGAATGTAGCCTTACTTCAACAATCCCTGCTCTCTCTAAACAAAGCCACACCCTCACTTACGTGCACGAGCTTCTCAAATGCCCATACCTGTTTTCTGGGCTGAACAAATAAGTAAGTATGGCAAACTTACCTGTTGAGCAGAAAAAAAAACCTGCTAATTCTGTGTCACTTGCAAATCCTCTAAGTCACTTCAATCCTCATGTTTGTTTGTCTCCAAACAAACAACTCCTTTTTTCAGGTTTTGTTGTCCCTTCTCGATACTTGTTCACGTGCAAAGTTGTTTGCAAACAAGAGATGGGAATTTATAATAATTATTATCAACTTTATATTCCTCTATGGTTTCAGCTTCCAAAGCCCAGAGTAACAGGTTAACGTGAGGCAACGAGTGCCAGCTGTGTGTGTGCCTGCCGAGTGCATGATTGGTTGGTTGTCCTCGAGTGTGGTGGTTCCCCACAAATTAAATTATCATTAGAGGCACAAATTGGAGGAGATAATAATAATAATAATAATAATAATAATAATAATAATAATAATAATAATATTTTATATATATATATAATAATTATTATTATAAAAATCCAAGGTTAGATCTCTGTGTTCAACTGGACTGTAAAGTTTCCTTTGTAATAAAAGAAGAAGAAGAATAAAAAACCTGCAAATTCAACAATTTTTCTTTTGACTTCAGGGCATAGGTAGGTAAGGAAACCCTCAGATCATAACAATACAACACGTTTATTGTGAATATATTATATTTGCACAATAACACCATATTAGAAACATTTTTTTATAATCTTATTTCATTAGGTCTTTTATACAGTAAATAATATTAGTGTACAAATGTATACAAAATGTATTCAGGCTGGTCAAGTTCCACAAAAGATTATTTCATGTACAGTATTAAAGCACAATCAGATATCGGAGGGACACGCACATGCCTGCACAAAGACACGCGAGCCCCAGGGTAAAACACAAGTCAACACTCGACTTTGATAAACAGGCAGAACCTGAACACTCAGCACCAGCAGGTCTCCATGACAGCCAGGCAGAGAGAACTTGGTTTTGAGAATCTGGTGTGATATTTTGGACTAATGGTAAGATAAGGCAATGCAAAATCATGATTGGTGGTGTCGTGAATGTGACGTTCTCTCTAGCGGGCCCTGATGGGGACAGCAGGCGTAAACGGGGTCCAAACACAGAACAAGCTCATCTCATGACACTGCAGCGCTTCGACGCCAAGACCTCGGCGTCTGTTTCACAGCACTTAAAGAGCAACACAAAGAGGAAACAAGCGCGAGGAAGAGAAAAACAATGAGAGCAACAGTCAGCTTCATACGCTGATCTCATTCACAAGTCACTTTGGCTCCTGAGTCCGGTGGTCCAGTGTGGTGAACAGAAACAGGACTAATACCCAGAGGTGTTGGAACGCAAAACCCAAGTCTCCAATTCTATCCCTATTCTACATTCTAATGTTGTGCGAGCTGCAAACATTGGGGTAACCGCAGCAGGCTCGGCACATTCCACAACGCGGCCCACCAATGAACTGCGACTCAAAGCGAGGATAGAAACGTCCGCGTTGAGTCGCAACTCATCATTCAGGAAACAGACATCTTGAGCTACTACGTAGGCACTGGGAATTTTGATGCATCAAACTGGAGGTGACCAATGTGGCCGGAACATGCACAAACAGAGCTGAGATTGTGACATAGTGGTCTGGAATTGCATGGGTGCCTTTTGAAAAGCCATCTTTCTCTAAGGCCTTGTCTGAGGAATCTCTT
>CAAE01015122.1:87730-109857 GCA_000180735.1 Tetraodon nigroviridis
ATTCAAAAAAAAAATAAAATAAAATAAACAGATACGTTACATTTAAAAACACTTGAATGAAAGGAATCACAAAGATATACTCAATGCAAAAGTAAACAAACATTACAGCATAATGATTCATAGCAATCATATAAGAAGCAACAAACAATATTGACACGACACAAACCAATGCTGTTAGCAAAGACAGCGTCTGAAAGAGTTTAGTTGGCAGCGTGGGAGTGACTCTTCCGTTTCCAAGAAAATAAATCAGAGAAGGCTGAATTAAAGGGTTTGGTTAGCTCTTACTCTTGCACCATTATTAGAGGAGAAGATAGAAATAAGTGCAGCTGAGCACGATTAATGCTTCTCCACTTTTGAGAGGGTTGAGGAGGAAGTGAACAAGCATCCTTTGGCATTGGAAAAAAATGGAAACGGCGATAAAAAAATCTCCTAGGAAATGTGGTGTGGTTGACATGCCTTCTGGCCCCTTCGTGAAGTGTGACAGTCGGTGTGCGAGTAAGTCTGCACGGGGGTCACAAGGGTCGCGAAGACAACAGGAGCCACAGCAGCAACAGCTGGAGTCCAAGCATTGGCCAAAGGCAGGGGCTCAAGAAGGTCCCGCCTCCACAGTCTGAATCATCTTCCTGTTGGATAAAACAAAATGTCAGTCTGGGCCACTACAACCACAGGGGTGGCTATTTATAAAATGGATGCCTATCTTTTAAAAATACTTAAAAATTGGGAAAAAAAGGATAAAAAGTAAATCTGGCAGGACCACTGAACTACAACAAAGGGGTAAATGGGTAAATGGAATGAACCAAAACAGTGACAAAGTAAAATTTTAGATAAATGCAATGAATTTAAAAATAAAGAAAATGTGAAGAAAATAGATTGTAGATTAAAAGGTAAACTCTACATTTTGTACCTTTAAAACTAAGAAACTGCATTTTTATTCAGGAAAGATGCAACCACTGTGGCATCTTCTCCTCAGTACTGCTGATAAAATTGTGGTTTCAAGCTAAAATAGGACTTTTTGTAACTTTTAAGTACAATTTTGGAGAAAAGATTAATAAAGGCCCTCCACTGTGGAAACACTGGCGGCCGGTCAGCTCACTTTTACGTTTTGATGGGAATATTTAGAATATCTGTTCAACACCAAAGGCATCATAAAATGATGCAAGGCAGCACAATCAAAGGTCAGGAAAAGAGATGTTTCCAGTGCTTGAACAAATGTCTTCCTATGAGCAGCTTTGCCAAGAGGAAAGATGGAAAGAGCATGGGTGCGCCTTTGCTTTTATTCCCGTCCCTTCCTATTTCACCCCTCTCTTCCCTTTAAGGTCTGGCATGGCCTCCAGGCAGTGTAAACATTCAGAAGCGTGACTTAGTGTGGCTGTGTGATCTGCGTCTTCGTGAGACAATGAAAGGCCAAGGCAACAATGATACGGCAAATATTTTCCCTCCAAATATTTAGACATCAGATAAACTGTCAAATTTTGGGTGGTGTTGCAGTTATTTCACACGTAATTTATCGGCATTACCCCTTTGTTTAACTAATTTTATCTCTGATCGTGGAAATGCGTGACCTTTTCATCAGTTCTTTCCAAAGAAAATTTAGGACCAGTGTGAGCTA
This sequence comes from Tetraodon nigroviridis, assembly GCA_000180735.1. Lineage (NCBI taxonomy): Eukaryota > Metazoa > Chordata > Actinopteri > Tetraodontiformes > Tetraodontidae > Tetraodon > Tetraodon nigroviridis. The sequence continues at coordinate 89,340 of CAAE01015122.1, forward strand.
CAAGTGACTGATAAAACATGGGAAATCCATGTTTATGTTGTTTTTTTAACGAGTCAATAATAATTATCTAGGCCAATGGCAGGCTAGACCTGCTGAATTATAGTTGCTTATAGTTCAGTGGTAAAAGTGTGTGAAGCTGTGTGAGAAAACTGACCCTAAACTCATCACCAGAAACAACAAAAGTTGTGTGGAGCTCAGTGGAGAAGCTCCGCTGATTGGGCACAAGGGTTCGTCCTACCAGACAAAAGCCGCGCCATCAGAACCGACGATGGGTGGAGAGATCACATGGAGCAAGAGAAGGAAAAAGACAACACATGCATGCAAAAAAATGACAGATGGATGAATAATAAAGAAAGTGAGTCTATGAAGCACAAAGGAAAGGGAGAGAGCAGGCAGTCAACAAAGCTGATGAAAACCAGACAGAATCCGACAGCATCCAACCGGCATGGTTTACTAATGAAAACAGTTTTCAGCTGTTGGTGTTTTTGTTTTTTTTTTTTTTTTTTAATTTAGATCCCATCCCTGCACGAAGGCACATGTGTGTTTGTGTCTTACATTTTCATTGTTGTCAAAACACACGTCCGGACCTTTGCGGTATCTGGGGTTCTGGGCGAGCTCACACGGATCTGGACCTTCAGCTGAAGACGCTCGCTTAGGAAAAATCAAATTCTCATTCAAACAGCGGACTTTGGCACTTTTAACAACAACGTGCCGACTTTTAACTCCCTTGCCAATAAAGCCTAATATGTCTCCAGCTCATAAGGTCTTGGCAGCCATGATACCCTCTTTCATTCTCTTCCAGATGTTTTCTAATGTTCTACTAACATTTGGCTGGTGTGGGGAGAATCATAATTACACAAGCTGTTGCACTGTGTTCATGATCTATTATGCTGTCGGCCATTTCTCTGCTGTGTTCGTGACAGCATAATTATAAGTATTTTTAGGAGACATTTAAATCAATTCTCAGCATGAAGGAAATGTTGTGTCTGCACGTGTGCAGTTGTGGTGAGTGGCAGTGCAGAATTTGGACAAAACATACAAATTTTTGATCACAGTAATTTCACAGTTGGACCCACCGGATGACCTAGCAACGCTGAAAAATCCTAAGTCACTTGTTGCTACATAACCACGTCTGCCACTGGCAAACTTTTGTGATTCTTGTGCAGCAATTTTATATCGACCTTAATCACATGTTGTAACAACACACCCGTTAACCTCACGGCAGCCAAAACAAAGGCCCTAATCCGCAGGTAATATGAGAAAGGCTTTCATATGCTGTGCACCTGGTTTACTGTTCATCTGTGAACAATCACTGGGGACCTATTGCAAACTCCTTAGTGTGTGTCCCTGTGCTGAGGGTTTAAAGGCCTGCTGTTGTTAGGTGATGGATGGAGGGCTGGAAAGTGAAAAGGAAATGTAACTCTATGTTCACTTTTTACGGCACATGTAAGAGGATACATGGTTGTTCGGCCTGTTTGAGTGGTCTGGGGTCACAGGACAAGCACGTTGCCTTGGCATCAGTGATCAGGAACACCAGGTTGGTGTTTGGCAGCTTCTCTGCACGGTACATCCTTGAAAACACACACACATAACAACAAATTCTATTTAGTATATTTCATTTATATATTATATTAAACGCTAAACCTGCAGGGCATTACATGAAAACTGTTGTGCACATTCATACCGAAAGGGGTGTTTTTTATAGCCATCATGAAAATTTCTGTGTCCCTATTACCGTAAATTCCGGACTATAAGCCGCTACTTTTTTCCCAAACTTTCAACCCTGCGGCTTATGCAATGATGCGGCTAATGTATGCATTTTTTCTAAGGGCCGCCAGGGGCGCTCGAGCAGAAAAGGTAAGAGTGAGACAGGTGGAATATATGTGTCGAGGAAGATGCAAGTTTAACGTAACCTCGCGCTTTGTCCGTGAATAAAATTAGCATGAACAGACCCTCATCATGGAAAATGCAAGAAGAAATGCATATGACGCAGCTTTCAAGTTAAAAGCAGTCGAGCTGGCTTTCAGTGACTTTTACCGTTTTTTTAAACCAGCCCTGTTAGTGCTGTGCTACCGTATTCCTGCTGTGTTACTGCCGCGTCACAGGCACTGTTTGGAAAGAAAAGCTAAGGTATATTCTTAAAACTTTGAAAACTCTCTCTGTGTACCGTCTTTCTTTGTAAATATGTTTACATGTTTTAATGTGGGCACATGCGGCTTATATACAGGTGCGGCTTGTGTATGTACAAAATCGGTTTTCCTCTAAAAATGTAGTGGGTGCGGCTTATAATCAGGTGCGCTCTATAGTCCGGTTTTTACGGTACTATAGGGGAGCAAAGCAATAGACAAGTGGGACCCATAACGGCCAGTAATTACAGCCATATTTAATGTGCTCTGAGAGACCACATTGACAGAAAAAGAGTTTGGAACAAAGTAAATCTGCGTTGGTCTGTGAATGTGTGTATTAGCGAGTCTGAAGTGCAGCCAAAGAGCAGACCAAAGAGGAAAAGGAAAGAGATAAAAGGGCTTTTGTGCCTGCCTCTGCGACTGTGGCCGCAGAGAAATCAAGGTAACCTGTGTCTGATCAAGAGTCATCAGAAAAGAGCAGGAACTTAACCACATCTGACCGCGTTAAACAGACATGAAAACATGCAGAAAGATGGTGGAACACTTCTATACCTGGAACAGTTTCCACAGTCCAGAACACCTGAGTAGGACCTCTCCTCATTATCAAAAAAGTACTGGGTTTGCTCCGTGATGCAACTTTCCTTGAACATGGCATCTGGTATGTCTTCATCTGCTGGCTCCGCTGAGCAGGTTTAATCAGGGAAAACACAGGAAGGTGTTAGTCAGAGGTTAGTCATTACTGCTGTTTTCAAAGGAGGTGGAATGTTAGTGACTCTGGCTCACCTGCCTCAAGAAGGTTTGGAAACATGAGTCCTATTAAGAGCTGCTGCAAAATTGACCTAGTCACAGAGAGTGAGCGGGAACAACAGACATGGATGAATCTATAAACAGACTGGGACTGTTGTGTAACTGCACTTTTCCACAGTGATGCTCTTCCAAACAAACACATTCCAGTAAAATAAAAAAAAGTCCTCCCACTCTAAAACACAAACACACACACAAACAAAAAACAGAAACTTCACCCTTACCAGGCAGCACTCGATGCCCACCAGCCAACACTGAGCAAGTCTGCAATCGAAGGCTGAAGAAGGACAGGACATTCAGGATGTTTCTTCAAATCAGGAGCATTATGGATGATGAAACACATCCTCACCACATAGACAGAGCGGGGGCCTGCTGCAGCCTTGCTGTCCTTCTCTGGGTCGCACACCGACTGGTAGTCGTAGGTCTTGTTGAAGGAGTACAAAGAGGTGTTGACCAGGTTGATCATCAGCACAGGGTCCACCTCACCGAAGAACTGACCTATCTGGATGAGCAAACACACAGACGCAAACAAATACTGAACCGAGAGCAAGAGTGCTTGCAGTGGCAGAGCTGAAGCAGAACCATAACTTTTTACCACGCCTGTGAGTAAACTAAAGTCGCGTCAGTTATAGAGGCAACGTGGAAGCTTTTCGTCGACAGCATTTTAAAGAGGCGGCTTTAACGACCAAGTGATTTACAATTGAACTTAAAAACAACAACAACAGGCCCATATATACATCATTGCATAATATAACACATGTATGGTTACAGTAAAGATGAGATTTGACTGTACATCAGATGCAGAGATGAAGTCAAAACTTATCAACAGCCTCACCAACTTGAGAACAAGATGGACTAAGAAGAAGACGGGATTCCTTTAGTTTACGGCAGACACTGGGATAACAGGGTAGATGAAAACCAGCAGTGGACCTGTGGTGACTGACATAAAGTGTTTTTGAAGCCAGTTTATCCAACCACTCACACACAGCAGCCCAAAGTGAGCTAAACTGTCTGGTCTGTCTGCTTGCACACACACACAGGGGACCTTACTACAGCTTCAACAGAGAAAAAAACAGCCAAAAAAAATTCCCCTTTTCTGAGAAAAGCTTTCCTTTAGGATCTTTACCAGGCCATTCTCATAAGTTCAATGAATCACAAGGCCTTTTAGTGACCTCTTCACAATTGCTGTAAAGTAAAAGAAGGACTACATGTGGAAAAGACTAAAACTACGAAATACAAAGCAAACAAAGCTCACCAGAGAGATGTATTCATCCTGATTGGACAAGAGAAGAAAACCTCCATCATCCAGGATGACACAGTCTACATGCTGGCACAAAGATGAAAATATATTTAAAATAGGTGCAAAGGAAATGTGAATTCTTATTACTGACATGATCATTCTGGGAGAATGAGATTATAAATAAAAAGAAAAAAGGTGCTGGTGTACCTTGTCATTCCTCAGGCAGCCACAGATCTCATCTTTGCACTGAATGGGATGAAAATAAACGAGGCATGAAATCGTGGCAAATAAGATTGTGAGGCAGAATGTAGACACTCATCTTTTTATTAAACTTACATTTAGTTTGAGCGTAGCGTTCATGAAACTGTTCATCCAGAACGAGACGTTGAGTTTCACTCCGACCACTAGACAGAACACCGAAAACAGAGAGTTCAGCCTGGACCTCGGCCGACACAGCACACAGAACCTGCTGTTGGCGAGGCTGACCTGCTGGTTTGAGCGTGACTTCATCGATGGTGAGTTCCACTGCTCTGCTTACCAGGATGCCGGACTCAGAAACGGAGTCCCTGTTCTCCGCTGGATTCAGAAAATGAGAGTTTCAATTTCGTGTAGAGGGAAATAATCTCTATCTGTTTCTGGAAAAAACTTGATGTCATTGTTATGTGCTGGCGGTTTACAGCAGCAATCTGCGATCTTTGGAGCCAATACATGTGGTAATCCAGTCAAGTGTGGCTGCTTTCGCTCTTTTTTTTATATTCTACGCTGATGTCTGCTAGAGAAATCAGCGCAGATAACAGGAAGTATGCTGGACGGGAGGGAGATGATTGCTGAAAGACACAGCGGGAACAGGAGAAGGATAAAAAGAGTGATATCAGGGGCCAGAGAGCATGATCCCTGCCAGGGGACAAGATCCGAAGGGCCTGCAAAGATAGGCTTCCTCGGGGATTTGACCCGAATCTTTTCAAAAGCAATAGAAAAACAAAAACGTACTGTTGAAAGACGGCGCTGTGAAAATGTAAATGTCGTTGTCTAGGGTTCTTTTGTAGAAACTGGACTCGTACGTCTCAGGATTCTCGATCCAGTCCTCCCCAGCACTGAAAAATATTACAGACTCTTAGGTTATAAAACATCAGTGAAATGTGTTTATTCACTCTTTCTCTCCAGACACTTTATATTTTCATCTTCGGCCAAATGTTAGTCATCAAGGCGAGAGTCACACCCAGCCCAGTTGATATATGTCCAGGGTCGGCTCCAGCAAACGCTGCAACCGACTGTATTTCAACTTTATTGCTAGGAGGAATGCAAGCGCATTTTGAGTATTCTGATGGAGTGGAAGCCTCCAGTGTAATTCAGATAAAAGTAGCAGCAAGGAAATTGAGGAAAATGAGCTGCATTAAGCTGCTGGATCTTTGGATTTGACCCGTGCTATGTTCTCGTCTGGCATGCTCTGGGAGTTTTGGCTGGAAATGTGTCTAATCCTCCATGTTCAGGAAAATGACTCAGTGGAGCAGGTGAGCTAAGCAGCCAGAAGTGATCGGCCTAAGGGTATTACAGCCTGTATCCATTTCCATCTCACATTTATGCTGTCAGACGTTGGAGTGAAGGCAGAGGGGAACAGGAGGGAGAATACCTTCTTGGGTAGACTCTGGTTACTCCACCGTCTGTGGCCACGAACCTGGCCACTATCCCATCCCTGAGAGGATGGAAAACAACAGACTGTCAGACATCAAAGTCCAAAAACGGCTCGTGAACGGTGAAACCAAGCTGCAGACGTGACAGAAATCATTCTCTGCTCATGGTCACTTGTCTCTATTTGTTCTAATGTTAAACAGACATGCTGCCACGTGTGTGCAAGTTCAGATTATTTCGGACAAGTTAAGCGCGTCATGAAAGGGAAGGAAAACAGTCCGTCTTGGCAGCGCTCCGTGCGCTTGGCTGTGATGTGTATTTTGGGCTTTGCTTTCATCACGTTTTACTAGTTAGACATGATGAAATCACCCAATGTAGAAAAGAAGTTGTGCATGAAATGAGCATAAGTTCTGGCAGCCAAAAGCTTCAGTAACATGCATCAACGATTTCCATATGAAACATCTTTGCACAGCTTAAAGGTGTTACTTGTAGTTCCCAGTCACAGCCTCTACTAGAGGGAAGTATTTCTCCTTCTAAAAGCTTATCTTTGTCACTATGTCTTTCTTGCATTAGTGGACTGATTCACTGGCACAACAGGTTTCTGGAAAAAAATGAAGAGAGGCTGTAGCTGATGCTAATTTCATCATTAGAATGCAAGTTTCATTGGTTTTGCTGCACAGTAGTTAAAATATTCTCCCATTTTTAATGTTATCGTTATCTTACGCACCGTCACTACAAAAAAGTGACACATTTTGGCACTCACACTGTCTGTTCACTCCAAACTTTGACCAGTTCAGCCGTCAGACCTGCATCCAAGATGAGCCGACTCACCAGGGACACGTTACCTGTGGAATAAAGACAAGAGGCATTGAACATTATGGATATAATATTTACAGTTTTTTCTTAAAAGTAAAGAAAGCAACGGGGGTCTCCCAAACTTGGCATACACTGTCCCAGTAGATCAGTTCATTTTCATCACAAAACAGTGAGATTTATAATGAACTTCCTGAAAGCAGAAATGCTGAAAACATTGATCTCTTGACACAATTGAAGATTCACCCCATTATTGTCCTGAAATTGTCCACCAGTGGGACTTTTAGGAACCAATTTGCCGGGCGATGGTGGGAAGAAGACTGATCCAATAAATGATGACCAATCGGTTGCCATGAGTCACTGCATGACAAACTGGGATTTCAGGGAAGTCAATAAGATCAGGCTGACGTCAGTCAGCATACTACTGGCACAAGTCGCGATCTGACCTTTAGATGCTGATCCTGATGATGTCACACCACATCTAAAGTTACCGCCCTCACTAGTACACATGAGCATCGCAACAAACTGCCCTGACATTTGAATCCATCTTTTGCTTTTTCAAGTGTTTACACTCTTCTCTAAAGTTTACTTTTGACTCCACTTTGACTCCAGGTCGTACTTTCTTTGCTAACACTTACATGTTAAATTTCGGTCAGCATATTCCAAGAGAAACAAGAGTGTCAGAACTCAGACTAAAATGATCAAAACTACTGTAAACACTGATTGTTTGGATAACAAGACAAAAAAGTCTCCTTTTTATGAACTTTTACACACAAAGCAGCCAAAACCGCCGATCCTGATGATGTGTTCCTTGTCTTTATTCATTTTGCTCTGTGTGTACTTCAGCCAGCATTAAGATGCATCATTGCTTTTTTGTTAACTTATTTTTGTCAACATCCTCAGATCCTGAGCAGTTCCACGGCGGGCCAGTTGACTTGGCCAGTACAGTCTGAGCAGTTTAAAACTGAAACAACGAACATTGCAATTAGAAGAACACCCGTAATAATCACTTAATTTAAAGAACTGATGTCAAAATCACTACTTTAAGAAAAAACAGTGACAAATACAAAAGAAGGAGCAGAACTTACATGCATTCGGAGTGTATCTATCAATGTACTGGTTGAAGTCCAGGAGGAACTGGGTGTTGTTGAGTGACAGCTTCAGCTCTTTGCAGTACTCCCTAAAGAAACAGACCTGCCTGAATCTCCATCACTCACTCCTTCCATTGCCGAGAGCAAACACTAAAGATCACTTACCGTGGGGAGATGAAGGTGTAACCATACTCGTCAAACCTCTCCAGCTGTAAAGTTTCCATTGCTTTAAAGAGAAAGAAAAAAAACCCAAAATGAGTGCTAATTAATGATTATCTTTAAAATTTCCTGTTTTTAATGCAGTGAAATGCAGTGAATAAATATGATTGTTTGGGTCTTACAATACAGACACATCTTTGTAAAAACGTGCTCACTTTTGGTAGCAGAACAAGGTAGTATATAGCAAATCCAAGGACACACACATACGCACTCTCTCTCTCTCTCTCTCTCTCTCTCTCTCTCTCTCTCTCTCTCTCTTACACACACACACACACACACACACACACACACACACACACACACACACACACACACACACACAGGCGGGGGCACACTCATAAAACATCAGACAGATATGAAGTGATGGGTTAAGGCGGTGTGTGTTGCAGAGAGGAGATGAGTGAAATACTCACATCGATGCCCTGCAGTGACCCCAAAGACAAGAAGATGTGGAGAAGTGAAAGTAGGGAAGGCAAAGACAGGTAAAAGCTTGTTCATCATCATCCAGTATGACATGTTCCGCCATTCTGGAGCAGTTCCCATGGCAGATATTAGGACGCTACAGTTCTACATTTACACTGAAAAGATGTTCAGTCAAACCCAACAACAGTGAAGTGAAATGAGAAACAGGAAATCATCATCAGACTGCAGCAGGGTGAGCAGCAGGAGAGCACCATATCTTCTGCTCTGTACTCTTCCAACCCCCAGTGAACAGGCTGCCTGATAATCTGTGTCTCATTACTGACCATCGATGGCATCCGTTCACTTTTCCAAAAAAAAAAAAAGAAGATTTTCTGGACTTGAAAAGTTATGGAACCGTGTGGTGCAGTGTTATGGAGCGCGGATTTCCGTCTGACTCCAGCCAATCTAGTGCAGGATGAAACACAGCTTTCATATAAAAAAATAACTGGCAGATTCATTGTCCTTCTGTCTCTGCAGACTCGACAGAGCACCTCTTATATGTGTGCCATACATTCTTTCCCTTTTATCTGGCTCTTTATTTCTCTGTCGCCATCTCTTTGGCCCATTCTCTGCAGCGTTTCTGCTGAGCACGACAGGAAAAAAAGAAATTTCCTTTCATCCATCACACCCTTGGCAAGAGCCCGGGCCTAATGTATTAGGAGGACGAGTGGCTGCAGCGACCACCGATTGCAGAAAAGTGGGAAGATGGATTAAGGTACTGGTGGTCCGGCTCCAGCGGGAAACTCTATACGCCTCTCGAGAAAAACTTCAGAGTCCCCAACTCCCTGTCGGAGTCGTCTGCGCAGTTAGGCATGGCGTGTTACTGTCTTTAACGGGCCTGTAAACGTTGGGACGGCCTTTACGGTCACAGTCACTCGGTTGTTATTCCAAGGAGAGAGTGATGCAGCGGCCGGAGGTCTAATCTGATTTACAGTCAAAAGTCATCATCAGATCGTTCGGTTTGGGATCTGATGGCTGGCGTTCATCTATCTTTCCATGGACGGTGTGCCATCATGCAATGCGAACACAGAGCAGACACACACACACACACACGCGTAGTGGAAGACATCACAGACACAAAGAAGTTAGTACTTGCCCCAAGAAGAAGCTGTAAAAGCCAGCCATGGAAGAAGGACAGGACAGAAAAGTTTCATCAGAACACCAGGAATTGTCCAAGCGTGGCAGACGCGCGGGCGCTATGTGCATACATCAATTCCACTTATTTGTGAGCTCTGCTTCAAGATAACAAGCGGAGCGAGACAGCCTCCATAGCAAAAAAAGAGAAAGAATGGCTTAAAATGGCTTAAAAGATGAAGGGACATCCGGGATGGCTGAAAATGAGGTGAAGAGAACTTTACGAAAAAGAAAATGAAAGAAAAAAGAGAAGACACTGAAACACAAAGCAATCTGGAAAAAAAGTCTGCTGTCACATGAGCAACAACGTTTCATCTTTGAGAAACAAAAATGGCTTAAAGAGAAAGAAATGTCCTCTAGAGTCCAAAACATATACTAGAGAGGATATAAGAAAAGGGAAGATAAGGTGTGGGAGGCCTCATTTTTGGCAATGCCAGAAGGAGGGCAAGAGGAGGGGAGTGAAGAAAGAGGGGGATGAGAAAAATGAAGATCAAACGAGCTGTGGCCTGGGTTTGGCCGTGCAAAAGGGAAGCATGTGGACGAGCGTGAGGGGGAGTACAGGCGGACTGACCAGCAGGTTACACTACAAAAGAAAAGCACTGTGGGGATCTGATCCGATGGGCGCGTGTGAAGGAGTGGCTGTCATTCCAGCTAGGAACAAGTGAAACAACACAAGTGGAGACTGAGCACAAGCAGCGAGAAGCATGCCTGGGAGTCGCCTCCGAGCCCCGCTGAAATCCAAAGAGCTGTACTCACACATAGCCTGCTTAATGTCGTCCCCCAGCTTAGCTTGAATGAAGTGTTCGCTGTATTTTGGCAGCGCGAGAGCCAGGCTGCAAAAGAACAGTCACAGACATGCCCACTGTAGAACAATTTGGTGGCTTTTCTCCCAGTAAACACCAACATGGCTCGAGCAAAAATGATTAGTGCAGTGTCAGCATGTTAAGCTTTCAAACAAAAGATCATTATGACATGTTTGGAGCCTGAATGTAAGTGTTTAAACGATTTAGATCTTTTAGAGAAACAGAAAACTGCTGCATCAACTCACCTGTAATCTGTTCCGTTAACTGGAGCCCATGTGTATGTCCTGACTCCTCTGTCAATATATCTCTGCCAGGGATGAAAAAAAAAAACAAAACAAAAAAACAATAAAATAAATATTCAACAAATAAAACCGTTTTAGACACATAGATCATGCAGAGGGGGAAATGAAACACATCTGTGTGCTCTCTCCCACCTCATCCTGGGATTTCACCAGCGTGTGAATGGTTCTTTCACCTGTCTCTCCATCAATCATCATCCTCCTGATCTGAAAACAGACATGCATGACAGCGCTGCGTCACTGCATCTGAATTCCTGTGCCTGCAAACTCCCACAAACACCGACAGTGACAAAGATGACCGAAGGCTTAGTGGTGCAACCAGAGCGTTTTATCGCCCTCTAAAGGCTAACCATTAAATGACACGTTGTTCATTTATCTATTAGCATAAAAAAGGTGAAACAAGGGGGTCGATCAACTATTGTCAGCAAATTTGTTCGTCTAAAGATTAGGAGGTGCAACTTTTTTCCACAAATACAGTCTTCACAAAGACGCTGTAACATGCCAGTGTGGGTCAGTGTGAAGGATTTGGTCTGCGCTCCATACCTCCACTTTAATGTCATTCTCCAGCTCTGCATCCAGGAAGTCAAGGGTAACGGGCTCCTGAAATTTAGGATTCTGTGGAAAAGGTGACATTTGATGTATAAGTACACCACATTCACTCTTTTATTAAGGATACTTCTAGTTAAAACTAAAATACAAATATCAACTAAAATGTTACACAACTAATGTCAGTACTGCAGACTATGACTTTCTTTTTGTCTATTAAAAGCAAAAACCCAGCAAACAGGAGTATAAATGCTTCAATCTATTATCTTGTGGAATTGTTTCAACGTCGTATCAGCAACAGCAGATGCAGCTCAATCAGGTCTGCTACAAAGTGAGGCTGGACCTTGTTAATGCCCTCTCTTAAAAACCCAATACGTCTGTGGGACTTTATGGCAATATAAAAAGGTAGCAGTAATCTGGTGCTTCTCTATAAGACAGCAGTCCATGGAATCTGAGAGCAGACTGTCCTTAACCGTTCATTTCCGTTTGTGACTCAAAACGGGCGATGGTGAGGTGTTAGCATGCTTTTTTTCTGCCTATGGCAGATGTAAATATGCACAAACTAATGCTAATGATGTAATTACACTTTAAAGTAAGAAGAATAAAAGCAAAGCTTGAATACAATATAATTTTACAAATGCATCAATTACACTGCACAGCCAAAAGAGGGGGAAATAAACTAGTAATTAAAGTTCCTCACATTTAGTAAGGGAAATAAAAATGTGGCAGCAAAGCAGGACGGTTAGACAGGAGCATGAAAATGAAAAAAGAGAGAATTAAACACACACACACACACACACACACAGACATGAAATAAACGTAAAACGCACGAACAAGAAAATGATGCGTGGAAAAACAAGAGGCAAAAGAGATCATGAGAGAAAACCTGCTGAGATTTGCTGAGGTCATACTGGGTGTGTGATCAAAATACAGTTTTTGCAACTGAGGGGATGTGCTCGATGAACGACAGGGATTGGTTCGAGTGTAATCAAACGCAGAACCCAGCACCGTCCCGAGCCAGAGAGAGACGTGAGACAAGTTTGAGAGCCCCTGGGGGAAGGTCGGCGGTTCACACGGGCCCTCGTTTGGCAGCTTTAGTCAGGGCGTGAGTGACTGACAACCAAGTCTAAATGCTAACATCACAGCGATCATATTCAGATGGAGGTGATGGGATATCATTCACTTTTTTATGGGTCTTCATGTCTGTTCTTTTGTACACTTGCATGTCTACAGCCAAATTCAAAGAAACTCGACTAAAACCTGTTGTTCAGATTAGCAGAATAAACCTGTTAAAAGTCAAACCGGGTCACGGTGGGAGATTATATTTTATTTCAAAGCACATTATTTTCTTTGATTCCTCTGCTCATGAGTGTCTGAAGCCATTGTCTGGAGTTCGTCAACCGTGTCACATGACCGTATTGTCCATCAGCACATGTCCAGCATCAGCCAAGCATCATTCTGTCCAAGTCCCCTTTAGAAGCCCCCTCCTCCCCGAAAAACCTGTCAGAACTGCAGAAATGTGTTGAAGATTGCGTGGCATTTATTACAACTAGTCATCATTTTTAGGATTTATAGACTTTTTCTAGAGCTGATCAGATGACGCATATGCTACCCCCGTTACCTGTCATTAATTTCATGACCCTGAATGAGAGAAGAAGCTCCTCACCGTCCTTGAGCGAGGGATGGAGGATCTTTTTCACATGCTACAGCGACGACTACTGCTTCAGTGTGGAATTACACCCACTGGGACACACTACAGGACTCTACAGGCCGGCCTCGTGGCGCTAATCCTGGGATCTACAGTTTTATGTCTCACCTCGTGAAATGTGACAGCATACTTGTTGCTGAGCCTGAGTTTCCTGTTGCGAGTCCTTTTCTAGGAAAAGTTATGGAAACATGCAAAGTGTCCTCTGGGATGTTTAAAAAAAAAGGCCAGTGGGAGCAGGAATGGGGGAGGGGGGAGTAAAATAAAGTTTTTTCACATGACTTCAAGAAGCCCTGTTTCAGCATCCGTCTATGCTGTGTGATTTAGTGCGTTCGGACGTGCAAAGAAGTGCAGAACAAGGAGGAATGAATAGTCTGCTGTGATATATGAGGCTGGGGGGGTGGTTGGAATGTGAGGGTACGTCACAGCAGACTGACGGACTCAGATCAGAACACAGAACTTGGAGAGTCACAATCTCTGTGCTTCAGGCTAAAGATGCTGATTGCAAACCTCTTGTGGGTTTGCATCTTGATATCACTTTCACACAGATGTGGTTTTGAATGCCTGCAGGTGTTTATCTGAAACTGCCTGGCTGAAGGTACTCTGGCTCAAATCCTTATTAGAATGATAAAATAGTTTGAAACAAGTAGACACCATCTGCTAATCTGTACCTTTTAACAGCCCTGGTACAGACATGGCACATACAGGAACCTACTATAGCGTTTCAAGGCCTATAAAGTATAAAGCCGGTACCTTTGGCTGGAGGTTGGGGTGCAGCAGGACGTATCCATTTGGATCGATGGCAAAGTAGTATCCATTTGGACCAATCTGGAGCCAAAGATGGATGAGCACATGAATTGTTTTCAAATGGAGAAAACCACCTAGAAGATACCACGCCGAAGGCTGCTGATAACTTTGTATAATCTTACATCCATAATGGAGTATAATCATTCATAGTTCGTGGTAAAATGCCAACATGCATGTCCAGCTTTCATATTAGGGTTTGATAGATGCATTGTGTGAGTCATCATATAGAAGGGAAAATAAAAAAATGAAATCAATTGACCGTGAAACGGGGCGTAAGCTTCTTGATGTCGTCTAGAGAAACATCGATCCCCATTACCCCAAGGATCAACTGATTCTGGTACTGAGAAGGCACAGGAATAACAGAGGAGGTAAAACACACACGGTACTGATCAGAATTAATATTGTTCAAACATTTTACTATCACACCTCGCCGTTCCTGTCATCTTTGCTCTTCGTTTTGTTGAAAACAGGTAGCGTTCCGGTGATGACCAGACCCAGTTCCTGAGAAGGTTAAAAACAGTGTCTCACCTAGATCTGTGCATTTTAAACAGGAAAATGCAAACACTTCCAGAAACGCTTCCAAAGACCAGCAGGACCAGCATCGTACCAGAGCATCCAGGTAGACGTTGGTCCACTGGACCTGTTTGGCCTGCTTGTCTGCCAGGACCATTGGCCGTCCCAGGACGTCCAGATACTCCTGCAAAAACAACAGATTTGCCAAAATGAGATAATTCTTTGTCAGGAAGACATTTTCTTCATCACTGTTCAGAAACCTCAGTGCTCCCATACTTGTGTGTTGATTCTGATGGCACCGATAGAAGGGATCTCATAGAAGTAACCTGGATAAGTGAGCAGACACGTGATTTAGGCTGCAGGTGAGCATGAAGCTGGTACTTAAACACAAAAAGGCAACAGTAGAATTAAAGCAGTCAGTGTGAATGTGTGTGTACAATGGCCCCTACGCACCTTTGTTAGAGCAGGCCATCCACTGGATGGGACCTTTGTCATAATTGTGCTGTCCCACAGAGAAGGTAAAGATTCTGACCTGTTCAAAAAAGAAACATTAAGTCAGGTGGTATATAAACACACCATTTTCAAAGCATGTGTGTGTGCTTGTGTGTAAGTAGGTTATCGTTTCTCACGCACGAACAGCCCTCTCTGCTTCCTCTCTAGATTTTTAGAGTTCTGAGGAAACGTGTGCAGATGCTAAAACCCAAAGGAAGCTTGAAAGAATCCATCACATGAAAAAATCTTTTCAACCAAACCACACACAGAGACACAAAAGCAGCTCGCCTGAGTGTGACTCGAGTAGATCTCGTGTCCTTGACGTTACCTTTTTGTCGGCATTGTATTTCTCCAGGATGGCCTGAGCTCTCTCCTCACCACCGTCCGTAAACAGCATGATGATCTTGTTGCAGTTGGCTCTGCTCACATTGGTCTGGTCAATGTGACAATTCCAGGATTAAGACGTGTTTTTAACCAGGATAATGGATGCATTTGCTTTAAAATGCTACGACTAAGGCTGATTCTCCTGTCCCTATTTCATGTTTTACAAAACTAAAAAGTTATAATTAAAATTATTGCCTTGAAGGACAATAAATTTATATTTTGGCTGGAAGGTAAAACGGGTTTTTGAGAAGCTGTGGTTTCAGATTTCAACCAGCAGGGGGCAGTAAAAGACAAGCTAGTATTGATGGTGCAGATAAAGAGACGTTAAAGGCTAATTCATTAAAATTATCACACATACAAGTGAGATTAACGCACCAATTTTGTATGAAATCAAGGAACATGCTATTTTACCACAGACAGCTGCTCAAAAGCAAACTCCAAGCCCTTTGTGTAGTTTGTAATCCCTTTTGCCGTAATGTTCTGCACGGCATCCTTCAGCAGCTTCTTGTTTCTGACGTTTGCCTGAACCAGGTGGTCAAAGCAGGCTGTCTTCTTCACCTGAGTGTTGAACTGGAAAACATTGAAACATTAGATCATTACAAATAAAATAAAAATAAACCTTCAGAATCTGCAGCACGCTTGCGTGAACGCTCCCACCTGGCCTTGGCTAGTTGTGGTAAACAGACACATTCATCAAACCCCACTAATTGCTTCACATCCTCAGACCTCAACGATCTGGTACCCATGGAAACAGGATTGTGCTGTACAAGAACAAGGTTAGGCGGCAACGCCACCTTTTTTTTTAAGGTGAGACATCCTGATTTCCACCCTGCAGTGTGCACAAAAGCGGAGTCCACCCAGCAAAAACACGAAGCCTGTTTCCCTCTGCACGAATCTCTGCTTTCAGGCACACTAACTTTAGAAGGTTTTTTTTTTTAATTTATATATATATATATATATATATATATTTTTTTTTTTGATTGGAAGCCTTCAGAATGCTTGTGAGAACAGGATCAGTTGAAGTCAACCATACAAATGCCAACTTGTATAACTGAAACAACGGATAATATTGTTATATAACCAACAGGGGACAGTAGTGTAATAAACCAGCCAAGCTAGCTCTGTGTTAGCAGAACTCTTCTGAAACAATACCGCAACTCATCGATCTCAACTAATCAATGTGTCTATTAGACGGCCGGAGTGGCTGGAAACCCTAATCCACACAGACAAGCAAAGAGGCACCGAGAAGCCTGACAGTGTGTGTGTGTGTTTGTGCGTGTGGGTGGCTTTCCAATGAGCCTTGTGGCCTCCAACTTCCTTTTAGACTGACAATAACAAATATGCTCATCTCTGCTGCACTGAGAGGCGGAGAAACAACTGTGGTTTTCAACATAATGCTACGGGAGTCGTGCGAGACACGCCCACATCAACCTTTTTTTCCCAACTTTAGAATAGCCCTTAATGCAAGCCTTCAAATTATTTCTCTCAGGGAGACTTTCAATTTGTCAGCAAAAGAGACGGATTCCATACAAAGCAGGGATTTATACCCTTACAGCATGAGTAATCGCCTTCGGATCGTTCGCAGGTTCACGTAATTGCACCCGTGGCGCATCGCCGGGATTTTTAATCACAAAGTGTGTTGCACGGAGAACAGAGGAAGATGTGAGGAGTGTGGGAGGGTGAGGTACAAAATGTGACAGGAAGAAGAGTGTGAAATTTAGAGCAGGAAAGTGAGAAGGTGTATCGCATATGAGGCCTAAAAAGCTTGACTGACAAGAAATCTCTCTGCAATCTGTCAAAAATACCAGACTTGGAGAACTTGAAAAGAAAAAAAACGTCTTTCATGTTTGGCCTTGGACACAACCGTGAATCCAGGCTGCAACAAAGTCCACTGTCCCCTCGAGATCCCATTATAACAGATTTTGGATCGTGTGTGAGGCGGTCCAGGTCGTTGACTGTACACAGTGCAACTTGGGAATGGATTAGCAGTGACATAGGAGACCAGGCTAATCGTAAATCCCTAATCCCAGGAGACACTGGGCTAGAAGCAACAGCAGCAGCTAGCACTGGGTCTGAAAACGCCCAGATGAAAGGGGATATGAGCGCAGTGACGGTGGAAATGTGCAGCAACGAGAGGAACAAGCAAGAAAGAAAAAAAAAAGGTGAGAAATGAGCAGAAAGAAAGGTCTGTCAGCATTCTTCTGCAGCTGCTGAACTACCCAACCATCCTCCATGACCAAATGCTAACTTAGTCCCTGGGCTACAGGTAATGAGGAGAAATTTATGGATAATATAAGAGATTAATGATTTAGTATCAGGTTATCACGCCCTCAGGGCCAGGCAGAGAGAGCTCTGAGAATGAGTGTATATGAGAGTGTGTGACTGGCAGAGAGATAATAACAGATAAAGAAAATTACTTTTGGCAAGGCAATCATGGGACATTACTGTTTATTTAAACTCAGTCTACCTTTTTTTTGTATTACTGTGATTCAGTAAAAAAATAAATAAATAAATATTGTCAATATCAGGAGGGAAATGATGCAGAAATACATCCGGAAATCCAAAGAGGAACCTAAGAACAGATTCAGTCACTGCATGTTTCTGCAGAATTACAAGTCGTAATGAATCAGAATGGATTCTTCCCAAGAGTCCACCAGAGAGAGGAAACTGAGTGGAAAGGGTGGGATGGCAGCCCTATTCATGAGGCCAGTGTCAATAAACACCCCCACAGCCACCAATCCCTCCATCACGGCACCTCCTGGTGGCCTATTTTTGCGTGTAATCAGGAGACCCGTATAGATAGGTGAGATAATTAAAAGCACCCAATTGGCAAGAGGGGCAGAAATGAGGTGAGATGCAATAAATTGAAGCTCCGACACAAAGGAGTCAACGCAAATGGCAAAGTGCTGAGACACAATGATGAAAAGGTGATGGAGGGATCAGGAGTGATGGATGTGTGCTTCCTAGGATTGAATCAAGTCAGGGCTGCGAGTTTAATTCCAGGAGGAGATCGCGCTCTTGCTCCCTCGATCCCTCTTGCTCACTCTCTCTCACACACACACACACACAAAATTGTACGCAGGAGAGTCAAAAAGACAGATGGCACGTAATGAAGTATAGATTTCTCTCAGGTCTGGCCACCCTGAAACAAACCTTGCAATAAAAGAGCAGCGGCTCAGTTTAGTGTACAAGATTAAATGTCCTTGTGTTTGCCCACCCAAACTTTTTAACTTCTGTGTGTGCGTTTGTGTTGTGAACATGCTGGTGCGTGTTCTGTATTTTTATTGGTAAGTCGAATGAATGAAGAGGTCAGCCAGAGGTCACCAGAGGTCAGACAGAGGTCGCCACCCATTCAAACATGCTGCTCTTAACCCATCTATCCTGTCTCTCCTTCAACTTATGACCAAATGCACGGACAAATTAGCAAGCAGAAGAAGTGACGCCACTTACATAAACAACGTTGACGTAGTCGTCATCGGACAGAGTTTCCAGCATTTCGGTGACCGAAGTCCTGATGAGCTTTAGCGTTAAGCCTGACACACTGCCGCTTCTGGAAAAAAAGAGAGTAAAAAAGGCCATCTAAGTTCAGTTACTGCTCCCTGGGGTTTTCTTCTGTGTAATTATAAATGCTTGAGCTCGAGGAAATGCATATTATGCAGGATATATGAAAAAAGGAGGCATTTATTATAATTAAGGAAGTCACGAGTGAAGAGAGGTTAGAGATCATTATGAACTCACGCATCCACCAAGATTAGCATATCTTTTGGTGAGGCAGCTCCTTGGATGTACCTACATAGGACAGAAACACACACACACACACACACACACACGCACACACACACACGCACACACACATTGATTTGCATGACGATTGCCATATCAACAATGCTATTTTAAGCCATTTGACTTAAAATAAGGGAAAATTTTGGAAAATGTTAGCAGATCATGATGATGACTAAACCTTTTACACCAGACATGTTTTTTTCTGTCTAGAAAACACCCACAAAGAAATCAAACCCCACTGAACAGGCGCCACAAAGTCGGCTTTGTTTTTCTCACCACGGCCTCCTGCGAACATCATACAAGTCGATTTTACTCGGGGTCTTCCGAGCATCCATCCAGGGAGAAGCTAAGGATAATGATATAGCTCAATTAATTCAGAATACTGCCTGAATAAGCTTTCTAACATCAAATTTACCATTTGGGCATTTAAAAGTATGAAATATTGAAAGATCCACATGATAACTTGTTCAGCGCTGCCTGAACTTATTTGAGGAGAGATAAAGAGCAGAGATAGAGGTAAATATTTTCTGTCTGTTTGCTGTAAGGGCTCCTCGGGAGAAGAGTTTTTGTGAAGGACGCTAAGATGTAACAAAAGAACAGGGGCAATAAATTCAGCAGTAATAAAAATTCATGAATATGAACATAAACTTTTTTTTTTCCCTATAAAGCCTTGCAGTGTGTTTGTGATGACAGGGAAGCTCATGAATAGAAATAGCTTTGCAGGGAAACACTTGGAGTAAAGATAATACCACACTCTCTGTGACACCAAATAAACAATCAGCGAGGATTGAACAATGGATATTATTTATCGAGTGCATTTGTTTGCTGATGTGTGAATGAAATAAATTCATTTGGCTCCCTTGACTGTTTGTAGTGACGATTTAAAGCCACCGTCTGCCTCCTAAGTCAAGTGAATAATAATCAGCTGAGAAACGCAACACTGATTTAATAAAGAGGGGAGCGCGCAACACACAACACAGAAATAAATCCATTGGAGCGGGTTTTCTCTTTTTTTTTTTGAGAAACAAAACAAAGTTGGGACTTGTTCTGGTACCTGGGTAGTAGCGAGCCAGGCCGGTCGCACTGCCAAACACCTGCCAGAGGAGGGTGGGGTCTTCTTCCCTGTTCTTCTTGAACACCTCTTCTAAAGCCTCCGTCCAGTTCAGCTCATTCAGGACGATGGTGGCTGAAAATACGCACATGCACATCAAAAAGACCACACAGCCTGCAGCAGTCAGGCAAAACACAGTATATAAATGCAATTTCAGAAGAGTCTGTCACAGCACAGCAGCCTTTATTCAGACCCCATTGTGTTTTTTCCTTTGTGTTTGCCAAAACATCCTATTTGTGAATGTGCAGGTATGTGCGCGGGAGCGTGCACATCGAGGTGATAGATAGTGTGTCTTGTGGGAGGCAACAGGCATTATGGATGTAATGACACAGCACCAAGACAGCTCAGAGCCACATAACAGTCACCATGATGGATGGAGACAGAGCGGGCACTGGCCCACCTCTGTCTCTGCTCCAGCCCTGCTTTCCCCCCTTCTCTTCTTCATCACATGCACACAGACAGGGAAAGCTTGAAATCCACTCTCATTTCACGCAGTATAGATCAGGCCACTTTTCAGATAAATCCACCAAATCATGACATCGTGAATCATGACGAAT